>CM048750.1:204091048-204663548 GCA_026315105.1 Locusta migratoria
GGGGATTGAGATATCAAGGTTCTGAATAATTGTGATCGGAAGAATGAACTAAAATGGTACGACGTCTTCTGTGAGTTCTACGGAATGGAGACAATAACATTGCCGCATCTGACAGTGCTAATAACAGGAAGTTGCAACAGGAGATGTTGGTGTTGACTCGTGTTTACCAAACGAATTACACAAGCAAATGCATTCATATAGCGTAATGAGCAAGTAATGCAATGCAACAACAACGTGACTTACCCGAAGCTATACCATGCAGAGCCATAGGACGATTGGACGCGTAACAGATGAGGGTGGCTGTAGCTATTGGAGTGTCCCAAAGCGTAAATTCCCGGACCTGCACGCGATTTCTTACGAAAGAAACCGTCTAAGGAAAGCAAGGCCAAGTTCTTCGAAGGATAGCATCAGCAAGAGATGACCGTTATCTCCGGCTAACTGCCTTCGAGACACGAGGCTGAATGCAACTCAGCTGCGACGCACCTTCAGGCAGTAATAGGACGCACTATATCAACACAAACATTCCGAAATCGCCTTCGAGAGTGTGGCCTCTACGCTCGGAGGCCTGTGGTGTGTGTTCGGTTAAAATCTCCACACGTCCACTGATTGTGTGGTCGTGTTCTATCTGGATTTATTCTTTAACCTAAAGCCTTTCTGTGTGTTAATTATTTTTATCAATGATCAATGCCCCATGTTTTTGTATGTTTGACCCATATTTAGATATGTTTCGCCAGGTAGCAAGGACTGGTAAACACTAGTCTCTGAACGCGCTCTGCGTCGGTTTTAGCGCGCTCCACATCCGGTGTATGGCGGGGGTGAGGTTTTTGCATGACCTTAGAGCTCCACTCTTAATTCTGGCTCCGACGACCGTGGAAGTAAGTACTCCACCGAACCATGCTGAAGAGAAGGCATGCTGTTGGGACTTTGATTTCTTTGTGATCAGGCAGTCTTGGTTTTTCAGTGATAGTCCTCTTGAGTAATTCTTTCGCTATGTGAGGCGAAGTGTTTCTTAATTTACAGAACATGATTAAATTCAGTGTAAATTTATTATTTGCATTTTCATTACAGTGATGATTGTGAGTCCGGTTTTGCTCAAGTTAGAATACATGTGTGACGTCTTCAGCCTTTGTGTAAACCTAGAGTGTTTGAATTTCCTTCATGTTTTTAACTAATGTTTTTGTGTCATTTCTGTATCCATGAGTACGCTAAATATTTCTCAGATTTTCTAGCTTGAGTCCGTCTTTCCTGTCTTGTATGACCAATTGCACCACTTGCATTCGTAATGGTGGTTACTTCCGCTTTGAGACATTGTTTTATTAGTACTAGCTTTCTTCTATACGAAATCTAACTGGGCTTTACTTGCTTATTCTAAATTAATCCCTATTTGTAAATGTTATGAAATTCGGCATGTTTGCACAACACATCGTACTTAAGAATATTGAGCCACTGCCTCCCCACACATGAGATTATTTAGTGCACAGTATATTTAAAAATCTGTGATCAAGACACCTGCTATCTCATCAATATGCCGCCGATGCTTTGTTTCGCCATTGCTTATAAGTGTTCCTGGAGAGTAATGTACTGACATGCATTATACGCCTGTCTGTAAATGAATGAATGTGCTTTCAGTTACCCATTGTGTGTTTGCAAATTTCCTCCCACGTTACCTCCACGTTCATAAAGGGCAGAAACAATTTTAATAGTAATTATATAATTCACTCTTGTATAAGGTGTGTGCTTAATTTGGTCTCCCAACATTTATTTGCTTGTTATTTTACTGAATATATTATGATTTTAAAGTATCAAACCACTGTTTTACGATTTCATTCTGCCCGTCCCATATTTAATTATCTATTCATTTATTTTTAACACTGATTTTGTGTTTGTTAAAACGTCGGCTGCGCCCATAAGGAGTGAGAAGTTAGATAAATTTCCATTGCGCATTTACTGTGCCCACTTGTAAAGTAATTTAGAGCAGCAGTGAGTATTTTGCAGATCTCAACTGCCCAAGATCTTGCTTATTTTAATAACAGGCTACTTTCAACATTCACACTGAGACCAAATTGACATGATACGTTCATCTAGATCTGTGTCCTGCAGCCGGCCGCGGTGGCCGAGGGGCTGCAGCGCGCCAGTCACGGTCTGCAGGGCCAGTACGGTCAGGCGTTCGAATCCCCCTCGGGTATGGATATTTGTGCCGTCCTTAGTGCTAGCTAGTTCATAAGTAGTTTTTTAGAGACTGATGACCGTGTAATTAAGTCCCATAAGCTATACAAACATTTGATCATTTTGTGTCCTGCAGACGGGATGTGTTAGGCATCCACTGCCCTCTGAATAGTCTGGTAGGTTGCGGGTTCATGTTGACAGTGGTTGCGTACAGTCAGTGGTTGGACCAGGGGGCACGTCCACTCAAATGAGATGAAATGTAAATTCTGTCCAGGCGACTGCTCGAAGTTGAGGTTACGTAAATTTTACGGGCGTTGGATAAAGCAATTCCCACGTATCTTTAAGATCAATTTTGGAACTATTGTGCCCTCCTTCATGTCTGAGGGGATTGTAGCTCCCTTGATTGTTTCATTTCTAACTTCAGTAAAAAGTGTAACAATGATATTCCAGAAACCCGTATAAAACTCTTTTGGGAGACCGTCCGGTCCTGGGGCTTTATTGGACGGTGAGTTGACAATTATATCGAAAGTGCCCACAACACTAAAATCTGTTAAAAACTCCAGATTATCGTCTTGAGTGATTTCTGGATCCATAACTTGTAGCAGTTCGTCAAGCAGTCTGTCATCGGTCGCTCGTGCGGAGTGCAGGCTGGTGTACTGCCTGTATATTTCTGCTACTATGACATTCTGACACGTGAGCGTGTCTCCGTTTTCTGTTCCCAGTTCGTCTATAAAAGAACGACTTCGGTTGGTTTGGTATATGATTAAATGATACAGGGAGGTTGTCTCAGACTGCACTTCGGATTTCGCTTTATATTTTATTTGTAGCCCCTCTAACTGTCTGCGCTTAATACTGATTAATTTTGCCTTACTCGCCTTTATTTGGACTGTATATATGTTGTTCGTATTAGCTTTCGCATACATCTCGAACGGTGTAGTAGAATTCTGTTGTTCGTTTTTCTTCCCTCGCTTATTCATACCAGTAGCCTCTACGCTCGGAGACCTTTGGTGTGTGTCCGGTTAAAAACTCGATACAGCTTAGGCCGCAGAAACTAGGCGGTGGAACGTCAGGATTGGATTCGTAACGAATGGCGCCGGGTTCTGTTCACAGATGTCGCGATTTTCTGTTCCCTCGTCTGCAGATACCGTGGGACAATCCTCTTTATGTGCAGAAAACATCGCCATATTTTGGTGGTGGACTGGGCTGATTTTCTTCATCTTGTCTAGGGACGATGGGGCTTCAGCCGTATATATAGCAGTAAATATTAATACCGTAAGCTGTATTCTCATTTTATTACTTATTGTCAAACCTCTGCCAAGCACTTAATGTGATTTGCAGAGTATCCCATGTAGATGTAGAACTGGACGCACAAACTAATTTTAATTAGGATTCGTAATATTTATTTTTCCGAGAGAGCTCATTTTCTAAATTCAGTCAATCTCTAAAAATAAATGGTTTTGCAGAATTGTTTCTAAAACAGCTACAAACGGTTTAAAGATAGAGTAGAAGCTCGCCGATGAAGGGGTTCGTAAATAATGTTTTGGCCCTATGTAACATAGTTAATCCGGATATAACTGAGGCCGACAAAATCACGCATCTGATGAAGGGTATTGCAGAAGACATGTACTAAGCTCTTCTGATAAAGGACGTCGCTACGACGGAAGAGTTCATAAAGTGGTGCCAGCGGATGGAAGAGATGCAACAAAGGAGGGTTGGACATAAGAAGTATTACAGACTCCCCAACGTAGTCCCTATGGCCGATGTGGAGGCCAGAATGACTTTACTTCCCTCCTACGACAAATAGTGAGAGAAGAATTACAACGGCAGCCGCAACTATTAGACCTAGCGAGCATCAGATTATGGCCATGGATGTAAGCCCTGTAAGTCACGAGGGAGCCGACTCTGCTGAGGAATAGGTATTTCAGACATTAGCTCCTGTCTGTCCCGCCAATAGCACCCGACGTGAAGAATGGCCTCGCCCTGCTATGACTCACGCCGCAGCCATCAAACGACAACCAAGGAACCGGCCGACGTCGCCACAACCAACTCCCCCGCAACTATGACGCTCCGCAAAAGAACAGACGTCAGGAGCTTCCACTGTGGACATGTCGTACGCTACTGCAGAGGGAAAGAGACGACGAGTATGCGACGATTATTTGCCGCAAGACGTCAGCAGCTCTATCCCAGGCAGTCACCTGCAGATGAGTTCAGTCGACCTATGGGAAGAAGCCCATCGCCGTACCCTGGACGAGGTCGCTCTCCGACGCGCCGCTGCCGTTCACCGTCGCCTTACAGAGGTACCGGCCGCTACCCTAGCCGCCGCGCTCAGGAAAACTAACCGAGGCGACCATCTACGGAGGTGAGGCCGCCGCAGATGGAAATCCTCCATGGACGACAGTCGCTAAGATGTCGGGAAATCTCATCGACGTCATAATCTACGGCCAACGTGTCCGGGCACTGATTGATTCAAGAGCTTCTTTCTCTGTAATGTCGGATACTTACCGGCGCACACTAAAGAAGACAATGTTTTGTGATACGGGGGCAACTGTGCTGAAGGTCGCAAATGGAACTTGTGTTGCAAGAATAACCATCAACAACAGGACCCAGCCGTTTGAATTTGCTGAGCCGCGGCGGAGAGGCCGAGCGCATTGAGGCGCTACGCTACGATGCGTGAAGCCGTTCCCCTTCGGGGGTTCGAATCCCCCCTCGCGTATGGACGTTTGTGCCGTCTTTAGTATAAGCTAGTTTGTAAGTTTAGGGACTGATGACCCCGCAGTTAAGTCCCTTAAGAGGTACAAACATAGAACATATTTGCTGCATTTGTGGAATTGGGGAAAAATGTGCAACGTGATATGCCTTTGAGAACATATAAGTATTGTATCTCCGGACTTTTTCAATAGTGTTAACAGCCCTCCAGTTATTGGCCATCATTTTAAGAGCGCGTCTCTCTTATTTAATGCCTAGCATTTTGTATAATTCCACAATTTGTGCCCAAAATATCCCTGTATTGCCGAATGCCCTAATGTTCAATAATTTACTCTTACTGTCACGTAATTTGGCCCCGTATGCAGCACTGATTTGTCGATGTCATGTTTCATTATGTAAATCTGCTCTTCACGTCGTATTATTACGGCGATGTCATCTGCGTAAGCACGGATTTTAAGCGAGACAACAAACATGGAGATGCCTGATAACGAAGCATCAAGTGATCGTTACAATTGCTCCAGGGATAAACAAACAAGAATATTGAAAGGGGACTGCTCTGGATGGAAATCGCTGGTGTTAGTTGCCCATTAATCTTTACTCTCGCAGAAATCCCTGTGACGATGTTCTTAATAAGAGTCCGTGGCCCGTCTTCAAATCCCACTTTTGCTATTAGTCGCATTAGGAACATTTCAGGTTGGTAACTGAGGCGATGGATAAAATGTCGCTGCTTTTTGTAACTGCTGACTTAGCGGATCTGCTGGGGTGCAGGTCTGATGATGCTTAACATTTTTTTTTTTTTTGATCAACGGAGTCATTCTGGTGTTGACAGCTCTAGCAACGATCTTGTAATCAAAGTTAAGCATGGTAATTGGTCACAGGTTGTCAAAGCTTTTCCTTTCTCTACATTTCGAGACGCAATTCTTTGCATAAATTAAAATGTGAGCTTAGATCCTTTGGATGTAAAACACAATTAAAATCGCCCCCTTTGATAATATTTGGATGACTTTTTCGGAGCAGATATGTAATGTCGTCTTTAAAGAAGATGGATCTGCCTGCTTTACGACTACT
Source organism: Locusta migratoria (assembly GCA_026315105.1). Lineage (NCBI taxonomy): Eukaryota > Metazoa > Arthropoda > Insecta > Orthoptera > Acrididae > Locusta > Locusta migratoria. The sequence goes on from CM048750.1 coordinate 204,096,989, forward strand.
GTCTGAGGGAGCGTACAAATTAATCACCGTCACGCCATATTTTTGGCAACTCAGACCAAGATATGACTGATTTGGGGATTACTTCACGCAACAACATAGCCGTACCGGTGCCTAGTTCCAGAGCGACATTTTCAATTAATTGAACTCTAGGAATGAACAAGTTTGGAGTTGTACCTTCCTGAAAAAGTGCGATATCCGCCTCAGAATCATATATGCACTGTTTCAAAAATTTAATTTTCAGATCAGATTGTATTCTGTTAATGTTGACGCTTTTAAACTTATACGTTTGTAGCATATAGATGGTTAACTTATTTCAGTTCCAACTCGACGATCCGTTATCAATTTGACGGGGAAAACTATAGATGACGCCACTGTGTCTGTGCTGGCAGTAGGTCTTAACTTCGCTCCAACACCTGTTTCACCGCCACTAGTGGACTTTGTTAGCTCCATCGAAGAAGCTGTGCGCCGTCTTCCTACAGATGAAGCGGAAGAAGTTCGTCGAGAGTCTTGTCGTGTATTGACGAGAGCCACACCGCCGAAGAGCAATATCTCGCCTATGGAGAGGGCTGCCCTCCGTAACTTACGAACAGACGTGGATACAGTAGTACTCAAATCTGACAAAGGAAATGCTACTGTTCTCTGCCACGGGAGGACTACATTAATACGATCAACGTTTTATTATGTGACTCAACGTATCGCAAAGTTAACAAGGATCCAACAAACCGAGTAGTGCGAAAAACAGCTGAACTTCTATCAAATAGTTCTCTACCGAAGGAGGTCATAAAGAGACTGAAACCAAGCAGTTCAGTTCCAACTAGGCTATATGGACTGCCTAAGATCCACAAGGAAAGTGTGCCATTACGTCCAATTGTGAGCAATATTGGAGCAGCCACTTACGACCTGGCTAAATACTTGGCGTCTTTGCTCAAACCTGTAGTAGGCAAGTGTCCACATCATATAAAGAATTCCAATGATTTTATCAGCAGACTTCAGTCACTTAGAATGCAAAGGAACGACTTGTTGGTCAGTCTTGATGTGGTTTCACTGTTTACAAAGGTGCCTCTTGTGGACTCACTACACCTCATTGGCAACATGTCTGGTGAGGACATTACAGCGCTATTTGAACACACACTCTCCTCTACATATTTTTTATTTAACAACGAGTTTTATGAACAATCCGACGGAGTCGCCATGGGGAGTCCTTTGTCTCCCCTGGTGGCCAATCTTTTTATGGAAGATTTTGAGGAGAGAGCACTTGATTGATCTACTTTTAAAATAACAGTGTTTTGGCGATACGTTGATGACACTTTTATAGTGTGGCCTCATGGCGTGGAACGTCTGCAAGACTTTTTACATCATATGAACTCCATACATGAAAACATAAAGTTTACTATGGAGATCGAGAAAAATGGTTGTTTGCCATTTTTAGATGTTTTCGTGTGACGCAGAAGTGATGGCTCACTCATACAGATTTGTACTTACAAGCTACTAGCTGCCACCATCCAGCACAAACAATGGGCGTCCTCAAGACTCTAATCCATCGAGCCCATACCATCTTTGATGCCGACAGCCTCACACGGAACTGGAACACCTGCAGACAGTATTCCTAAAAAATGGTTATACAAGGAAGCAAGTAAATCGAGCGATGCACACCTCCAAACGACAGAACAAGGAAGAAGAAGAGGCTTTCAAATCGACTGCTTATCTGCCATATATTGGGAACATTTCATCGCAGATAGGCCGAATACTAAAAAAGCATAAAGTAAGAGTCATCTTTTGCCCTCCTCCTAAAATTTCATCGCTGTTGGGTTCTGTCAAAGACGATCTGGAGCTGCGTAAAGCAGGTGTTTACAGAATTCCGTGCGAGTGCAGCTAGTCATATATACGGCAGACGACGCGCACTGTGCAGGACCGCATCATGGAACATCAGCGTCATACTCGGCTACTCCAACCCACCAAATCCGCAATCGCCGAACATTGTATTTCCACAGGTCATTCAATGAAATACAATGAAACGAAAATTGTGGCCCACACATCAAACTTTTGGAGCTCAATTATTAATGAAGCTGTGGAAATAAGATTGTCGGACAGTCAGACTCTTATCAATCGAGATAGCGGTTTCCAAATAAATGCTGCATGGAATCCTGTCATTGAAAAACTTCGTAGTCGGTGTAGTTTCCTGCAACTGAATGACGATGAGAATCGATCTAATATCCAAGGGGCAAGCCTCCACCACGGAGGGCGCTCGGAACAGCTACGTAGTTGTAATGAACGCGCACGCTAGGTACGCGCATGCGCAATGTCGGCTGAATTGAGCATAAATAGCACAGCTCAGTGCGTCTTCGCCAGTACTTCGGCGGTACTCACCTGAAGATGGCCAGAAGACTCTGCGCCGACATATTGTGGCAAGAAGTTATGGACATCCGGCAGTTCGCCCGAGATTTTATGGAAATACTTATGAACTAGGACGGCACAAATATCCATGCCCGAGGGGGGATTCGAAACCCCGACCGTAGTGGCCGTGCAGACCGTGACTGGAGCGCCTTAGTCCCCTCGTCCATCGCGGCCGGCCCGCTGCGGCTCAGCAAATTCAAATGGCTGGGTCCTGTTGTTGATGGTTATTCTTGCGACACAAGTTCCTGCTGGCTGGACTTACTTTCCATTTGCGACCGTCGGCACAGTTACCCCCGTATCACAAAACATTGTCTTCTGTAGTGTGCGCAGGTAAGTATCCGACAATACAGAGAAAGAATCTCCTGAATCAACCAGTGCCCGGACAGGTTGGCCGTCGATTATTACGTCGATGAGATTTCCCGACATCTTAGCGACTGTCGTCCATGGAGGATTTTCATCTGCGGCGGCCCCACCTCCGTAGATGGTCGCGTCGCTTAGTTTTTCTGGGCGCGGCGGCTAGGGAAGCGGCTAGTACCTCTGTACGGTGACGGTGAACGGTAGCGGCGCGTCGGGGAGCGACCTCGTCCAGGGTACGGCGATGGGCTTCTTCCCATAGGTCGACTGAACTCATCTGCAGGTGACTGCCTGTGATAGAACTGCTCTGATGGCTGACGTCTCTCGGCAAAATAATCGTCGAATACTCGTCGTCTCTTTCCCTCTGCAGTAGCGTACGACATGTCCAGGGCTCCCACAGTGGCAGCTCCTCCAGTCGTCTGTTCTTCAGCGGAGCGTCATAGTTGCCGGAGGAGTTGGTTATGGCCGCTTCGGCCGGTTCCTTGGTTGTCGTTTGATGGCTGCGGCGTGAGTCATAGCAGGGCGAGGCCATTCTTCAGGTCGGGTGCGGTTGGCGGGGCAGACTGGAGCTAATGTCTGAAATACCTCTTCCTCAGCGGCGTCGGCTCCCTCGTGACTTACAGGACTCACATCCATAGCCATAATCTGATGCTCGCTCGGTCTAATAGTTCCGGCTGCCATAAACCGTTGTAATTCTTCTCTCACTATTTGTCGTATGAGGGAAGTAAAGTCATGCTGGCCTCCACATCGGCCATAGGGACTACGTTGGGGAGTCGGTCATACTTCTTACGACTTCTATATCCTCGAACCAATCAATTATCGAAGCAGCTTTAGAAGAGTCTACTTCACCATTAATTTTGTCGATTGGTTTTTTACTTTGTGACTTGTGCTGAACTACATTCCGATTTAGTTGGATTCTGGTAATACTCTTGCTACATCTACTGCCTTTTTCTGTAGGCTTTTTTGAAGTTCCATCAGTGGATTTCTTCATTCACGCCTCTTCGGAAAAGATTTCCTCCCACGCGCTGTTTCCGTGTTGGCTCTCTGTGTCGGGCTGCTGGTAAACACTGACGCTTCCATTATCAACACTGGCCGGCTCTTGTTGTGTGTTTACGTCGCCGGCAAGTTGTTTGTTTTCGGAGTGTGGTTGCGTGGCGACAAACTGTTGATAAGCCGGTGTCTCGCTAACGTCACGTTTGTATCCTTCTTCGATACAACAAGTTATTGTGATATTTCGCTACAGGGCGCGGCAGGCAATGTAATCAATCTCTACTTGCGCCTGCGCGCTGCTGTTCTGCTAGCGAAGCAAGTTCGCCTATCATTTGTTCCTGTATTTGATTATTGAGGGATTCATTAGCATTTACCGGTTGTTAGACATCGTCCGTAACAATATTCTCTGAAACGGATGCACTTTCGTCAGAGCTACCATCATCCGTCCGGGATCGCTTAAAAGACAGTTCAGGGTTGTTACGGCTGAGCGGGTTCTGATCTTGGTCCTTGCGCGAGGGAATGGTGGGAATTCCTCCTCGAAAGGTTTACTTGTAGTATTCAGATTATCACTAGTTCCGGGTTTTACGCTGTCAGCTAAAGGGGTTCCTGTCACTAAGTCCGCTAAAGTGAGTTGTATTCGGAAGGATGGTGGTTCAAATCCACTTCCGTCCATCAAGATTTAGGTTTTCCGTGATTTCCCTACATCACTCCAGGCAAATGCCGGGATAGTTCCTTTCAAAGGGCACGGCCGATTTCCTTCCCTCATCCTTCCCCAAAAATCCGAGCGTGAGCGTCTCTAAGCAGTCGACGGGACGTTAAACCCTAAGATTCCTTCCTTCCTTCCCATCTATTAGTACCTCCAATCATCGTTACTATTTTCAAAGTGAGTCGATGGCGTTTGTGTAATGTGGGTTTGAGTACTGTCAGTCGCGTGGGGCAATTTTGCAGTACATGGCCACTCTGGTTACATATGAAATAAGTGGACTCTTTATCCGTATTCCGAACCTGTGCCTTGTAACCACACACTATAATGTGCGACGGAATGTTACTTTTTACGTGCATCTCAACTGATCTGATACCCTAAAGACCTACAATCGATGTCGTTTTGACCACATTTCGCTTCTAATGCCCTTTACGTCACCGTATTGAGACAGCTCTTCTCGCAAGAAACAGTTTTCCACTTAAGGCGGGAGATTGAAAATCCGCACCTTTTTTGTACTCTACATCAGCGTTATAGATTGTAACAGTTATTTACAGAGCCGGCGCGATGTTGGAACGGCACACCAGCGCTTTGTTGTTGCAGTATTTTCTCCAGTAGGACAGGATTCAGAAGTTTCACAAAAAAAAAAAAAAAAAAAAAAAAAAAAAAAAAAAAAAAAAAAAAAGAAAGAAAAGAAAATACCTGTATAAATCCAGGTCGTAATACGCCGTATGAACTTGATCCGTGGTGATGCCGACAGTATCCACAATCCAGTCGTGTATTTCCAGGGAGCTTGGTTGAACTGAGCGTGTTTCCTTGTTAAACTCGAATTGCAGCGTGTTTTATTCTTGAAACAATGCTGGCCATTGTGCAAATTAACCCACCTGGGCTAATTGCATGTACAGCGCGAAAAACTAGTTACACGAACACGAAGTAACGCCACGCAGATAGACACAAATACAATGTAAACGACAGCACTTGACTCGGAGCGCGCAGCATGTGTTCACTCTCCGGCGTCTAAAGTGCAACGGAAATCGGTGACAGTTAGTAAACTTGCGGTCTTGCGGCAATATTCATTACCACTATATCCTGTACCTCTAGTGTTTATTTTTCTTCGGGTATCGTTAGAACTTTTGTTCCAAGTTTGATCAACTATATCCGATAACTTACTACAGTAATACCTTTTCTCTGAGGGGAACTGGAATTTGTGTTAACACAGCTGGCTTATGTTTGTAATTTTTTGCTGATAGAAACCAAATGAGAATCAATTGAAATGATATACAGGGTGTTACAAAAACGTACGGCCAAACTTTCAGGAAACATTCCTCACACACAATGAAAGAAAATATGTTATGTGGACATGTGTCCGGAAACGCTTAATTTCCATGTTAGAGCTCATTTTATTACTTCTCTTCAAATCACATTAATCATGGAATGGAATCACACAGCAACAGAACGTACCAGCGTGACTTCAAACACTTTGTTACAGGAAATGTTCAAAATGTCCTCTGTTAGTGAAGATACATGCATCCACCCTCCGTCGCATGGAATCCCTGATAGGCTGATGCAGCCCTGGAGAATGGCGTATTGTATCACAGCCGTCCACAATACGAGCACGAAGAGTCTCTACATTTGGTACCGGGGTTGCGTAGACAAGAGCTTTCAAATGCCCCCGTAAATGAAAGTCAAGAGGGTTGAGGTCAGGAGAACGTGGAGGCCATGGAATTGGTCCGCCTCTACCAATCTATCGGTCACCGAATCTGTTGTTGAGAAGCGTACGAACACGTCGACTGAAATTTGCAGGAGCTCCATCGTGCATGAAACACATGTTGTGTCGTACTTGTAAAGGCACAAGTTCTAGCAGCACAGGTAGAGTATCCCGTATGAAATCATGATAACGGGCTCCAGTGACCGTAGGTGGGAGAACATGAGGCCCAACCAAGACATCAGCAACAATTCCTGCCCAAACGTTCACAGAATCTGTGTTCATGACGTGAATCGAGGAAATACAGTACATACTAACGAAACAATTGGGTATTTTAACAATTGTCTGCACGAATTATTTCAATTCAAATTTAAAGAGAAATACTAAAATGAGCTCTAACATGGAAATTAAGCGTTTCCAGACACATGTCCACATAACATATTTTCTTTTTTTGTGTATGAGGAATGTTTCCAGAAAGTTTGGCCGTACCTATTTTTAACACCCTGTATAGGATGATATCTTCACTCTCGAAAATACCATCAGTGATCTGCCGCACGAAACGGTTATCGTCTTTATAACGCGACTGAGTCGGTGGGCGGAAACCGTCACGCGATCGCTTCAAATATCATGGTGTACTGTAACGCTTAACGCTTCGTAGCAAAGTGTTTAGAACAGGGTCTTTCTTCTCTCTCAACGAATAAGTGTTGTAGCGTGACTCCAGCAAGTGTGGCGGTGTAGCACCCACTAGACATTTGTCGACTTGCACTTGTGTGATGAAGGTTATTTTAATGTCGATAATTTACTTCCTGTACCGGCCGCGGTGGCCGAGCGGTCTGCGGAGCGCCAGTCACATTCTGCACGACCGCTACGGTCGGGGATTCGAATCCCCCCTCGGGTATGGATATTTGTGTCGTCTTTAGTATAAGGTAGTTCATAAGTCGTTTGTAAGTTTAGGGACTGATGACCCCGCAGTTAAGTCCCTTAAGCTTCACAAACATTCGAACATTTCAACAATTTACTTCCTTTCTTGTAATTCAATTAATTCTATTTTACGAATGCACATTTTCCATTCGAATGTATCAGTAACGTCGACAATGTTGACCAAATGCAGCATCTCAATTCTTATTGCTGCCTTCGTTTACTGAAGCTATAAAGCAATGAAATGTGGAAAGGAATGTGTCGCTCGCGAATAGCTTAAAACACTATGGCTAAAAGGCAAAGCAGTTTCTAAAATGTGTTTGCTAAGTCCCCTGCATATCGCACAGAAAGTGCGCGTGTTGTTACAACTGACTGCGATACTGGGAGATAACTGTTTTCCTCTCAGATTTCGTGTCAGATACACGTGTAATCGGGAGTATGTACGATCGTGTACTCTAGCTGTTTATACTTCCAAACAGGCAACAAAACTTTGCGGTTATGCATAGCGATTAGGCGAGGGGTGTCAATCTGTCAATGATTGGTACTTGCTCCCATGATGGAAACCCTCCCCTCCCCCCCCCCCCTATCGCGTCCCTCAGGTTGAAATACAGGTTTGCATTACTGCATGACAACTGTTAACTGGTATTAGGGGTAATGGTGTATGCTGCAATCTTGGCAAAGATGTAGAATGACTGTTATACAACTTGTCAATTTCACTTTTTCATGGACAATAAAGAGAACTTATATATATATATATATATATATATATATATATATATATATATATATATATTCAGTGGCACACGCCGCAAGCGTTCTGCATCACAATATGAGCTGTTCTCAAAATTTCTCGGACATATGCCTTTCGGAGTATTAAGCAATAAATTACTTCCTCCTACATGCATTTCGCGTAAATATTATGAGAATAAAATTACAGAGAGACCACGAGGAGACTTATTGGTAGCCTTCCCTGTGAGCCATAAATGACTAACCCAGAAAAAGATTAAGTAATTACATCCTGTGTAATTTCTTGTAAAGTGTAGATATAAATGCAGATGCAAACTTCTCTTGACAGTAAATATAAATATTTTACCGCCTAACTACTGCCTCGCTCGTAGTCTTCACTCTGTTAACAAATTTGGCAATAGCAAGTATAGACCGCATACCTAATACTGGAAACTTTTTTCGATAATGTACTGGAATAAAATTCATTATATTCTTTGGCACTGTGCTGTCAGACAGAGACAGAAGGGTTACTAATCCTATTTACGTGAATAAGACTAGAACCGATAGCACAGTGATAGTTAAGAAATAAAGTAATAGACAAGCAGTGATGGAAGAAAGAGCTGTTTGTTGTGGACTGTAACACACAATGATACAGTTCGCTGATGTCACAGCAGTAGCCGTAGAAGGAAAACATTTTCTGCGTGATGTCCAGACACTTATAATACGTTCGCAGTCTGTCGCCGTTATTTTGTAGTTCCTGTGGTGCTGCTGGTAATAGTTTATGTCTTGAAAAAAAGAACTAATAATATTTCAAAAATCGTTACTGTTTTAATCATTGATTGCACTACTAATGAGTTTCTTTAGAATGTTTCGTCAACCCAGCTTCTATTAAACTAAAATAACGCCGCTTGAGCAGACGTCTTCATTGCTACTGAGTTCGGCACTGAGTTTTTTTTTAATTCTAAATTTGAGCTTTTAATTTCCATTCATTTCACGGGCGGAACCTGTATCTATTTTTATAATTTACGAAGTCCGGCATTCAATATGAAAGTGCCTTATATAGTACCGCTCAAACGCATTCATGCGGTCACAACTGACAACTTAAGCTCTAAAATAACTTTAGCAACAGTTCTGAGTAGTAACATGCAAAATAACTGGGTTTCAATATATATAAAGGGTGTCCCAGCTATCTTGTCCACCCAAAATATCTCTGGAACAATAACAGCTATTGGTAAACGACGTTCACCGGTATCAATGTACGGCTAGGGCCCATAAATGTACATTTTTGGAAACATTCTAAATGTGTTTCTTAACACAAACTTACGTTTTTTTTAATGGACACCCTATATTTTTTCTTCAGCAATCCACAGCATGACAAATCACATAAACAATGGTGTTGATTGCATCGCAATATTCCAATTACATCCCGAGATATTGCGACGCGAAGTTGACGCTTGAAATACGCGAAACGCGCGGCTAGTGCACGTCCTGAGACTCAGGCGAGAACCCCATGCTGCTCAAGACCTGCGCTAGCCGCGCATTTCGCGTATTTCAAACGTCAACATCGCGTCGCATTATCTCGAGATGTAATTTGAATATTGCGATGCAATCGACGCCATTGTTTATGTGATTTGTCATGCTATCGATTGCTGAAGAAAAAAAATATAAGGTGTCCATTAAAAAAAACATAAGTTTGTGTTAAAAAACATATTTGCTTTCGTTTTAGAATGTTTCCAAAACTGTACATTCATGGGCCCCAGCCGTACATTGATACCGGTAAAACTCGTTTTCCAGTAGCTGTTATTGTTCCAGAGATATTTTGGGTGGACAAGATAGCTGGGACACCCTGTATATATATTCGTTTACGCAAATTCACCATATAGCGCTTAGACAGTAGGAATGTTTCTCTATTCCATTTAAATTTAATGTTGATGGAAAATTAATATCACATTTACTATTAAGTCGATTAGGTGTAATTCGAAATATTTTGCATATTTTGTTAATCAGAGTAACGAAGTATTTTACTGTCTATATTTTAAAGAACAGGTCCGCTATTCTTTTCGTATTACCTTCATGCTAAGAGTGAAGTCAAACACTACCTAAATTGTATATAAAAAAGACGTGATATTCTACAAGGTGTCCAAATGCTGCTTTTGTTAGGGTGCACGAAACTAATTTGGGAACACTTTTTCTTTAAAACTTTCTTGACAATTACATCCTTTTCCGCCCCTTCCCTTCACTGTATTCATCTCCACAATTCAAATTCCCGTCTATCAGAGCATTTAAAATCCATCATACAACGAGGAACTTCCCACCCCTACTTTTATCCGTCATCCCTTCCCCTTCATTACCCACCTCATTTGCAGTCTAGATTCTTGTGGCGCTGGCGTGGCCGGACATGGTGGTTGTGTGTGTGTGTGTGTGTGTGTGTGTGTGTGTAGTTGTCTGATTGTGTTAATCTATGGCCCTTTTTTTGGCCCACTTTAGGTTACGGCAATAACACTAAAAGTGGGCCTTTGCGATCGTCTTTTGACAGCTCGAAATTGAAATGAAAATAACGGCTTAACCATTCATTTGACACTAAAATTGAATAACCTAATTTGTAGAGCAGAATATTTCCTTCATATCTCGTAAAATATTTGCAAAAATAACGGAGATTTGACACCCTCTATTGAATTAACGAAAACCAGCCGTTCGGACATGTCACGTGACATTCCTCGCCCAGAACTCTCTCTGGCATACGCCATCTTGCGTTACGTATTTAATGATTTTCTTATTGTAACTTACACGTTGTCATTTCGAAGCAATGGCGTATTGAAGAATTAACAAAAACACGTCGTTCTTCGTACGATAAATGATAATCTAGTGTCTAAAGTGCCATATTAGCATCATTTAACAACTGCCATCAATAGTACGAAAATAAAGAGCGGATTTCTAATTGTGAGTCGTAGCGTAGTGGCTAATGCGTTGCACTGTGGTATTGAAGGTCAGCTGTTCGGAACCCACAACTACGTAATTTTTTTTTTCTAAAAGGGTTTCAGACACACTTATGAATTAAATAGACCTATGTTCTTCAATGTTCAGAATTGTACATATGTAAGAATGCTCCCTTTAAAATGCGTGTTTGTTCTATTTCCTGAACATGGCGTGAAATACGTAACAACGAATTGAACAATGGTCTTCTGAAGCATATGGACGTAAACTGGGAGGATACTTCAATAACGAACATTCTGCACAGAGTGCTGATACAGGTAGTTTCGTATGTAAATGAAGTCCTGGATTTCTGTGGAAAGTGTAGTTCCTTAATCAAACAGAAGGGAAGTGTATACACTGCAACAAATTACCCTGTTTTTTTTTCTAAGCCTTTATTCACTATTTTTGGAATATATTGATAGTCATTAATTATAATCAATGCATCTACGAAAATTTTTGGCTTTGACATGGTTGCAATGGACGCTTTTAACGTAGATGGTATTACCTTACCTGTAATTCAGATATAACTTCGTTCATGTTACACTGTTCTGGGCTAAAATAAAGAGCATATATTCTCTTTCTAACCGTGATTACGTTTTCTTTTACAGCTAAAATCACAAACGGAATAAGTGTGGTAACACTGAATTCCACATACCTCTAGTACTCAATATATAAACAAAGTTAGTACTCTCAATATGTCATTTACAACAGTCATAGGAGCAGTATCTCCCCAGTTTATGTACATGTGTTAAAGTAGTCTATGTTTACAATTCGTTGCTATGTATTTCATGTTCTCGAAACAGAACAAATGCGCTTTTTCGGAGAAAGTGCTGTTACCTTTGAACAACTCATAATCTTGCAGAATACAGTTGCGTTCAGTTAACAAGAGTTTGCGGAAACCTTTTAGGAAGCAAAATCAAAAATAAAATGGGACAAAAAAATTGACAGTGGTGGTTATATATATATAGTTTTTTTTTCTTCTGTGAAATCATTGCTTTGCGGTCGTTTGTTCATATTTGTTCTGGGTTATTCGTTGAGAATTTTACTCAGTCTTTTATTACAGATGGCGTTGAACCAACACCGTCTGAAGAGAAGGCCAGTGCCACGATCGCGTACCTTACTGTCTGGCTGATGGGGCACAGCCCACCGCCTCACTGCGGTCAGCCAGTGAGCTACGTGATCGCGACCTACTCTGTGATGTGACGTGGCACGACAGTACACAGGCCTTTTCTTCAGATAGTGTTAGTTGAACCGTCTTTCGTTTTATCTCTTTTGATTGGTTCGTCGCTTTGAACGGGTACTTTTTGAACGTTGGTTTGTTTTGTCCAATTTTGTTAGTTTCGGATAACTCAGTTCTCTCGTTACACAGGGCGTCGAGCTACCATGCCGGCAACCCTCTGACCCAGCGCGCTGAGCAACTGCGTCCTAGCAAGTTCCGAACCACCGTGTAACATGTTCGTACATCACAAACTAATTATGTTGTTTTCTCTCTTCATAACTGTTACTTAGTTATTTTCTGACAATGCCTTTCAAAACTCTTTTGTGAAAGGTATACATCAAACAAGATTGGCATTAGACTGCTGGTTGCACATCATTTTTTTTTTTAGCTTATAAAATTTTAGCCAACATAATAAGTGCATTCGCTAGTTGCTCTAATTACTCCTAAAATGGCTTTTTTTTCTTTTTTTTTTTTTTCTTTCTTGCTTTCGTTTTCTAATCTTTTCCCACGCCGATATTAAAGGTATTCAATAATTGTTACTGTTTTCGTATTATTTTGATTGTGCTACTAAAAAACTTTGTTAGGCATTACCTTTGTAAATGGTGCAGCGATCAGTAAATTTTTAAGAATTAGTTATCAGCGTTTCCATATTTAGCATTCTCAAATACGACTCACTTGTGCGTCACTTTGTAACAACATGTTTTCTCGAGTTCTTGTAAAAGTTTTTTTTTTCCTTTGAGTCGGTTTGTTAATGAAAAGAATTAGGTCTAAATGGGCGATTCTAGATGTGTCACGACTCGAAGCTTGTTAGCGGTAAATGTGGTAAATTCTGGACAAGCTGTCAGCAGCTCTCCCTCAAAGTTTTGTCGGGCTTTTGCTTCCGTCGTAAGCCAAGACTCCAATTACCGTCTGTTTATTAAGAGGCACAAGTCGGTTTCGTTTTGCTGCCGGATTAATTAAATCTTAATTGTGCAACCAGCTGACAGCACGGGTGAACTTCAACTCTTAGAATCGTCAAAGCAGCCTGCTGCAAAACGAATCCGTTTAATTTCCAGGAATTATTCCATTAAATCGCCTACAAAGGACGTAGCGAGTTTGCAGTTAAACAAATGTAACTGGGGCCAATTTGGACGTCCTCATTAAGCCGGAGCAACGTGCTCACTTTACGACTTCATTTACGGCTCAATTTTTAGGTAAATTAGCTGAACCTCATAGTGGTGCAAATATTCATTAAAAAATAACTGCGAGTCCAAACTGTGTTTAACCTTTTTCCAAGAAGTCAAGATAGTCTCCCTTATATTTGCGTCTTAATTTTCTGCATGTAACTGCTAATGTTTCTTCTTTGGATTAACAGAAAAGTCCTAGACTACGGTAGATAAATCCATTTACCAAGACTGACAAGTATTTTAGAGTAAACTGTTATTTAATATAGTATTTCATATACACTTATTTTCCAAGTGCATATGTTATCCAGCGAAGAAATATTGCTCTATTTTCGCCGGTCGCGGTGGCCGAGGGGACTGAGGCGCTCCAGTCACGGTCTGCACGGCCACTACGGTCTGGGGTTCCAATCCCCCCTCAGGTATGGATATTTGTGCCGCCCTTAGGATTAGCTAGTTCATAAGTAGTTTGTAAGTTTAGGGACTGATGACCCCGTAGTTAAGTCCCATAAGCCTAACAAACATTTGAACAATTTTGCTCTATTTTCATAAGAGGAGTTATATCTCGTCAGATTTCATCTAGTCCAGGGGTGTCCGACTAAATTTCGACGTGGGCCACATTACTAACTTTTATCACTTTGGCGGTCCAGACAAAAAAAAAAAAAAAAAAAAAAATTGGAAAAGAATCAATTACGAAACCAGTGGAAATAAAGCAGTTTTTCGAGGTAGGCAGGTAGGAGGTATTTATAACAGAACATGATAAATTTCAAAGAAAAATTATATTAATGAAAAAGAAATCTAGTCAGACAATTAACTTATCATTCATTTTTTTTTTTTTTTTTTTTTTTTTTTTCCCCTGCAGCGTACGCCGACATTTGGTGATATGTAGAAATTCGGATAATCCCGCTCAGATGGCCATCTGTAAGCGAAGATCTCGTTTTATATTTCACATTTTTCGTTCGTGAAGAAAGCTGCTCACAGATATACCGGTATGTGCTTCCGAACAAGGACACCTGTTGAAGTGACAACTTCTATAGGTTGGGAAATTGATCGGGTTTGATATATTTTTTATAAAACTCGATCATTCGATTCTGCAGGCAGCTATGGTAGGATGTTTAGGCTTTCATTGTTTTGAAGTTCAGTCAACTCCATCCGCAGATGTAACATGGCGTCTTCAATCTTAACTCCATAATTTTATCTTAATTCCGAGCAAACCCGGAAATATTGGTGATATAAGCACACGAACTCAGCTCATGTACGACCACACTGTAAGTAGATACACCTTACAGAGGGTCGAAACAGCAATTTGACTGTATGTAACATATTTTTTTCTGCGCAAGTCTTCGTGTGTTTTCGTAGAACAAAAGATCCAAATCTATTTCAAATTGATTAAGCTGGCCTTCCTCTGGCATGGATGTGTGTGTTGTCATCAGTTTAACTTAGTTTAAGTAGTTTGTAAGTCTAGGAACTGATGACCAACGTAGTTTGGTCCCATAGAATTACAAACATTTGAACATTTGTGCCGGCCCGTTCCAAGAAGGCCGCGTTCTGCTAGGCCTCGGTGGCCGAGGAAGAGCGAAATGGGCCGCTCTAGTGGAGGACCGCGAGGCAGGAACAGTTGTAGAAGACAGCGGCTAGCAGGTTTGCTGGTAGCAACCACCCTCTCGCCCCACATGCGTGTTTATTCACCCTCGAGTGCAATTTCAAATCATAGTCGTCAGTTAACACTGCGACTGAAGAAAAATAAATAATAATAATAAAAAACTCACAAATTTGTCAGGCTATAGGGGGTCCTGAATGTACGGCGCTGCGGGCCAGAATGTGTCAGCAGCGATAAATCAACAATATGATCAACTACGCCTTCATAATTGTCGTCGTTCTAGCCGTAGTCGTTTGTTGGTGTCAGTTCCAGTTTGACGTCCGTATTTCTCCACACTCTTCGTGCTTCACCAATACAAAAAGTTATTGCTTCTGGGTGTTGTATAATGTCGTCATCGTCATTTTTGTCTTTTCTTACATCTTCAAATTGAAAAAAAAAAACTTTCTATGTTTTGCTAACATCTGTTAATTTGTCTTCGTTTTCTCTCAGTAAATTTCAATTCACAGAACTGGGTACTTTGGCTACATTATGAAAGTACATTTACCAATCAGTGTTGCACATCATAAATACCACTGATAATTACAGCAATAGCATCTCTATCTATATCCATATAACAGGTCTCCTCTATTTTACATTTGCTAATAAATCCTAAACTCCGTCGCACACCAGCCTCGAAAGGCCCAAGAGATACTGACCGACGGGTCGCCATGTCATCCTCCCTCGAAAGGGGTCACCGCATGCGGTATAGAAGGCGGAGGGCGTGGTCAGCACCCCGCACTCTCGGCCGTTGTGCAAGGAGCGGAGTTACTATTTCTCAATCACCTAGCTTATCAATGGGCCTCACAAGGGATGAGTGCGCCCAAATTACCAATGCCGCTCGGCAGATCTGAACGGTTATCTATCCAAGTGCTAGCCAATCCCGACAGTGCTTATCTATTAAAACCCGTCACGGCCGTTGGCTTTGCTAATAATAAACACAAAATTAAAAAGTATTTTCTGCAATGGAAAAAAAGGGAAGTGAGTTAAACAGTGTCTTTTAAGTAATACATTCTACACGGTCAAGGATTACTTACATAAAGCAGACAAGTGAAGGACAGTCAAACAGGACAGACCGCCCGCCTTATCGCCCTTCGCCATAGGTGACATTGGAATTACTATGGAGGCCCATGTGGCCACCACATCGCTCTCCTCTGCATTTCTTTATTGATCTTGCAGTCGTTACTTCTCACCCAAGTACCCCCTCAGTTGGCATAATGCATCCGAGCGCAGGCCGTTCAGTTCCGTACACCAAAGAAAAACTCTGGTAGAGTGCACGCAGGATAAATTGGCCGGTAGATGCGCAGACGGCTGGGCAAGTGTAGGGAGAGCAGTGGTGGTGGGGGTAGCGGCGGAGCAGTGAGCGAGCACTGGTGGGGAAGCGCACAGCTCACTGGCCGGTAGGCAGAAGTGGACTGACGCGGCCTCCCCTTCCAAACGAAGGAATGAAGTCGGCCTGTGCTTTGGACAAAAACTCGTCTCTGCGCATCGTCCACCTTATCCTGTGCAGACTTCTTTCGGAAATCTAAGACATATACTTTGCACTGAAGTTTGACAGTTGACAGCACAGAGTAGCAGATTGGTCAGAGTTTAGAACTAACACAGGAAATGGTAGCAACAATTATATTAAAAATATGTATAATTTCACTTAACATTTAAGTTTATTTGTCTTCGTCTACCATTACATTTTTTATCTTGTCTAGAGAATGTTATTTCCAAAGCTACACAATGTATACTCCTAACCCCCTATCCTCTTTGTAGTTTTAAAATTCCATGTTTCACTGACTTAAATGAAACCTGATAACAAACAAGGGCTGAAAAGTTTACATTACTGGTACTTAAATGGATCTATATTCGTTTACTTCGACAGCAGCATTTCATAGGCATATTGACACTTCTGTTTGTTTATATTCTTGTTCATCCAGTCATTACGTTCCAGTGAATTAGATGCAAAATTCCACTCACTGTCTTTTGTTAATTTGTAATGTATCTTTCGATGTGTATATTGATTATATGTTTGTTGGAATTGATTTTCAGGTGTACTTTTAATTTTTTCTTATGTCATAAAAGTCCACACCGCTGTAAACTGCTTTAAGGAATTCATTTTCCTGTGTAAGCTGGTCTGTTGAACACAATATTTAATCAATTAGCATTTTGTTTATTTCGCCATCTTAAACGTTATGAATCAAATCAGAATACTATTATCATGCTTGCTGCATTTTATAATTCTCCATCAGTGTTGGAAGAAGTCTAACCTAAATACCAGAACTTTGTTCTATGTAAAATGTGTCAGACTGCAGTACACAACATAATAGATATTCATTAGGGATATTTGCCGCAAATACCAAGTAACTGTTTCTAAAAAGTGGAAGAAATTGATTTTTCTTTTAATATTCGTTCAAACGACATAGGAAGAATTTGCAGTGCGCTGATACATCACACATACCTGTAAGGAATCAGTGAAATTATGGGTAAAAATAATGTGATTGGATATGTTTCGCAAGTTGTACATTTTGGTTACAGGAAGATGGCGTAATTTTTAACAATTTGTTGTGTCAATGGTGGCTGTGTAAGTAGGAAGAAAACCAAATAAACTTGGTTTTTAAATCCAGCGTTTGTTTTTGTTTTCATATTTCACAAGTAATTTTCCCTGTGTTAACGAAAAATAAATCGGTTAACTGTCTTACTTTCAAACTTTTCAGTTATAAATAAGTGAACAAGTTATCTAAACGAGTGAACGACTTAGCTAATTTTATTAATAAGGTAGCACTAAGAATCCTATTTTACATAATTTTGCATTACGTTTATTTTCCCTCTTTTTCCTCTCACATCACAACATATAACCAAATATACAGGTTATTATTTATTAAATTTAAAAAGAAAACAGGGTTCTTACCACAGTTTTAACTTTCGGCCCATCAGACATGCCTTAAGGTAGCGTTTCTAAATGATGATGATGATGATGATTGCCGTCATCGGCGCCCTGCAGCGTTTCTCATCCCTTAGATCGTGATACAAAAGGGGGGGGGGGTCACAGACAGTGTAGTGGGAGGTCACCAAGGTTCTCTAAATGTTATTTTTATTTTCTGGTAAATAAATTTAATACATTGAAAAGCTGTAAGTAAGTACTTCACATAAAATATACACATAACATTTTGTTTTGTAAGAACCATTAAAGTTAGTGTGAAATTTGACACTTTTCAGTTCAGTGTCTGGTTCAAATCAGTTAGAACACACATAACGAATTCGCGTGAAATTTATAATGAAATTTTCAGTTAGTTTTGTAACAGTCACTTAGTGGGACACTTGACACTTTCCTTGTTTTCCATAAATTCTGAATTGGATAGAAAGTATATATTTTTATAATAAACACAAAAAAACTAAACCATCTATATGATACAATCTAGTCTATAAAATTGTATATACGCCATTTCTAGAATAAATTTCCTAAAGACAAGGAATTTAAATATGTTGTCCTTGATATCACAAACATAGTTTTTATAAAATCATTTCCCATCCATGGTGTGATACAAGAACTAGTAAAATTATATTTTAAAATAAAACCCGCCTTAGTTCCACGGTATTTTATAATCCTCAATAACGCGTTTCGCCCTACAGCAGAGCATCGTCAGATTATCAGCGTAAGATATGTAACACAAAAATTACAAAATAGAATAATGAAAAAGGAGGGAGCAATGACTTATTTTGTGCTAAAGAGACATGTATAAATAGGCAAGCCGGCAGCGGTGGCCGAGGGGACTGAGGCGCTCCAGTCACGGTCTGCACGGCCACTACGGTCGGGGGTTCGAATCCCCCCTCGGGCATGGATATTTGTGCCGTCCTTAGGATTAGCTAGTTCATAAGTAGTTTGTAAGTTTAGGGACTGATGAACCCGTAGTTAAGTCCCATAAGCTATACAAATATTTGAACATTCGATTTAAATAGGCAAAAAAATCTTACAAGTCATTCTCCTTAATGTGACATCGTTCGTTGATTTATGGCAACTAAAAAATTAATACGCTGTTTGCGTTTCTGTATTTTTCGTAAACCTACAAATGATCGAATAATAAAAATTATAGTATGGCCAGACGCGGTAATAATGTAAAAAAGATAAAACTGATGTTGAATTAGCTCAACAGGGGCAGTGGTACTGCAGACACAAAATAATCCCACGCTTACAATTTACAGCCACATACACTGGGCCGATGTGGTGTTCAGTAAAATATGTTTCTACAGACATCTGTTTAAGGATTTAGGTATCCTCACAGTAACTTCACAGTTGTTGTTGTTGTGGTCTTCAGTCCAGAGACTGGTTTGATGCAGCTCTCCACAATACCCTATCCTGAGCAAGCCTTTTCATCTCCACATAAGAACGGCAACCTACATCTGTCTGAATCTGCTTACTGCATCCATCTCTTGGTCTTCCTCTGCGGTTTTTACCCCACACACTTCCCTCCAACGTTAAATTCACAATTTCTTGATGTCTAAGAATGTGTCCTACCAATCTATCCCTTCTTGCCAGAAATTTATTTTCTCCCCAATTCTGTTCAGTACCTCCTCATTAGTTACACGATCCTCCCACCTAATCTTCAGCATTCTTCTGTAGCACCACATTTCAAAAGCCTCAATCCTCTTCCTTTCCGCACTGTTTATCGTACATGTTTCACTCCCATAAAAGGCAACACTTCATACAAATGCCTTCAGAATGGACTTCCTTAGGCTTAAATCAATATTCGATGTTAACAAATTTTTCTTTTCCAAGAACGCTTTTCTACCCATTGCCATTCTGCATTTTATATCCTTTGTACTGCGACCATCATTTGTTATTTTACTGCCGAAGTAACAAAACTCATCTACCTCCTTCATTGATTCGTTACCTAATCTAATTCCTTCAGCATCACCTGATTTTCTTACACTGCACTCCATTACCCTAGTTTTGCTCTTGTTAATGTTCATCTTATATGCACCTTTCAGCACACTGTCCATTCCGTTCAATTGCTCTTCCAGGTCCTTTGCTGTATCTGACAGAATTACTACGTCGTCGGCAAAACGCAATGTTTTTAATTCCTCCCCCTGAACTTTAATTCCTTCTCCAAATTTCTCCTTGCTTTCCTTTATAGCTTGCTCAATATAGAGATTGAAAAAACGTTGGATTAAGGCTACAACCCTGTCTTACTCCCTTACCAACCACTGCATCCCTTGCATTCCCTTCAACTCTGACAACCACTGTCTGGTTTTTGTACAAGTTGTGAATAACCTTATACTCCCTATATTTTACTCCTCTTGCTTCACAACTTGAAAGAGTTTATTCCAATCAATATAGTCAAAAGCCTTCTCCAAATCTACAAAATCTAGATATGTCGGTTTGACTTTTCTTAATCTATCTTCTAGGATAAGCTATAAAGTGAGTATTGCCTCCCGTGCTCCTACATTTCTCCTGATCTTCCCCGAGGTCGGCTTCTATCAGCTTTTCAATCCTGCTGTAAATAATTCGTGTTAATATTTTGCAACCATGACTTGTTAAACTCATGATTGTGTAGTTTTGAACCCTGTCTACACCTGCTTTCTTTGGGATGGGGATTATAACATTTCTCTTAAAGTCTGAGGGTACTTCGCATGTCTCATACAGCTTACACACCAAATGAAAGAATTTTGACATGGCTGGTGCTCACAGAGACTTCAGTGGCTCTGAGGGAATGTCATCTACTCCAGGGGCCTTGTTTCGATTTAGGTCTTTCAGTGCTCTGTCAAATTCATCTCTCAGTATAGTATCTCCTACTTCATTCTCATCTACTTCTTCTCCTCTTCCTACAATATTGCCTCTAAGTTCATTTCCTTCGTAGAGCCTCTCTATATACTCTTTCCACCTTCCAGCTTTCCCTTCTTTTCTGAGAACTGGTTTTCCATCTGTGTTCTTGATATTCATAAAGCTGTTTTTCTTATCTCCAAATGTTTCTTGTATTTTCCTGTAGGCTGTATCTACTTTTGCCCCATTTATACAATCTTCTACATCCTTGCATTTGCCTTCTAGTCACTCCTGCTTAGCCATTTTGCACTTCCTGTCAATCTCATTTCTTAGTCGTCTGTACTCCATTTTGCCTGTTTCATTTACTTCATTTTTATATTTTCTCCTTTCATCGTTTAAATTATGTCCTGTGATATCCAAGGATTCTTTGTAGGTCTTGCCTTCCTACCTATTTTGTCCTCTGCTGCCTTCGGTATTTCATCTCTCAATGCTACCCATTCCTCCTCTACTGATGTATTTCCCCCCGTTTCTGTCAATTGTTGCCTAAAGCTCCTTCTGAAATTCTCTA
Source organism: Locusta migratoria (assembly GCA_026315105.1). Lineage (NCBI taxonomy): Eukaryota > Metazoa > Arthropoda > Insecta > Orthoptera > Acrididae > Locusta > Locusta migratoria. The sequence continues at coordinate 204,118,078 of CM048750.1, forward strand.
GAACTTCAGGTTCCTTCAGTTTATCGAGGTCCCATCTCCTTATCCTACCTTCTGGAGTGTTTTTCAATTTCATGGCTGGTTCTCACAGAGTGTTCAGTAGCTCTGAGGGAATGTCATCTACTCCAGGGGCCTTGTTTCGACTGAGGTCTTTCAGTGCTCTGTCAAATTCATCTCAAATTCGATTTTGAAAAGTTGCGTGTCTGTGCCGGATTAACAGAAGTGTGGCGATGCCTTGTTTTTCACCCTGCAAGCACGGCTGAGTCGGTGGGAACGGCTGACGAGCTGTGGATCGCGTGGCCACGCCCCCTCCCCCTTCACCTCCCCCCCCCCCCACACCCACTCCCACCCCTGGCGAGTGGGCTCGTCTTTTCCGCGCGCAGCAGCTGCGCCTCCGGCCGCTGTTGTCGTGTTGTTCATCCAAAAGTAGTTACGGCGCGGCCGGCCGGGCTCGCTCGGACAACACAATCTACCGCAACAGGCAGCTCCTGCTCCCCGCTCCGTCGGCGCCGCAATACATCAGCGCTGTCAGCAGCCACTCTCGCCGCGACACCGTGGCCGCAGCCCGCTCTTAATACCTGACAAGCTACACGCGCTCCTAACACCACACCTGGTACGAAGCTGCCACTACTACGCTCTCATTCACTGATGAGGGGAACACCGTGCAATACGATCCAATCCTCATTTAACGGCTATAAAAATGGATATTGTATGTCATCATCATCATCATCATCATCATTAGAGACTGATTCTACATCTACATCTACATACATACTCCGCAATTCACCGTAAGGTGCGTGGCGGAGGGTACACTGTACCACTACTAGGCATTTCCTTTCCTATTCCACTCCCAAATTGAACGAGGAAAAAAAGAATGTCTATATGCCTCCGTACGAGCCCTAATTTCTCTTATCTTGTCTTTGTGATCTTTACGCGAAGTGTAAGTAGGCGGCAGCAAGATCGTACTACACTCAGCTTCAAAATCCGGCCCTCTAAATTTACTTAACAGAAATTCACGAAAAGAACGTCGTCTTTCTTCCAGCGATCCCCAATTGAGTTGCCGCAGCATTTCCGTGACACTCGCGCATTGGTCGAACCTACCGGTAACAAATCTAGCTGCTCGCTTCTGAACCGCCTCTATGTCATCCTTTAAACTGATTTGCTGCGGGTCCCAAACACTTGAGCAAAACTCAAGACGCGGTCGTACAAGCATTTTATTCGCGGTCTCCTTTACAGGTGAAATACATCTTCCCAAAATTCTCCCAATAAACCGAAGTCGGCTGTCCGCCTTACTCACAACTGTCCTTGCATGCTCTTTCCATTTCATATCGCTCTGCAAATGTTACGTCTAGATATTTGAACGATGCGACAGCATCAAGAAGCTCACTACTAATGCTGTATTCGAACATTATGGGATTGTTTTTTCTACTCATGCGCATCACCTTACATTTTTGTACATTGAGAGCCAGCTGCCATTCTTCGCACCAACTAGAAATTTTGTCTAAGTCGTCCTGTATGCTATTACAGTCAGTTACAGACGACACACTCCAATACACCACAGCACAGCACCATCAGCAAACAGCCGCAGATTACTACTTACTCTGTCCATCAGATCATTTATATAGATAGAAAATAATAGCGGTCCTATCACACTCCCCTGCGGCACGTCTGACGTATGCAGCATAGTACCTCTAATAAAATTCCTCCATGATCCCCTGATGTTATGCCTTTTACTTCAAAATCATTCTGCGCCGAATCTAAGTGCTTTCTTCTTGGTCTACCTCGACTCCTCTTACCTTCCGCTACAGAGCTTATGAGTCTCTTAGGTAACCTTGCTTCTCCCATGCGTGGAACATGACCCCACCATCTCAGTCTGTTCGCTCTAACTGCTTCATCTATGGCGTTCATTCCCAGTTTTTCCTTGATTTCCTCATCATGGACACCCTCCTGCCATTGTTCCCATTTAATAGTGCCTGCAATCATTCTTGCTACTTTCATATCTGTAACCTCTACCTTATGACTAAGGTAACCTGTATCCACCCAACTTTCACTCCCATACAACAAACTTGGTCGAAAGATAGAGCGGCGCACCGCTAACTTAGTCTTAGTTCTTACTTCCTTCTTACAGAAGAGAGTAGATCTTAGTTGAGCACTCACTGCATTAGCTTTGCTACACCTCGATTCCAGTTCTTTCACTATATTGCCAACCTGTGAGAAAATACATCCCAGGTACTTGAAACTGTCTACCTGTTCTAACTTTGTTCCTCCTATTTGGCACTAAATCTGTTTAAATCTCTTTCCCACTGACATTACTTTCGTTTTGGATATGCTGATCTTCATATCATAATCCTTGCACCTCTGATCGAGCTCTGAAATATTAGTTTGCAACCTTTCAATTGAATCGGCCATTACAACTAAGACATCCGCATATGCGAGACTGCTTATTTTGTTTTCACATATTTTAATCCCGCCCTGCCAGTCTACTGTTTTCAGCATATGATCCATGAATTGTACGAACAACAATGGTGACAGGTTAGAGCCTTGTCTTACCCCTGAAACTACCCTGAACCATGAGCTTAATTTTCCATCTACACTAACTGCTGCCTGACAGTCTACGTAAAGCCCTTTAATTGCCTGCAGAAGTTTGTCTCCTATACCATAATCTTGTAGAAATGACAGTAGCTTCCTCCTAGGGACACGGTCATAAGCCTTTTCTAGATCTATGAAACATAGATACAATTCCCTGTTCCACTTATAGCACTTTTCCATTACCTGCCGTAAGCTAAAGATCTGGTCCTGACAGCCTCTAAGAGGCCTAAACCCACACTGGTTTTCATCAAACTTGACCTCAATTAATACTCGCACTCTCCTTTCAACAATACCTGAGAATATTTTGCCTACAACGCTAATTAATGAGATACCGCGATAGTTGTTACAATCTTTTCTGTTTCCATGTTTGAAAATTGGCGTGATTACCGCTTTCGTCCAGTCAGACGGAACCTGTCCCGATTCCCAAGCCTTCTCAATTACCCTGTGTAACCATTTGAGAACTGATATGTACACTGCTGAAAATACGAGGCCTGTTTGTAACACTTAACGTGCGGCCGACGTAATATTACATCTCCAGAAGGAATCAATTGTGCGACAGACGTAATATTAGGTCTCGGCAGTTACAATGTTTCTCTGTGTCGTCTGCGTAGTCTGAGAAGTGGAGCACCAAGTATGGTACCAACGGAATTTTATGGGTCGTAGGTATGTTGTGAGGAAATTTCAACAGACCATCAAGCTAAAAGGATTTGTTCCAATGGGCCTTGATTTCTAAGAAAATCGAAATCAAATTCGCAGCATATTTCCACGCGTAACGAGTCTACTTATACGTGGCGGTTACCGCTCAACGAGACAGCGTGGTGTAATCGGTTGAAAACAGTTTTTGAATATCTGTTGTTCCAGAGATATTTGAGGTAACAGAGTTAGGTGAGACACCCTTTATACACACACACACACACACACACACACACACACACACACACACACGCGCGCGCGCGCGCGACATGGTGACGTGGGTTCAAGTCCGACATGGGTCAATTGCTTTTCACATCTGTCCGATAATTCTGCATAATTATGTATTTTTATAACTATTATTATGTAAACGTTTGCAGTAAATGGTCAGGATAAAACATGTAACATTCGCTCAATATGTTATGTATTGCGCGATGATTATTTTATTCATTTTGTTTTTCTAAGCACACCTTTTAAGGTGATTGAAGCATATTTCGAAATCAGCAAAAACAGTCTTTTGTTAATACCTATAATATTTGGGCAACATTTAATACCTATGTTTACAGTTCCTTAACGTGCTGCTTTTATCTCCTCCTATAATGTGTGTACCCACGTGACGCGTCCCAGTGGACTATTATGCTACGGCCAGCTGGTTAGTCATTCGTAGCGTGTCGTTCATGCGTGCGGCAACTAGTACAACGTGAAGAACAAATGCCCTATGACAATTATTACGTGACGTGACGTTGGCGACAGTGAGTATATAACACTGCGCAATAAGTAAAATAATCAGTTGCTACTGTGTTATTTGCTATTATCCTGACTGTTTACTCAAGCTGTAACATAGGAGTGGGTATAAAGGCATATAATTATGCACAATAAAAGAAGAGAAATAAAGAAAGTGAAAAATAAATGACCCGAAGGGGAAGGCTTTTTATTTATTTTTTTTATTTTCTTGGTTATTTTTTTAATCGATTGACTTTTCATTATTTTTGTTTTTCTTTCTATATATATTTTTCTTTGCTTAATTACTTTTTAATTTTTTAATATATAAAGTAGCAATTACGATCTTTAAAAATTGCTCTGACGAACTCAGGTCCCCGACATGGGAGCATTGCACCTTGCCGGTTACACCATACTGTCTCACTGAGCGGTAACCAAATTCAAATGTTCAAATGTTTATAGAATTTATGGGACTTAACTACGGGGTCATCAGTCCCTAAGCTTACAAACTACTTATGAACTAGCTAAGACTAATGACGGCACAAAAATACATGCCCGAAGGGGGATTCGAACCCCCGACCGTAGTGGCCATGCAGACCGTGTCTGGAGCGCCTCAGTCCCCTTTTTTTTTTTTTTTCCCCCTAAGCTTTTCCTCTTCAGCGTTGGCGCCTAACTATCATAACCCCCATAAACAAAACATCTCGCCTGCCAAAAAAAAAAAAAAAAAAAAAAAAAAAAAAAAAAAAAAAAAAAAAAGGTCTAGTGCCACCGCCACTTTTACCTTATACTAAATGAAAGATTAAACTAAGGGAAAGGATAAGGGATAACAAAAGGTATAGCGTCTTCTTGGATTGCTTTATTTGATGTTCAAATGTTTGTAAAGTTTATGGGACTTAACTACGGGGTCATCAGTCCCTAAACTTACAAACTACTTATGAACTACTTACGAACTAGGACGGCACAAATATCCATGCCCGAGGGGGGATTCGAACCCCCGACCGTAGTGGCCGTGCAGACCGTGACTGAAGCGCCTCAGTCTCCTCGACCACTGCGGCCGGCTTGCTTTATTTATTTATTTAATGGAGCGGCACTCACGCCCCATTCTGCCCAGATGGCCGTTGCTGCACGAAATACCAGTACACCGACAGATTCAGGGTTTGTCTTCTCGTAGGTCTGCTGTCTCAGGAAGTTCCGTGTTCTCTCAATTACTTTGCGTGTCTGGCTTCGGTTGCCCGAGATGCATAGTCTATAGTATACTTCTGTGAACCCTGACGCCGTCAGTTACCATAATCGTGCATCGCCATTGATTTCTTCAGAACACTAAACATATAACAAAAGACTCCCATTCTAAACGGAAAAAAAACTGGAAAAATTCCGCACTACATCCCATTTGCGGACTATTTTCGTTGATTCTGGTCGTATGCAGTTGATCGTTTGTTAAGGTTCGTTACGGCGGGCGTCCCCTATCCGGCACTCCCCAGCTGCGAGGGGGGTCGGTGAAAACACTACGTAGGTAATTGGCGAAGATCTGTCGGTATCGAGGTGTGGTCTCGAGTCTGTGATGATGCTCTTGGAGGAATTGCCAGTAATCAAGTACCGACTTCTCACCTTCTTGGAAAAGGTAGTAAATAGACATGCCTTTTATCCACGTGAGAGCGTGCGTTTTCGCGGCTGGAAAATATGTGTCCTCCGGGCATAGGAGGAGCCTGGGGTCAATCGCGTTAGGCGGGACGCGAAGGTAGCAGGCAATAATCTTCTGTACTAGCGTCCAGACTTCGACAACAGATTCACATGTTAAACGATGTTCATCATTGTCCATAAGCTGGCATTCCGGGCAAAGGGGCGAATCCACCAACCTGATTGCGTGCAGCCGGTGTCTCGTCGTAAATTTCCGATTGACGACGTGGTACCACGTGGCTCTTATTCTTGTAGGGAAGAACGACTGTTGAACTGCTTTCCACACCGTTGACCATTATGTGGCCGGTGCTTTACTTTCCATCACATTTCGAGGGACTGCCGTAAGCAACAATTGATAAATGTCCCTTGCCTTTGGAGCTCGAGTGGTGGGGAGCTGAGTATGTAGGTAGCTATATTCGAGTATGAAAGTCGCAATGTGGCCAAGAGGGGGCGCGACGTGTCCAATCGCAACCGGTGGCAGGATCGACGTAGGCATCAGCTCATCTATCAGAACGCCCGTTAGTGAGGTATGTCGACGTGTCCTCAGTTTCACCATCGTGGACAGGAACAGCGCCATGGCCCGCGTTTTGACATTGATAAGTCCGAGTCCGCCGTCACGTCGTTGAAGGGTAAGAGTGTCATAGCGGACTTTGAAAATGTATCCAGCAGTGACGTAATATCCAAAGGCCGATTGTAGGTTGCGTGCCATCACTGTCGGCAGTGGGAGCACCTGAGCCATGTGTATGATCTTAGTCGCCACATAGATGTTAAGGTATTCGACACGTTGTAGTAGGTCCATTTGTCGTAGTAGGTTTTGGCGTACCTCTGTGCGTACGACTTGTAGTAATCGTCTGTAGTTTATTGCTGTTGTGCGGCGCATGTCCCGTGTAAACGTGATTCCTAGGTACCTGAGGTCATCTGCCCGTGGAAACGGGGCCACACAATCTTCAGGTAAGCCTCTTCCAATGAACATTGCTGCCGATTTATTGACATTCATGACGCTTTTCGCCACCAAACCATATTGTTGGATCCAATCAATCACGAAGCGGATCTCATCTCCAGATTGTACCAACAGGAGAAGATCATCCGCATATGCCCTGCAGCGAAAGGTATGACCCCTTAGGGTAATTCCTGTGAGTTTGCTTTTCAGTCCTCCTATGAGTGGTTCCAGAGCAATTGCGTAAAGGATCATGGAGAGTGGGCATCCTTGTCGAACCGAACGCCGAATTGGTAAAGGATCTGTTACACGGCCATTCACCAGTACACGAGATGTGGCGTCGCGTAGGAGGCGCAGTATGATGTTCTTAAAATCATTTGGAAAGCCCATTCGATCCAACACTGCCATGAGAAATTTGTGGTGTACCCTGTCGAATGCGTGATCGAAATCAATGGCGATCAACGCTGCCGCGAGATGACAGGATGCGGCGAGTCCTATCACATCTCTACATTCACTAGTGGCTGTTTGCATGGTGGTCTCTCCGCCTCGTGTAGTTTGTTCTATGGAAAGGACTACTGGTAGAACTTTCTTGATACGTGCCGCTAGTAGTCGGGTGAAAATTTTATAGTCCGAATTTAACAAAGTTATTGGACGGTAGTCTTCAATCCTCTGTCCTCTTGAAGGCTTGTGTATGGGGATAAGAGGTCCTTCGACGAAAGCCGATGGGATATGAAAGCCAGGTGACATCAGTTCTCGGTACATATCGATCCAACGGGGCATCATCAAGGTACGGAAAGTTCGATAAAATTCGATCGGCAGTCCATCTGGCCCAGGTGCTTTGTTCAGCGCAGCTTTATCGATTGCTTCCTCGATGTCATCCCGCGAAACCTCCTCTAAAAGTGAAGCCGCAGACGTGGCGTCGAGGGTGTGTGAGACGTATTGCAAGACGTGGTTTTCGTCTCCCTCCTCACTGTTGTCTTCCTGGTAAAATCGTCGATAATGAGCTGCAAAGGCTTCCACAATGGCCGCTTGGGTCGTTTCGTTTCGGCCGTCTGGCAAGGACAGTTTCGTTATGAGCTGCCGTTTGCGTTGCCGGTTTTCAAGCACAATATGATGCATTGTAGGAGGTTCTCCACTCGCTCTGTCTCGATGCCGTGATCTCACAACTACCCCTTCTAATCTTCTCCGCGTCAACGACAATATTTTTGCTTTAATGCGGTGACTTTCCATCTGTCTTTCCAGGGACGGGGGTTGGAAGGTAATTTCCCGAAGCATCGTATAGTAAAAGTCCAAAGTGTGACGGGTCCATGCTGCAGCGTCTCTCCCATACTGTGTTAGCACCCGACGGCACGTCGGTTTTGCACACTCTATCCACCATTCTAGAGTTGACCGGTATCTTGGAAGCCGACGCTCGCAGTTCGCCCATGCCGCGGCAATCAGTTCCCGACATTCCGGGTTTTGGAGATGTGCCACATTCAACTTCCAGAGCCCACGGCTTTGCCATACTTTCTGTCTCGAAAGGGTGACCGTGCATATGAAAGCGCTGTGGTCGGAGAAGGCAAGCGGCCAACGTTCGGCGTCTATCACTCGTAGACCAAGATCTCGTGAGACGTAGATACGGTCAAGACGACTGGCCGAGTGACTAGTGAAATAGGTGTGGCCTGGGCGGTCCCCGTGTATCTGCTCCCAAGTATCGACGAGAAGCAAGTCCCTTACAATTATCCGAAGTTCAGGACACTTCGAGAAATGTGGGACCTGATCCTTCTTGTGTAAAACACAATTGAAGTCACCCCCAAGGATAAAGTGATCGTAACGACCAAGAAAAAGAGGGGTGATTTCCTCGGCGTAGAACTGTGACCTCTCGCGACGTTTATCGGTTCCTGAGGGAGCATAGATGTTGATTATACGCGTTCCCAACGCAGTGACCGCCACCCCTCTGCCCGAAGGGAGGTATGTCACTTCTTCAACAGGGATGCCGTCACGAATAAGTATTGCTGTTCCACTGCCATTCGGTTCACCAGGTGTCTTGTACGTCCTATAACCATAAATTTCTGGGAGAGTCGCTATGGAGACTTCTTGTAACAAAGCAAAGTCAACGTCGGACGCTCGGAGCATCTCTCGCAGCAACTGATACTTCACTACTGTCCTTATCGTGTTAAGGTTAATCGTTGAAATCCGATACGCCTGCTGGTGTGCTGCAGTTGCCAAGTTATTCATGAGAAAGAAAATGTCTGTGGAGCGTCATGCAGAATCGACAATGCCACCAACCCCCATCACCTCTACCGGACCGATTCCTAGTGTGCCGCCGTCACCGACGCGGACTCCGTCGGTGTCGTATGGTCGTCTTCAGTGTCGTCTGCCCACGCCGTGCAGCGCGGAGGAGGGTCTTCGTCCATTGCGTCCTCAGGGCACAGATTGGGCGCGCTCTCTCCTGCACCGGTGGAGCCACGTCCATCCCTTGTCTCGTCGTTCAGGCGTTCTACTGCGGGCATCTGTGAAGCAAGTTGATCAGTATCTTGTATCACCTTGTCAGCGGCGGTCGCCACCGAGGGAGTGTCGTCATTGTGAGTCGAGTCCTCATCCTCCTGCGTCTCGTCCTCCATCTTTTCTACTGAAGACTTACGCCTCCGTTTGTGTCGCTTCGGGAATCGTTGTTTCCGGGTGTGTCCTTCCGCATCTGACGACAGCACCGAGTCGCGACGCTCCGGCACAAAGGCCGAAGTCGGCACAATCAGTGACTCTATCGCCATGCTGGTGTTACGGGGTTGTTCCTCCGTCGTGGAGGGAGGTGCCGTCGGCAGTGATTCCTCAGTACGTGGAGCATGCGTTGCCGCATCGCTCCGCGTCGGAGGGTCGTGCAATGTAGTGTTCGAAGCTGGCAGATGAGTCGACAAATTTTTATCATTTGTTAGGGCGGCAGCATAAGTCACGGGAAGTATCGTTGGCTGCGACGGATGCAACATATCCGTCGGAGGCAGTTGCGTGATCCGACGTTGAATACATTCGGATCGGAGGTGTCCCTCTTTTCCACATCCCGAGCAGGTCTTCGGTTGTCCATCATATATGACTATAGCGCGACAGCCGCCGATAGATATATATGAGGGAACATGGCGTCGAAGTTCGATACGGACCTGCCGCACGCCGTTCAAGACAGGGTACGTTTGGAACTGCATCCACTTCTCAGCAACGTAACTCTGCACATTGCCGTAGGGGCGGAGCGCCGCCACGACCTCTTCTGCTGGAAGTTCGAAGGGGAGTTCGAAGATCCTGATGGTACGAAGTCCCAATCCAGCGTGGTCGACTGTCACAGTACCCACATTGCCATCAGAGTGACAGAAACGAAGCTCTCGTTTCGTCTCCCGAAGAATTCTTTCACATGTTGCTTCATTGATGATCTTTACATAAGCTACACTGCTCACTATTGACAGGTGTATGCCGAGAACGTCGGCCGTCGGAATTTTCACTCCATCTCGAATAAATCGTTCTAGTTCGAGTGCCTTCGGTCTTGCAAATTCGTTTTGGAACGTGAATTTTAGCGTCGATTTGCGGTACTGGTTCGCCATGTTGTTCTATGTAAATACGCCGGCACGCGTGGAAACGGCCGAGTACGGCGTAAACAAACCCGAGCGCTGGCTCCGCGGCAGTGAACACAACAGCGTGTCCTCGCCGCGTCGCAGCGGAAAGCAGACTGCAATCCTTTTAGGGTGATCGTTTGGAGGAATTCCCTCACAACATACCTGCGACCAATCAAAATCCGTTGGTACAATACTTGGTGTTCCCCTTGTGAGTGGTCTGATGGTTTCGTAGTTTCAACCGCGAGTGCTAGATGTCAGCAGCGAACTCAGTGGAATACTTTGTGAAAGACCGTTATTATAGCAGTGACGGCTCGTGATTGTGGAGTTAGGTGAAGAGCTAGCAGAAGCTTATCATAATAAGTTTACTTACCCATTTCTTCTACACCAAATCCTTCCGTCGGTCCTTTAAGGCTGCCATCTTGTCGATGATGTTTTCATAGAACGGTTGTGTCACTATTAACTGCCCTAGAAGTTCCTTCTGAATTGAAATATTCGTTAAAAAAGAACGTCTTTCTTTTGAAAAAGTGTTCCGCATTTATGTTTTTATACGCTTTAGGCAAGAAAAGCTTCTTTCAACAGACGCTGTTGTAGAAGTGATGGGCAGAATAACGGAGAACAGTTTATAAGTATCTGTAAAAATGTCCTTATCCTCGTTAACCATTTCTAACATCTTTCGCCGCGGCGGATTAGCCGCGCGTACTGGAGCGCCGTGTTGCGGTGCGAGCAGCCGTCCGCCGTCGTGGATTCGAATCCACCCTCGGGCATATGGATGTTTGTGTCGTCTTTAGAATAAGGTAATTCATAGCTAGTTTGTACGTTTAGGGACTGATGACCCCGCAGTTAAGTCTCTTAAGCTTTACAAACATTTGAACATTTAACATCTTTCCTGGGAAAATATTTCTGTACTTATCATCAGCATACAAAATAGAGTGTTCGTTTCTTAAGCGTTATGTTTTGAAGAATACAGGCCTAAAGCCTGTTTGCAGGTTTTCAAGTGGAGAATAAGGAAAACATATCTGGTATTCTTCAAAATTTGTGGTATCAGCAAGGCATACAAAAAAAAAGGTCATCTAAAATTTCGTAATACAAAGCTCGATACATTTGAACTCTTCCATCCTGACAGAACTGTATTCTCTTGAGAGACGCATATCTGTCATTTCGCTGGCCTTTCGGAAGGTGACTGAAAAATACTGTTCGTTCCTCTTTTTTCTTAGCATATCACTTGTAGTCCTTACTTTAGATATACAGCAGTTAATGTCTAGCGATCTCTTCTGCAGAACATTGAACAGTTTATCTGTCAAACAAAATATGTCATGTAATGTAAATTCAAAAGTTTTCATGTTGTTTAGAAAACCTCTGGCAAGTTGAATGGAATTATCATCCGACTAGCATCTTTCAGCTTTTCCCAGTCATCCACAGTCACACCCAGTAATTTCGAGATAAAGCTCCAACGAACAGCTGTCACAGTTGGAATTCGTGGTCCCGATGCCGAAGTAATGGCGTATGTTCTCTTTGCTGAGTGATGGAAAAAGGTAGGAATTCCAGTTATAGACCAAAAGAAGATACCACACTTTCTTATTTTCGTGCAACTCTTGCAAGACTAGATTTAGTCGGTGTCACAAACACTGTACAAACGCTGCAAAAGGAGCTTTATCCTAAATTTTCTCTGGAGCCCATTTAAATGACCACACATCACGCTTGCACCATCATAACACTGCCCTACTAATTTGTGCTCGTACTCAAATGGTCTCAAGATGTTGTCCAATAAAAGCAAACGAAGTTTCTGATGATCTGTCGGCACTTACATCATAGAAACCTAAGAAACGCTCCACTACAAATCCGTTAGTGTTGAAGAATCTATTGCACAACACTGTGACACCTGTGTAACGTCTGTTGTATCGTCCACCTGGACAGAAAAAAATTCAGTATTTTCCAACTCATTTTTACATAATCACTCATGCACTCTGATATGCAGTCGATTAGTTCATTCTGTATACTTGATTCGCAACTGAACACACATTTTTTTTTTTACTTTGGAATATTGGTTATGTATTTCTACAGGACTCCTTGATACCAGTAGCGTCAATAGTTCCTGAGAGTTCCCCGATTTACGGAATCTAGTAATTCATCATGACCGCGAAATGCCAATTCTTGTTTCTAAATAAAAGACTGCATTTGTCACTAATTGTGGGATAAGGCTGTTCAAACGCTCGTTTTCATTGAACTGCACGGTATACAGTCTAGCATTTTCCTTTAGTGCATCTGAAATTATATTTCGATTTCGTTCTACAATTTTCAAATTAACCTGGCGCTTCAAATGCTCTGCCGAATCTGAGTGTTTGTGTAATTATCTTGTGATATTTAACAAATAAGCAAATCCTTCTTTATTCCAAACGTTGCTTTTATTGCTAAACAGTAAGCATGGCCAACAATATAGTTTTGCAGAGTTCGATAAGGTCATAACCAAGTGAATTCCATAAACGTTTTAAAGTAAGGCTGTAGGCTTTAGCAGAATGTTTCACTTCTTTTCTGCCACGTATTTGTAGTGATTCAGTATGCGCCCACAATTTAGAAGTTACTTCCTGTCTTCGTCTTTCCAAAGTGAAAAAGGTGTTTATAATAAAACGCACTCTACATCGTAAACTGGATTCATTTCTAAAGCACAGTAATAAACGTACTACAGAAGAAAGCCTGCTCCACGCCGCGAGCAACAACAAACACCACAGTCTAGCCGACATCCCTGGATGGAAGACTGGAGAGTGGAGTGGGAGGTAGCCCTGAATGGAAGTTCAGTCTCCTTCACCCTCTTGTCCCCTCCAGCTTCCAGCTCAGGCATGAAACGTCACGATTGCTATTGTAAATAATTGTGGACGCCCTACTGAATCACTACAAATACGTGGCAGAAAAGCGAAACATTCTGCTAAAGCCTACAGGCTTACTTTCAAACGTTTGGCATGGTCCTGTTTGGAGGTGGTAAGCCGTTGCCTTCCTCCGACCTTCGAACTGACTTACCCAGCCAGTTATAGGGGGACCTACAGTTTAACGTGGGTTCCGAACCACGGTGCTACTCGGTATTTTTCACTTGAGCAGTACTGCCAGAGATGAAAGAAGTGGAAAGTAGCAGATAAAAATCCTACGACCTGGCGGGGATCGAACCCGCGACCTTTGGATTTGTAGTCTGGCACTCTACCACCTGGGGCGGAAGGTATGTAGTGCCATAAAAACGTAATAACGTAATAATAGCTCCACATTTGCCTTTCATAGGTTTCCTATACTCCCTTACAAGTTACGAAACGGTACATTACAGGGCAGTTTATTTTCAATTATCTTGTAACCTATAAGCATTTACTGAAAAATTTCATTTTCTATTAAATATAACAAATGGCTAAGAAACACCAGAAGAGCTGCCCTTTTGCAGCTACTGAAGAACGATAACGTTTACTCATTACAGTTCCAGTAAAACCAGTGACGGTGGAACGTAGGAAACGTATATAGAATGCGGTAACTATGGTATTTAACGTACAAAATCAGGCACCACAGCTGTAGCCGAAGGAAAAACGTCACAGACGCAATAAAACGAAAAAAGCAATGAAACTGTTTTCTAACAAGGAAGATCCCAATTTCACAATTGTTGCTACAGCTGAACCACGAACGGCAAGAATAATAAAAACTTTTTAAGCTAATGTAATTACACTCAAAAGAATATGCATGTATAAGAAAGACGTGTGAAGTGTAACAATGTGCGAATTATTAGACTCGATATCGAATTGATACGCGTCAAAAAAAAAACGCTTCTCATTGTAAGAAAAAAACCACAAAATAAATATATGGTTCTCCTATGTTTATTTTCTACTTACTTTCAGCAGAATAAGCTGCAAATATAAATATATCCCTATGTATTTATTCATGATGAAGATGTTTTTTATACCACTGAATCAGTTAAATTCGGCTGTTTTTACATTAATTTCCGTATTATGCATAGGGTTGCCAGATCTCCGGGCGCCGCCCGGAGTGCCCAGGTTTGGAATGAATTCTCCGGGTCTACGGGCCAATGACTCTCATCTCCGGGCTTGAATGTAACCTTCATCTTAACTTTTTTTTACGACGCTTTTTAAGTACTATGCTCATGTAGCGACGATCTACATCGAACTTAACGTAACTTAAACTAAGGACGAACACAACATCCATGCCCTAGGGGAGGATTCGAACCTCTGGCGGGAGCAGCCTCGCGACCGTAGCAAGACGCCTCAGTGCGCTCGGCCATTCCCGGCCGGCTCCTCTCTAGTAATTATGACTAACTTTATATAAATGTCAATTTCTTATTGCAACAAAACGCTACTTTTCTATTCTTCCTCTGAAAACTTTTCCTTGTTGCGTCGGCAGTAATCGGCTAGCGCATTATTAAGCAAACACTGTTGCGGCAACGTGTCAGCTGGCGAAGTCTATTATTTGTGTTCGTTCGTTCATTGTTTATCAGTTTCAAAACAAAAAAAAAAAAAAAAAAAAAAAAAAAAAAAGTTCAAATGTTTCTAAAGCTTAAGGGACTTGACTACGGGATCATCAGTCCCTAAACTTACAAACTACTTACGAACTAGGACGCCACAAATATCCATGCCCGAGGGGGGATTCGAACCCCCGACCGTAGTGGGCGTGCAGACCGTGACTGGAGCGCCTTAGTCCCCTCGGCCACCGCGGCCGGCGTTTATCAGTTTACCGGCAATTTTTGGAATACTCGGATCGTGTGTGAACGGACAAGCTTACATTAACTCAGATTAATGAGTAATAAATGAAATGAAGAGACGATATCTAAGTTCGTTCCGTGAAGAATGGTTGCAGGAAGAAAATTGTAAGGAGTGGCTACAAAAAGTCGATACTGATGAGTGTATGTGTAAGTGCAGAATATGCAATATCTCATTTACTGTTAAGTACGACGGAGTGAAAGCTGTGAAAGAAGAATCAGTCGCTTCTTAATTTCTTGCCGAAACAATTTTTTGCAGAAGACGACAATCCTGGCGGGAGGGGGGGGGGAAGTTGGTCGTAGTTGGGGGGGGGGGGTGAGTCATTGGCCAAGGGGGAGGGGGGCATGTCTGGTCTCCGGGCCTGCCTCGAGTTCAATCTGGCAACCCTAATTATGCATGTCTCTTGATGTTTCGCTAATGCTTGTAACGCAAAAGTATAGTAACTGTTTCGTTAATTATGTACAAAAATAATTATAATAAAATGTCACTCCCTCGCCGCCTTTCCCACCGCTAGGAGCGCTAGTGTCGTTGTAACGGTCAGTTGGTAACAACTTTCACAGCATCACCCCTTTTTACCCCACGTCCAATCAAACACAAAAGTCTCGCAGTATTGAAGACTCAGAACAGTGTAGCTTCGCATTCTAAAACAAAAGAAAAAAAGAAGCTGCTGTTGCGGGGGAGGGGGGGGGGGACGAACGACCCTTCCTCACGTCCCTCCCCTTGGATCCGCCTATCTCTAGGCTGCAATCTTGTCAACAACAGCTCACGCCACGCACGGTCGCGCTCTATTGCCTGTAAACAGCCACAGCGTCAGTCTCGCAGCCATCAAGCCAATATTCTGTCCAAAATGTATTTCTAAACATATGTGTGTGTGTGTGTGTGTGTGTGTGTGAAGTATTTTGCGACCAAACTGCGTGGTTATCAGTAGCTAGACATACACACTAATTACTTGACTAACTCAAACTAACTTACGCTAAGGACAACACAAACACCCATACCCCAGGGAGGATTCGAACCGCCGGCCGCGGTGGCCGAGGGGACTGCGGCGCACCAGTCACGGTCTGCACGGCCACTACGGTCGGCGGTTCGAATCCCCCCCTCGGGCATGGATATTTGTGCTGTCCTTAGTATTAGCTAATTCATAAGTAGTTTGTAAGTTTAGGGACTGATGACCCCGTAGTTAAGTCCCATCAGCTCTACAAACATTTGAACACTTGATTCGAACCCTCGACCGTTGCGGCCGTGCAGACCGTGACTGGTGCGCCGCAGACCGCTCGGCCACTGCGGTCGGCTTTCTAAACATAGAATCAGCGCCCTTCCTGTAATGCAATTTACTTTTCTTGCTACAAACAAGGACATGTTCAAAATGGAAGAAGCACTTGCAAATTTCTCACAAAATACTGTGTTTTCTGTATTCATTCGAAGCCTGCTGCCTCTAAGACAAGCTCTAGTGTTCCAGTAACTATGGATTCTGACACTTCTTTCCAACGCCACTCAAACAGATTGTTGGTACATTTGCAAATTTCTGGCAACATAGTGAAATTTTTGATTGATACGGGTGCCACAGTGTCGTTAGTAAATCGTGGCACGTATGAAATGCTAGACGCACCTCAGTTGCGAACAGTGCACACCTTGCTTACAGCAGACATACCAGTGCTAGGTACTTGTGGCTTTCCAGCAGAGTATGAAGATATACACAAGGCCGTTTCTCTTTTAGTTCTTGAATCCCACGACAGTGCAAATATTGTGGTTTGGATCTGTTTGATTTGTTTGGTCTTAGCATCACCAGGAACGTTTTGTCATTGACGTCAATCGACCCGAGTGAATGAATAACTAACATGTGAGCCCAATTACCAGAACTCTTTTACGACGGACTTGGACAGGCAACAAAGTTTTCCACGCATGTGTCATTACAAATGTGCAGCCACGTTTCTGTAGGCCACGCCCAGTTCCTTTTGCATTACGCGATCAGAAGTGGCAAAATCAAAGTGTTATTCCGTCAATTTCAGCAAGCCAGTGGGCTTCTCCTTTAGTGACTGTCAACCATCTGGCAAACTTACAATTTGTGTGGACTTTCAGTGCATTGTGAATTCTCAGACAATGAGACACTTTTCCATTGCCTAACCCTCACAAGCTTATGGACATATTTGGAGCTGACAAATATTTTTTTCCGAAATTGACCTTCAGGATGCACGTCGGCAGCTTCCGCTCGACGAGCAATCACAGAAATTTCTGGTTATCATTACTCACATAGGCATCTTCAAATTTCTCAGGTTATCGTTCAGTTGTTCATCTGCTCCAGCAATTTTTCAACGATATCAGGAACATGCAACAAAAGCAGTGCCTTGTTACTCAAATTATTTAGACAATCTTGTTGTTTCTGGCCGCACAGCTGAAGAGCATTTCACCAATTTACGTGTGCTTTTCAAAGTCCTGTCGGAAGCTGGTCTTAGTTACAGAATGAAATTGTATATTTTGGACTTGTTATCAATTCGCAGGGTGCTCATCCACTGCAGTCGCACTTGCAAGTTATTCGTGATCTCAAGGCTCCCAAAAACATTACGGAATTTGTAATCTTTCCTTGGCAAAATCTCCTATTATATAAATTTTCTTCCTGGCGCAGCGCAACTAGCGGCACCACTGCATCGCCTACAGCGGAAGAATGTTAAGTTTAATGATAAATCTGAAGCATTGAATTAAAATTTGTGATAAGACCGGGAATCGAACACGGACCTCCATATTTACTAGGCAGACGTCTTACCCATATGTCCATTGCCGAGGTGCTGTTCCGCTGCATGGAGAGCCTTGGCACTAGTGGCAATGCTCTATGGAACGCAGAAGCTAAATTAAAGTTTGTGACATCGTGCTTAGACTATTCCAAGGCACCTTACTCGCTAATGATGCGGTGGCCTAGCGGTACACGCCCGGTCAGTGGGCTGAACGCTCTTTGTAATAAAAAAGCTGAGCCAAAGAACACGTAGAATCAAAACGAACAAACAAGATCAGCGTCCGCAAGGACAAGGACTACCCATAGCGGTAAGACGTCTGCCTAGAAAGCATGGAGGTCCGTGTTCGATTCCCGGTCGTAGCATAAATTTTAATTCAATGCTTCAGATTTATCAATAATGTCTTTGACATATTCGAGACGAAAATCCGTCTCAGGGATTGTATATTTGTATTTACAATCTTAAGTTTGTTTGTTCAAGTGTGTCATTGCTTTCCTAAAGTTAAAAGACGCTTTACTAATTGATTATTGTCTTGTACATTTTGATCCTGACAAATCTGTTGTTAGCCACGGACACATCAGCCTATAGCATTGGAGCAGTCCTCTTGCAACGCATTGGCTCTTCAGACAGACCAATCACTTTTGCTTCAATTGTTGAACAAATGGCGTGCACGGTGGCCGAGGAGACTGAGGCGCTTCAGTCACGGTCTTGCACGGCCACTACGGTCGGGGGTTCGAATCCCCCCTCGGGCATGGATATTTGTGCCGTATTTAGTATAAGCTAGTTCATAAGTAGTTTGTAAGTTTAGGGACTGATGACCCCATAGTTAAGTCCCATAAGCTTAACAAATATTTGAACATTTTTGTTGAACAAACCCAGGTGAATTATTCACAAATTGAGAAAGAAGCATTAGCAATCATCTATGATGTCACAAAATTCCACCAATATCTGTATGGTCGCAAGATTTACCTGTTAAATGACCACAAGCCGCTTCAGTCCTTGTTCCACCCTGCCAAGCCCATACCTACGAGCACAGCACAGAAGCTGCAACGTTGGACGCTCATATTGTTTTCCTATAATTATTAAATTATCTACCAGCCGATGTCAAGACATGCTAATGCCGACACACTGCCACGTCTTCCTGTTGGGCCGGTTGTTGATTTTGATGCAGAAGCTTCCTGATGCCACATAGATACTGGTGATTCTGAGATCCTTGATCGATTTCCTCTCGATCCCCGAAAGTTTTCCCAAGCAACAGCTGCGGACTCAGATCTTCAAATCGTGTTGAGCTACGCCCTTACAAGGTGGCCTCGCGCAGTGACGCAGATTGTTAGCCCGGTGGTTCGACGCTACAGCAAGTCGCCTTAGACCGCTCGGCCACTCCACCGCTGCCATTCAAGATGAGTCAGTATCGTATGTCCATCGTACCAGTACCTTTCCGCCTATTTATTATAGTGCAATGATGTCTAACTTGTACTGTTCAATTTCCCTAACAGCACCCGATCCGAACAGACTTAGCACATTCCATGTTATAAATTGTAACCCGTTTTCTTGGGAGAGTCACAATCATTTACTTAGTATACCGGAGTACCGAGTCTTCCTTGTAGCTTTGGTATCATTACCATTGTTTGCAGAAACGGAGCGGTAGCCCGTTTCCCAACCGCAAACCTTGAAAACCAGGTTTTCTCTCTGCAGCTATGAGACCTTATCCACCTCTTTGTTTGGTCCACAGGTGTTCCTCTTGTCCGGCATATCTACCAAGCTTTCCCCATTACATCACTTGGGGACACGTTCTCTAGAGACTAAAGGCTCCCCTAGGCTCTTTCAAGATGCAGGAAGAGTAAGATGTAAGATATTTGACCTTAATGTCAAACGTTACGGGTGTATTTATTTATCTCCCCTACTCTGTTCGTATCATCCTCTCTCTGCCCACCTCCTTCTCCTTGTCCATCACAGCATCCCCCTATCTATATCCTTCTCCTCTTCCTTCGCTCCTATTCCTCCTCTTCCTCGCACCCGGGAGGACGGCGGTTCAAGTCCGGTCATCCTGATTTAGGTTTCACGTGATTTTCCTAAATCACTCCAGGCAAATGTAGAGGTGGTTCCTTCAAAGGGCATGGCCGATTTCCGTCCCCATTCTGACAAAGTTTCCGAACGCGTTCTCCCTCTCTAATGACCACGATGTCGACGGGACTTTTAACCTTAATTCCTCCTCCTTTACTAACTCCCCGCCGGAGAAAGTCGTTACATTCTCTTTGGTACCGGCCTAACAAATGCCTTGATTACGATATATCTGGCAAGGAATCACTGCGGGGGATCAGGTAGAACACCAGAGATGCCTTTATCCATGCCAAAGGGTGTTCAATACAGGATATCAACATAAATTAACGCTCAGGTGCTATACGACGCCTTCCAAACATGAGGTAACAGGTCATAAAAACGGGGCGACTATATTGACGGTGAGTAACTATATGTCCCCCCGTCAACAAAGTAGTTTCGGAAAAAAATAACAGCTCCCATCATATGTCGTATGATATCTTACGTAGGCCACCCAATACTGTGAAGGTGCAAAACTGTAGAAATTCTATGAATTACAAACAAACAAGTATACACTTTTTTACATTTATAGCATCAGTGAAAACTGCGAAAATTATATACGAAGACTTCACTAAATACTTTGAGATAGGGTTCTTATACCTGAAAAGGCACATTAAAAATCAATAACATCGACATGCCTTTTTACTTCATTGTCCAAATGGAACACTCAAAGCTTTGTTTCAACCTAAATTTGTTCCAGCTGGTCTGTATGCATATTACTGCATTTTCATTTAATGCTGTTTCCTACTTTTCACGATCCTGCGTCACTAATTTCCTTTTCTCTCCGTGTAGTTGCCAACCTTCCTGCTTTGATTAGATATGTTGTCCGCAAGATATTCTGCTGTTCTCACAACCGAACTTTCATAGCAGGTAGAGTGATACTAAGGTACATCAAAATGACATGGTATCGATACAATTTAGCTGAACTTGCGAGCATCCATCTTCTTTATGGGGACATTCAAGGCAATGTCCTCACTGCCGAAAGGCTTTATCAGGAACCACTTCTCAAGATACATTACACTGAGGTACGTGTTTACGCCTGTAGATCGACGATTACGGGTCATTGCAACCAAGAAGGGGAAAGGGGCGACGAGGGAAGAGAGCGGGGAGGGACTAGAAACATGTAGACATGTACACCCGAGTATTACGATGAACTGATGGTACATTTTACAGATCATTCACAACAAGTTCTCTTGCTGTAGCACATACAATGGAAAATCCACAGATTTAACAAGTGGTGTACGAGTGTCATGTTTCACTCACTTCATCTCTATATATAAAAGGAAGTGTCCCGATTGACTGACTGATTGACTGACTGACTGACTGACTCATCATCGCCCAGCCCAAACCACTGAAGATAGAAACTTGAAATTTGTGGAGGGTGTTGATCTTACTCTTTAGGCTTCATTTAAGAAGCGATTTTTCGATATTCCACCCGTAAGGGGGTGAAATAGGGGGTGAAACGTTTTTTGAAAATACGTAGCTATTTACGCAATTTTGAAACTAGAACTACAAAATTTTGGATTTTAATTCAGGGTTCGAATTTAATAGACACGTGTTTCGGCATTTTTTGAAATTCGACAAATAAGGGGGTAAAATAGACGACGCAAAAAATTGATTTTCAAAAATATGTTGCTGTTAACTCAAATTTTAAGCTACAACTACGAAACTTCGGATATGGAATCTTGGTCAGGATTAAAAATCCATGATTTTTACTATTTTTGGAAATTCAGCAAGTAAGAGGGTTAAATAGAGGATCAAAAATTCTTTTTGAAAACACGTTGCTATTGATACAATTTTGAAGCTAGAGCTGCAAAACTTGATATTTGTATAGTTGGTTAGACGTTAATAAATACGTGTTCCGGTATTTTTGGAAATTCAACCATCAACGGGGTTAAATTGGAGAGGGGGTGATTTTCGAAAATCTGTTGCTATTTAGGCAATTTTGAAGTTAAAATTACAAATTTTTGGATTTGGATCCGGGGTTCGAATTTAAAAGACACGTGTTTCGGTTCTTTTGGAAATTAGACTAAATACGGGATGCAAAAATTGATTTTCAAAAATATGGTGCTGTTAACTCAAATTTCAATCTATAACTACGAAACTTGATATATGGATTCTTCATCAGGATTAAAAAGAAACAACTGGTGCAGACCAACAAGCCTACGCATGCGAAGCAGCGGGGGTTCAACTAGTCTATAATAAACCTATAGTTTGCAGCATGCACGTTTCACGAGTCCACTAATACCAGTTGTTACATCATCAATTTCTTGTTCTAGTTCATTTACTACAATTTATGAAGTAGAATCAACAACACCATAACTCATACACAGGACTGTTTTTCATGGAAAGAGTGGAGGGGGCAACCGGAAAGTTATTATATATCATTTCCTTGGGGGGGGGGGGGGGTGTATGGCAGGGGGCAAACGAGAAGTATATTTTTTTATTCTATGGTGACTTTTCATATATATACATATGAAAAGTCACACTACCTTAAAAAATTAACTTTCCGTTTGCCTCCCACCCACACATCCTACCCCCACAAAAATATCCATGTACGCCTGCCTTATGAGATACCTAATGACTGATCAGACAGATAGACAAGAATTCAAATTCACAACACTAATTTTTAATTCAACGCCTGTCATATTCTATATAAGGAGAAAATAATAGCCCACATTTCCGCAAATATTTATTTATTTGACATAGGTGTTACTGAAGTATGTCGCGCATAATACGCAGCAGAAAAGCAAATATCACGAAAATTTTAAAGAAACTAACACGAGGTTTATCCCCAGTTAGCGAACCCGGCATGTTCCACAATTCCTAGTATGTATAGCAGTTCGATACACAACCTAATCTCATATCTCCTTCTTCTCCCCCCCCCTCTCTCTCTCTCTCAATCCATCTCCTCCTACTCCTCCATCTACCTCAGATTTCGCCTGCTCTCCATCCATACCTCTTGTTTCTGTACGTCTCCTTCTCCCCTCCTTCTGATATAAAGTGAGGTACGTGTAATTCACAGTAACATTCCCTACATTATGTATTCCTTCGAATCTTCCATTATTCCATCCCTTTCTCTCTATGTTCATCTGCTCTTCTCCCTTTTTCTGCCCATCTCCTCTTCCCCCTCTATATCCTTCTTCCATATATCAGTGAAAAATTACATATGACTGCCAACATTCATGGTGATTAGTCAAACGGTGTCAAAGCTTATTGCAAGTTACTCTCCGCCACGCACCATACAGAGTCATAACGAATCGCGCTTGAGAATTTTATTTTTTCTTTGCCGCTTACAAACGCCTGGATGGTTCCTTTCAAATATACTACTGCCCTACATTATTTTCTTCTACGCTCTTACGAATTAATAAAATGCCATGAAATGCATTCAGTTGCTATTCAATTTATTATATTACAAACATTTAACTGTAGTTGGTGTTGCGTTACGCCGTGTCTACTTCCCCTTACAAAAGTAGTAAATGGCCTGGTGCATGTCTTCAATTGAACTCCACTTGGGCAGGCTGTGTGTCTGATTTCATTTTTATGTTAAGAAGCTTAGCTAATTGCTGGCTTCGCTCACTGTTAGTGGTCCGGCGTACCTTGTCATCCTGACAACGTAATAATTTTATGGAAACTGCAATTAAATGAACAGGTAAGACAATAGACATTTTATTATGTTCTGCATTTGCAAAGTGTCGTGTTATCATCATACATTATAAATGACAGACTGAATTCGTTAAAATATTACAGTCCTTAAAACACTGATAAACAGTGTTGTAATGCCAATGCAAATTATAAAGTTAAGTAAATTTCTTAATAACAAGACAATTATGACCATCTTCTCTGGAATGTTGGATTTTCTGCCTTGTGAGACGTAAGGGTCTTCATTACGTCTCTTCCACATGTTGCACACGTAAAAGCAATTGTAATATACAAGTAAGTTTTATATAATCATCCAGCTCTTTGTAAAAATATTGATGATTGAGCCGCTATTGTTCCACCGTAACATCTCTCTCCAGTTGGATGCAGTAATACGAGGACACGCAAAATACACGTTTTTTACTTATATTGTAAGTGTTAATGCTTTATGAAAAGGTTTATATATAAACTTCAGTGTAACTTGTGTTTGCAAATATTAAATTCTGCATCCCGCTATGAAAATCGCACAAAACATGCAGATAAGAAGATTAGAGGTAAACTCGTATGTATGTAATGATTCTGAACATTAGAGGTCACAGATCTCCAACTGACCAGTGGCAGATGACAAGAATATTAAGAATTGTGCATTGATTGAAACTAAGAAAAACAGATTAAGCAAAATTAACTATTTCAATTTGGCAATTTATTTAAGTACTGCCTGTTGAATTCTGCCACAGGTTCTTCCGCCGAGACAGAAGCCAACAGGCAATATATCAAAGAGAGCTATCTAAGGTATTACCGCCAGACAGACGTGACAATATTGTGTTCTTTTGGGTTTTTTTTAGTAAGACTAAAATTTGATATTAAGTAAAATGAAATGATGTTTCATGAAGATAACTTAGGATTAACCTCTCGACTTTTGCCTGGACACTGTTCTACTACCATTAGCGGCACTACTACTAATTTGAAGAAATAAGTCAGTAATGTTACATAGGTTACACTTTCATGAGATTCTACAAAATAATATTTAGTTAATCAAAAACCGTTTCTCGGATCCTATATCCATCATCAGTTTTTGACATGACTGCGACCTATAAGCGGTTTCGTGATCATATTACTTTTTTTTACCTTTCACACATAATGTTGCTAATATTATTTCTGTAATGCAAAAGTACCTATGCACAAGTAGAATATCATTCATTTTTGTACGATACGAGGGCCGTTCCGAAAGTAATACAACAATGGGCGCAACTCGTTTATGTAGGTCGAATTTCACATGTTAGTATAATAGGTATTCCTGGATACTCATGTACCGTTACTTCTTTTTTCGTAGCAAATGGACATCAATTTGAAGCTGAAACAGCATGCAGTCATTGAATTCTTGACAAAGAAGGGGGGACGCCATTGCTGACAACAGGAGGATTAAAAATATCTACGAAGACAGCACAATCGACGAGACAAATGTGCAGAGATGGGTTAAGATGTTTAAAGAAGCAGAAACCAGCACTGAAGACAAACCATGCAGTGGGAGAGCCATAACTGCGGCCACTGGCATGAGCGCCAACGCCCGGACGCATTTATTCTCGCGGACAGACGCATCACAGTTCGTTACCTTCCTGCACAACTCAACTGGACTGTGGCCAAAATGTCGTGAATGAGATGAAGACAGAGTCAGGTTATAGAAAAGTGTGTGAAAAGTGGATACCGAGGCAGCTGACATGTGATTTAAAGCAAAGAAGGATGGAAGTCTTCTCTGAGTTACTGCAAACATCTGAAGCTAACGAAGACACGTTTTCCTCTGATCTGGTCATAGTGGATGAAACTTGAAGATTATGCTTATGATATGAAAACAAGAATCAGTCGACGGAATAGTCAGACATCTTATCCAAGACCTACAAATTCCAAAAGCCAGAGATCCACGAGGAAGAAGAAACCAAAGAACAACTTAAATCAATCCTAATTCATCGCGACAATGTGATACCACACACGTCTTGGGCCTCAAGTCAGGAGATTAGGCTGGTCAGTGGTGACTACTAGTCCAGACTGAGCACCTCCCAGTCTTTTTGGCCCAATGAAGGGCAGTCTTCGGGCACGAAAGTTTGACACACATAATGTGGAAGTGGGAGTGAAGCAGTGGGTTCGACAATGTAACCCTAAATTTATCCAAAGAGGACTGAGTATTGGATTCAACGATGGCACAAATATGTCGCTTGTAATGGAGACTGTTGAATAGTGCCATTCTGTAGAGAAAGTTACTTTAATAAAGTGTATAATTTGAAAGGCCTCTGAAATATTTTCACTGTGTTACGCCCACCGTTGCATTACTTTCGAAAGGACTCTTGCAATTTAGGAGTATATTTTATCACAACATTCCTGTAATTTTTAATAATTTTATCCATTACAGGCTGGAATACAGTAGGCCTACTCTTCAAATGAATACTTTTCAGTTGCAGTTTGGCATAATAATTTCAAATTTATTCGCGTAAAACACAAACTCTTCAGAATTTACTTCACTTACATGCTTACTGTTGCACTAACAGGCAAGCAATGTCTATCGTGAGGCAGTACGCATATTGGAAAACAGATGTTATAACCTGTCCAAAATTATCGAACTGGGTCGATTATCTGATGAATGACTTGTGAGCTATCGTTCACTTAAATGAGGAAAATAAATACTGTAGATCATTCATCTATTATATTTTGTGTGTGTATTTATGTATTTTTATCCTGAGACATTTTCAAGTTAATATTATAGTTTTATTACCCTTTAATTACTCTCTGTCATACATAAATGTTGAGAAGATTCGAAACGCTGCTCACTTCTCACGACCAGGCAGAATCTAATAAATTCCGAAGAGAATTACCATCTTTACATAAGCTCGACTCTGAGTTTCAAGTCATGATCGTAGCTGACAAAGTATAGTACATTCATTTTGAAAAAAGCTTTTAGAGATAAAGTTTCATTTCTCCGCAACATCAAGAAGGCACTACCCCGAGTGCCTCCCTAAGGTTTCGTCTACTATTACAGGTACCATAGCAGTTAACCACATTGTTATATGGGGAGTATTCCAGAAACAATGGTCAGTCGAAACAAAGAAGTCTATAAAAAATGACTTTGTAACGCATACCCTAAAGAGCTACCATTGAAAGAAGTTCATCGATATTGTTAAACAAATCTCTTCTACTGCGAGCTTTTAGGAGCAGGTAGTAAGGACAACAAGAAATAATTGTCTCGTAAAAAGGCCCTCTAAAACTCATACATTACGGTTATGAGCATTTATTCAGTAATGACGATGAACAAGGTTTCATAGGTCAGGGAATTATTAATATATTTCGCTTTCAGTTACAACTTTTTTCCTTTATTTGTCGCCCAATTCATTTTGGGGCTATAACTTACTTTAAACGAATACGCTTAACATCTGCCTCTGTTTTTCACCTAACAGTAACAGAAGGAAAGAGTTGCTAGATTTAACAAGATGATTTCCTGAGGTAGTGCAAGAAAATGAGGAAAATAATGTCTATTAACATGTTAACTCCTTAACTTGTTGCTGAAAAACTTCCACTTCTGCACTTACACTTTCGCAGCTATTCACATATTTATGGTAGAACTATGTGACATAATTGCTGCATGTTTTACCTGTATTGTACTAATGTTATATATTACTGTGTTAACTGTTACTGTCTTTTCCTTTATGAGATAGTAATATTAATCCAGTCTTAGACAGTATTGGTTAATCCAATAATCTATAACGGTAATGTAACACACGTAAACTATGCACCACTTGAGTCACATAGTGCTGTAAGAAAACAGATAAATAGTTACGAAAATGTAAAGGCACATTTGGAAGTTTTGTACCAGCGTAGAAGATAATAGTTATGGAGTCAAAATAATGTAATATTCTCTCATGTTATTGCATTTTCCCAGAAATGCTGCTTGAAATATAGTTCAACTCCTTAAACATATCAACTCTTTCGTTCAGTTGCTGTTAGGTAAGAAACTGAAGCTAGTGTAACGCTTATTAGTGCTTGAAAATGGAGGTATAGCTCAGAAGCGCATTGGATAACAAATAAAAAAATAAACATTAGTGATTGAAGATGATCAATTAATAATTCGCTAATCAAAAAGTACAATCACTGACAGCCTACGACTTAATGTCTATCAATAACATAAGTGCACACAGCTTTTGAGATATTTACATTTTTTCCTGTTGTTTGTACATAGTAACACCTCACAAAATCTCTAAAGCAAAGAGATTCCAATAGGAGAAACTTTTCTCGCAACGTCTGAAGTGAAGAAGTGCTCATAGTTGTAAGATTTGCATTTTAGAGTCGATGTTAACTCGTTTTCTTTGGTTCAAATAATAGTTCCCCTCACTGACCATTTGGTTTGGAGCACCTTGTATACTACACTGTATCAAACAGCATGCCAGAGAGATATCAATGAGAACAGATCAGCGATGAGATAGGACTGCAGACGATCGACAACGTCCCTTCACAATTGGAGGTAACCCACCGCTTTTGTATTTATACTGCTCGACACTTCACATCGACGTTGACAGTCCTTTCCCGTTCTGAGTAAAACAGACCTAATGATACACAACAAACTCAAGTTCTTCCACATTAAAGGATATTTTTATGATTGATATATAAAGAAACCTCCAAATAAATGCAGACCGCAGAACTTTCAAATTCGATTTATAATAACGATTCTACGTAACCCAGCTATGAAGCGTCCACCTTCTTAGCCGAGTGATCAGTCTCGCTGGATGTCATGTGAAAGACCCGAGCTCGATTACTCGATACTTCCAGCTATTTATTACTTGGTGGGAGGAATGGACCGGGATCTAAAGAACACCATGTTGCCAACTGATAAGTACCGCCACCAAGATCTGCTAAACCGACAACAGCAGGGAGACAGTTGTGCTCTTCCCTCCATACCGCACACAGAAGCCGACATTGGTTGAGGATGACACGGCGGTCGATCGGTCACGCTAGAGCCGTCTGTGGCCAGAACGGCTGAATTTTTCTCGTATGGAGCCTTTCCCTCTGCGCTTTCAGAAGTGGTCCATGAAAAGCTCTTGTCCTTCTGCCATTTACTACGTCCCTGTAAACAGGATGTAGATTCCATAGTATAATGACAATGTTTCCTCTGAAGCTATTGCGCCTTTCTATTCGTTAAACGTGGAAAATAATTCTCAAGCACTCTGTGCCTGAAACACGTTTCAATTCATAACAGCGCCGAATAAATAGTAGTCATATATAAACTACGTTTAAGATTAAAGAATTTAAGGAAAGATCCTATTCACGTATGTTGACTTCCAATAAGTTATTTGACAAATCGCAATGTACTGTAGTGTTGTGGACAAAACACGTCATCCATTTTATCACCAACAATTGTAGTTGCAGTATCGTTCGTGATGTGATATATTAATTGCTTTAGTACAGGTAACATCGCGTAACTAAAAGAAAGCAAGAACATGCGCAATGCTTTTGACCCTTCTACTTTCTTTCTATGAAAGAGCTTGATTATTGCAAACATATTCTGCGCATTTCGCCAGGGCAGTAATACATTCTAGTTATCCAAGAATTAGCTGCTATAAGCAAGAATGTTTCGCATCGACGCTGTTAATGTTGCTCCTGTAAGTGCTGTTGCTTTTGGTAGAATTTTCGGATTGCGTAACGCAGCGGCTGAACAACGTACCACAGAGCATCCCGCCTATTTTACACTTGAAGTCGAACATCAGGAATATAAATACACCCTGAAGGCCGTTAAAAACGACGAATATGTACCTGAGAAAGTCCAAGTCGAATAGTATAGCAGCGATTCCTGAAAGCCAAGTAAGACCCATAATAACAAATAGTTTTAGGTATAAGTAAAACTGAATTTTATCTCTTTTTCCAGTCACGTGACTAATCTGAACGGTCTTGCAGCTAGACTTTCTCTGGGTCATACGGAATTTATATTTCTCTCCCGACGTCAAACTTCCTCGCTGATTAGTGTTTGTGGCAAAGTGTCGACTCTCGTCGTTTTTAATAAGTTTATACACGGTGCTGCCGAAGAACGCTACATTCATGAGAATTACTGCAAACATTGGTGTGACGAAAAATATCAACAGGCCTTCTTGACTGCCGAACCAGCAGGTCATTAACTGCGCGTAATTAGGCCGTAACTGCAACGGTATTATATCCACGTATTCGAAAAACAGGGACAAACAAATTGTTAACACCGGTGTGCCCCACGCGTAAATAGCGTACTTCCAGTGATTGCCTCTCGATCCGTAGGAAAGAGTTTTACCGCCGAATGTTTTCCACACGTCGAAGCTCAGAACGTTCATCCAGAAGAAGGACGACAGGAAAAAGTACTGTATGGAGACTGCAATAGCGACGCACACCGCCGGGGAAACTGTTAACACTGGGATCAGTCCAGTTAGAAAAATCAGCTGGGCGAAGAACAGAGACAACGACATGGAGAACAGATTCCTAGCGGGAAGGTTCTGCAGTTTCGGGAGCAAGCAGTAAATTACGTTGTGTAGTGCGAGGCAGATGACCGACAGAGAGAGGCAAATAATGGACACGAGGCTGTCCTGGACGTGGGGGAAACTGGTGATGGCACTGTAGCAAACTTTGGCCTCTCCGCTCGCAGTTAATTCGTATTGACCTTCCGGTATCACCTGATGGGAAGTCTTCAGGGCCAGTTGGATAGAGTTATTGAGAATGGTAAATTCTTGGCTTTTGAGGCTAATAACTGGACACGATGTTTTGAGATATGTCCCTCCCAGAGTAGCGTTGGTGCCATTCGAGTGTTTTCCAACGCAGACGCCCTTGTCGTCTGCGTAAACTGTGTTCTCGGGACAAGATTCGGCTATGGGCTGACACGTCTCGTGCAGCGGGTCGTAGATATGCGTGGGTGGTCGGCAGTTCTTGTCGCCAATGGTCCAGTAGAGGTTCAGCAGGGTGATCAGCGACAGCTCCGCTTTGGGCCTCCCGGTGACGCCGTCGTCTGACCAGCAGTGCAGGCTCTTCATTCTGGCATGGTTGCACAGTGCGCAGTGCGGGTTCTTGTAGACCTGAAACATAAGGTGTACATCACGTATTAGTTTAGCACGGTCATTTCATATTTACTTCGCAGCTGCAAGGACGTGGCCAAAGGAGGGGTCTTGGGTAAAGTTACCAGACGTCTTCTTTTACCAGGACATGTCCTCTTTTTTGGACCCTAAAAATGGTCCGGCCAGGTTTTTAACAAAATGGGGAAATGTCCTCCTTTTGTGTTGTGCAACTGCTTCAACTTGAAAGTGCATAAATACAACTCTCTGAAATGTCACACTCACTTACTCTAGAGAATTTAACCTTTCTTGGAAGTTTTTTTTTATTCATTGCTTTTTTTCACCTAGGCCTTACATATTCCATTCACCCACTAGAATCTAGATGCTAATCATGTCGATCTGATCCGAAATGGGAGCATAGCTATATCAAGGAAGGCTTAGATAATTTTTACAGTTACATACTTTACTCATGACGGTTTTACTGTCCACAGTACTATGGTTTCCATAAATGATGGTGAAAACTGGGGTGATCGGTAAGGTATCTTATAAGCATGGAAAAAAAATGTTCAGCACTTAAGACGATAATTACAAGTGGTGAAGTGATAAAATATTATGGCTTCACTGCTATGTAGTCATGTAATTCGTTCTACAGGTCTCAACATTTCATGCTTAATTTATAATAATATGAAAACATCGTACGATGTATTACAAACAAGACACTGATAATACAGTAGAGACATCGAAAGTACTTGAGATGTCGATACGAGAGAGAGAGAGAGAAGGTTCTTTTATGAATCTAGAAATGTCCTCTTTTCTGAAGACGGACATCTGGTAATCCTAGTCTTGGGGGTCCGGACCCCGCCTATCACCTAAACGATAAAATACTACTGAAACTTATGCTAAGGACAAACACCCACCCATGCCAGATGGTGGACTCGAACCTCCGAGGGACTAAATGAAATACGACACGACCTAGCTACCGTGTAGTGAAACTGAATGACACTGTTATCAGTCATACGACGAAAAAGGGATACACACTATCGACAGTCAACAAAGTCATATATAGATTTTAATTATCGATAATTCATACCAGCATCGGCTATTGCCCAGTCCTCCTTTAGCCATTGTCCATTGTTGGCCTTGCTCCATTATTGCTATGTTAAGCACTACAGTGGAATGCTGCGGCTGCCGCTGCCGTTAATTTCTTTTGTGCTGTTAAGATAGTTTCCAATTATGAATAAGTTCATAACGAGAAAAAAGACAAAAATCGACTTTCATTCGTCCACTAGCGTTATGGTAAGATAAAATACGTACTACTATAACAGCTTATTTATCTATTTACAGCAATTAAATGTTATCAGTGCAGTCGTTATTTGAGTGGCAATATTTCAATATATCATAAGTAGGGTTACCAGATGTCCGTCTTCAGAAAAGAGGACATTTGTAGATTCATAAATGAACAATTTTTCGCTCTCTCTCTCTCTCTCTCTCTCTCTCTCTCTCTCTCTCTCTCTCTCTCTCTCTCTCTCCTCTCTCTCTCTCTCTCTCGTATTGACAACTCAATTACTAATGATGTCTCTACTGTATTATCAGAGTCTTTTTTGTAATACATCTTACGCATCTTACGAAATTTGTTCATCTTCTTACAAATAAAGAAGCATGAAATGTTGAGACCAGTAGAAAGAATTACTTGACTACATAGCAGTGAACCCCCACATTTTATCACTTCACCACTTGTAATCATCGTCTTAAGTGCTGAACATTTTTTCCATACAATGCTCAGTTTTAGGACAAAAGATTAAAATAAACGTTTTCAAAACACTTCTTATGTATTTCCGTCTCTTTGGTTCTTAACAGAATGGTGAAACCGCATTCGTGGCTGTGGCATCTGACCTTATTTGTATGAAGTTTTGAACAAGTTTTAACTTTTATGTAACCAACGTTGCACTAGCTTTTGATTTTAAAGTCATAAGTGTGGTTGACAGACAAGAAATAGAACTGCAGAGTCCCAGCCGCACACTGAACGTCTTATTTTTGAATGTCACACAACAGTTCGACCAGAGAAAGGAGGGGAGAGTTTCATATTATGTGTATTGTACAGTCTTGCATTGTTGCAGAAGTGTGGTTTTTTTTTCCGCCTCGAAGCTTGTATACCGCGACTATTGCCACGCCAATTAATTCAATTGTTCCGAAGTAGCTTGCCCTCAGAAAGACGGCGGCACAGAAACGAGAAAACTCGAAAATCACATGGTTTCAAGAAAGGTTAAATTCTCTAGAGTTAGTGATTTTGACAGCTCAGAGAGTTGTATTTACGCACTTTCAAGTTGAAGCAGTTGCACAACGCAAAAAAAGAGGACATTTCCCCATTTTGTTAAAAACCCGGCCGGACCATTTTTAGGGTCCAAAAAAGAAGACATGTCCGGCTAAAAGAGGACGTCTGGTAACCCTAATCATAAGGCACCTCACTCAGTACGCGTTACGTTTGAGAGTAATATTTTATCTTGAGGGTGGATTCGTTGAAATGCCAACAAGAGTAAAAGAACCAATAATCTTGGAAATAAAATTACAGACTTACGCTCCCTAAATCAAAATGCAAGGTATTTATACTGATGCAAAAATTAATGCAAATTTTGCGAAACACCGAGCTACAGTCGTGGCTGACAGGCAGCGAGCTTGGTGACATGCAACCATGTTGTTGCCAGAGTTCAAATACAATGAAACGCTTCCAATTCTGATAATCTGAATTCTTTTGGAATAACAACTTAAGGTTCTGCTGGCATATATTGAAACAATTTTTAAGAAATTTCTTCCTTAATTTTGTATATAAAATACTGCAGTATTTGTAAAAAGGTTTACAAATGCAAATTATGTACATAAAATATAAAAAATACGTTAAGTTTGTTTTTAGAAGAAATGAAAAACATGAGCCTTTGTAAATTTCTCTTTAACAAGTCGGACACCCCCCCCCCCCCCTTTCTCTGTGACAATATCCTGGCTTCGTCACAGGCAGCTGCATTGAAACGATAAGAGTAGTTGAAGATATAACCTATGATATTTTTATTTGAAGATCTGACGAAATAGTTTCCCTTATTCGTGTTTTGAAGTGGCAATTTGGACAAAACTGCCAATTGTAAATTACTTTGGAAGAAGTAATGTAAACAATAGTCTGCCTTACGTAAACGCCTGTTGCGTACGTTTTATGTCCAGTGACGTTTACAGATGACTGGGGGAAGGGGGTGCTGCCTGGGAGTCACCCCACCCCCCTTCACTCCACACACACACACACACACACACACACACAGAGAGAGAGAGAGAGAGAGAGAGAGAGAGAGAGAGAGAGAGAGAGAGAGAGAGAGAGAGAGAGAGAGAGAGAGACAAGCAGGAAAACGAAACTTCCTGGCGGAAGTAAAGTTGTGAGGCGGCATCGTGAGTCATGTCGGATGGTTCAGTCGGTAGAGCGCTTGCCCGCGAAAGGCAAAGGACCCAGGTTCGAGTCCCTGTTCCGGCACACAATTTTAATATGCCAGGAAGTTTTATATCAGCACACACTCCGCTGCAGAGTGAAAAGTTTTAGGCAAGAAAAAGATTGTGAGGACATAATTTTAAGACTTGAAAAATTTTTCAATTAAGAAAATTTTACTGCGTCTCCATGATACAATACTTTTACGACTTCACAATACCCTCAGACCACAATCCTGGTTTAGCACCTATTTATGTTATTTATATCTGACTGACGGGATGTTGCCGTTGAATTGAGAGATATTACTACAATATTTTAGCATTTGTTATACTGTATTTGTATCTGAACTATCGTTCTTATTGAAACTACAAAGTAATTATTTTATTCAACTATTTCTACATCTACATGAGATACTCTGCAAATCACATTTAAGTGCCTGGCAGAGGGTTCATCGAACCACCGTTATACTATTTATCTCCCATTTCGTTCTCGAATAGCGCGAGGGAAGAAAGAACACCTGAATCTCTCCGAGCGCTGATTTCGCGCATTTTATTCCGATGATCATTTATACCTATGTAAGTGGGAGTCAACAATATATTCTCGCATTCGGAGGAGAATGTTGGCGATTTGAGTTTCGTAAGTAGCCCACACCGCAGCGACAAGCGCCGTTGTTCTCATGATTCCCATCCCAGATCCTGTATCATTTCCATAACGCTGTCATGCCTGTATCGTGACAATACGAAACGATCTGCCCTTCTATGGACTCTTTCGATGTCCTCCGTCGAACCCACCTGATAAGGATCCCACACTGGGCAGCAATACTCCAAAAATGGACGGACAAGCGTAGTGTATGCAGTTTCTTTTTTAGTTCTGTTGCATCTTTTAAGGGTTCTGCCAATAAAACGCAGTCTCTGGTTCGCCTTTCCCAAAACTGTGTTATTTTAGCCGGCCGCAGTGGCCGAGCGGTCTGCGGCGCGCCAGTCACGTTCTGCGCGGCCATTACGGCCGACGGTTTGAATCCCCCCTCAGGCAGGGATATTTGTGCCGTCTTTAGTATTAGCTAGTTCATAAGTAGTTTGTAAGTTTTCATGATCCCGTAATGAAGTTCCATAAACTCTACAAACATTTGAACATTTTCGTGTTCTTTCCAGTTCAAGTCTCAAGTAATAGTAATTGCTAGTTATTTTGCGGAGTTTATAGCCTTCACTTTTGATTGATTTATCTTGTAAACAAAGTTTAACGGATTTCTTTTCGTACTCATGTGGACTTCACACTTCTCATTATTTAGAGTCATTTGCCAATTTTTACACCATAGTGTGTGGTTAAGCTACATTCAATACAACTACATAAAACTTATCGCGCGAACAGCAGTCAGAAAAAAAAAAAACTAGGAAGGTTGGGTTTTAACATCCCGTAATCGCTGTGGTCATTAGAGTCGGAAGCAATGAGAAAAAAGTCTCGCTCAGCCTGATTTGTTTGGCACTGTAGGACGTAGATGACATTAGCTTATATTAGGTTACAGACACAGTGTTCGTCCATTAGATCCGTAGTAATCCCGTTATTTTAGAATGTAGACTGTATACAATACGTACTTTATATCGGAATTAATTTCGTGCCGGCCGCGGTGGCCGAGGAGACTGAGGCGCTCCAGTCACGGTCTGCACGGCCACTACGGTCGGGGGTTCGAATCCCCCCTCGGGCATGGATATTTGTGCCGTCCTAGTTTGTCAGTAGTTCATAAGTAGTTTGTAAGTTTAGGGACTGATGACCCCGTAGTTAAGTCCCTTAAGCTTAATAAACATCTGAACATATTTCACAGATTTCTATAGAAATCGCCCTCAAAGGTAAGATTTTAAAATATCATTTACAGATGAATATTTCAGGTTCCAAATATGTGGAAATATGAACAAATGGTTGTACATAAATTAGTTCTTAGCCTGTTTTAGTCAGACACTGACAACTGGGATGAAGCAAGAACTTCTTACACTAATCTCAATTATCAGTTCCAGACGTACAGAAATTAGATATTACATTGCACTTAGACTATACGAAATTATTGGCCGAGAAATACAATGAAATTAACTGAATTTTCCGTCGTTTGTTGAAAGAACATGATAGCATTATCAAAAAATCTCGAAATTACAGACTTGCATTTCAAAATGTTTATTCAATAGTGAAAACAAAATAAAAACTCCAGCACAGAGTGGTGGTGGGCTAATGGGGCTAAAGCCCCGGCACCACACTAAGATGTGTTAATTTTTTTATTGTTTTCATTTTTATTTTTTATTTTTTAACAGATCAGCACCGGAAATTTGAAATGCTACACATGTAATAAATCACAACGCAACTATAATTTGCTAAGCCCAAGTGAACGTGACAGTGGGTCGGCAACGTGATGCCGCCACTGAGAACTTGTGCTGCCGTTACTGTGAGCGGTTTTAATGCCGCCGCGACCAGCTTTTACGCTGCCGCAATTATTATTGCTATGCTGAAGTTATGAACCGATTGTTCATATGCGGCGACCCGCTGCTTAGCAGGTCAGCGGAGCCACCGAGTGGAATCTTATGAACAACAGTGTTATTTAGTTCAATTTTTACACAGTCTCATGTTCATTAAACTGTAAAGACCTTTATTTTTAACTAGTAACATAGAGCTGATTTTAACCTCTACAGTCCCGGGCACTTGTTGGAAAAGTAAATGAACTACTTTTCTGCTATTTGGTTTATTTTAATACTAATTAACAATAAATTAGAGACCAAAAAATTCTGCAAGCATATTGATTTTTTATAGTTGGTATCATACACGATACCTCGGGACTTGAGCAGGATAATTACTCACACATACAAATATGTAGTTTCATGTGGCTTTATTACAAGAACAAATCGTCACAAACATTGCACTTATAGTTCGTATTTGCTGTAGCATTTAATAATATTTCAAATTACAATCTTTTCATAATGGTAAGTAAACAATTCAAAATTTTCAAACAAATTACCTTACAAAATTTCAAATTTTTGTTGCCTTTTCATTTTACCTCACTTATCAGAAAAGAGTTTGTGTTAAAAGTCCTAATTAATTTTATGTTTTGTGGAATTTGTTCAAACAACTCCTGTCAGTAGTGAAGCAAAGGAAGGCCATATACTTCTTACACTATATAAGTGTGAGGCCTTTGCAGCCTTCTGCCCTGCATTTTGACAGATTCCATCTGCAGACTTGACCTTTTGTGGAAATATATTAAGTTTTAAGCAATATCAACTTTGAACAGGTAAAACGACATTGTATGTTTATTTGCAATACCATTTTGCATTGCACTCTCCCTGTATTGCAAACATGCAGCAACAATTGCAAAATCTACGAAGTGATGAATCACTCTAATAGTCCACTTGTGGGTCTTGACTCACATGGTATATTTCCCCAACATCCTGTCTAACAGGTCTACACCTCCCATGGGCGAGGAACTTGGACATACTTTTTTTCGACCACAGAGTGCAGTTTTCAATTGGATGGACACCAAATTCAGTAGAAGCCAAATAAATTCCTATGTTGTTCAACCATTTATTGCTAAAAAATTGCCCGCGAAAGGCAAAGGTCCCAGGTTCGAGTCCCGGTTCCGGCACACAATTTTAATCTGCCAGGAAGTTTCATATCAGCGCAGAGTGAAAGTTTCATTCTGGCATTTATTGCTACTTTGTCATCACTCCTTACAACCTGATCATGACTTCCTCTTGATTTTCTCATTGTTGCATCTACCTGAAACATTATAGCAATGCGTATGCGACTCATCATTATTGTGCCAGTGGCAGTAATGTTTCTGTAACACAGTAACTTGTCAAGGAGGGGAACAGAAGTAAAGTACCCGTCAACATAAATAGAGAACTTCTCTGGCAGTGCATCACTAAGTTTCAACACTACTCTGCGTCCTACATCTAACTTCTCAGGAGGGGACACTTTTTCAGACTGCATTTCTTTCCCTTTTCCTTCATACATACAGAGATCAAGAGGAATGCCATTAGGATTGGCCATTACAAAGTTCTTCAAACCTGCTGGATTAGGCTTTTTTTTTTTTCCTTTACATACTTGCCCATGAAAAGGAATCATCTGCTTATCAATAGATATTTCCTTTGAGCGATGGTTTTCTGACAGTCTCCAAAATTGGTCTGACATTTCAAAATAGGTATTGCTTTTCTTGCTCACTAACAGCATTGTCATTAATTAATTTAGATTGTTCCTAAGGAGGTAATACCTTTCCCATGAAATATTATCTGCTATTAGTGGGTACCTAGTTTTCTTCTCCTAGCACATTCTTAGTCATGGTACACCTAACAGTGCTGCAACAATACTCACACCCCAAAACTTGTGCCTTTCTTGTACAGTATTATTAAGATTTTTCCTGTTGTCTTGACATTCCTAATATTTGTAAAGTGAGACATGTCCTCAAAAAATGAACCTTGAAAGTATTTGGAAAAATATTGAAATGAATTCTTCATTTTCTCTGTGGCGGTTGAGGTGCTGGCAAAGGTGTCAGACTGGAGGTTACTAGAAGTTCCATCACCCTGAAAACTGAAAAAGCCAAATAATTTTTATAAATAAACTACCTAGTGTGAAATAATTCTTTTAATAAATCACTTATTCTTACTCTTTTTTATGTCTCCAGAATGCATTTCTTTCTCGAATTTGAACAGAAGGAACACTTTCCTCTTCTGATGCACTTTCTTCAGGTTCATTTCTTTCCATTAAAACATCATCTTCATACTCAGATTCA
Source organism: Locusta migratoria (assembly GCA_026315105.1). Lineage (NCBI taxonomy): Eukaryota > Metazoa > Arthropoda > Insecta > Orthoptera > Acrididae > Locusta > Locusta migratoria. The sequence continues at coordinate 204,156,729 of CM048750.1, forward strand.
TCAATTTCTATGTCAGAATCATCTCGATTAATTCTGTTCACCAACTCAAAGATCTCATCATCAGTGAACCCTGAGAATCAAGCGAGAAAAAAATATAATCTCACTTCCACTGACGTAAACAAAGTCGGCATTGAATCCTGAGGTATCGTATATCATACCCGAAAGTTTAAAGCTTTATAATCTGTTATAACGTTGATTTACATTTAGATATTAACTGAGGGATGTCTGTGCACTTTCGAAAAGATATTTAGGCATATAAAAACACAATTAGGAAAAAACATCTCTTTACCTTTATTTCGTCGAGACATATTGTGGAGCTGCGGAATCAGAAGTTTTCTGACGGTGCTGCCTATTGTTAGCATTTTGGAGAAGGACGAACAAATGAGCTTCAGCAAGCGCGAAGTCTATAGTACATGACAGCACATACCAGAAAACGTTCAGCTGGGTCTGCGCCCAAGAAAAAAATGAAACCTAGAGGTATCATATGATACCTGGGGACTGAAGAGGATATATACTCCATTTCTGCCACGTTGCTCCTCTTCCACTTTCAAATTAGTGTGAGTCTACTCGTTTTATTTCTTGTGCAATTGTAGTATAATTGTTTAAATTATGAAAAGTGCAAAAATGTCATACATTAATGAATTCAATAGGCTTTATTTTTGAATAATTAACCCCCCCCTCCCCCCGCAAAAAAAGAAAGAAATCCTGGCTACGCCACTGGTGATGTATATAAGATCACATTGAGATGTTGTGTAGCCTACTGTACTGTTATTATTGCCGTCTATTCAATAACACCGTCGGCAATAATTTGAGTTCTTCCCTGGGATACAAAGATTGGAAGCATATAAACAACTTATTGAAGGAGATGAGAACAGTTTACAGCACACGAAATCGATGATAAATATGTTGTAAGAAGCAAAATTGTTGGACGAGATGATACTGAATTGCTTGCCCAGTATAATGCTGTGGTCAACTATTGGAGAAGCAAATTGAAAAGAATTGTTCCGGTTGTAAAATTTTTGGCGTCAAGGGCCCTAGGGTTTCGTGGAGAAAATGATATTTTGTGGTCTGAAAACAATGGAAACTATTTGGGATGCTTAGAATTAATAAGCGCATTTGATCCATTTCTTGCTGATCATATACGATGGCAAGTATGGCAATCGTGGCAAAGGAAATACATCATATTTGTCTGCAAGTATTTGCAATGAATTTATTAATACAATGGGACAGAAAGTGTTGACGACGATTGTCAACGAATTAAAAGCAGCCAAGTACTATTCATTAAGCGTGGATTCCTTGCCAGATCTCTCCCATGTTGATCAGCTAACTTTCATCGTTCGGTACGTAAAAGATGACCAGCCTGTTGAGAGATTTTTGTAATTTTTAATATGGAGGGCTCAAAGTATAGAAGATACTGTTATGAACTTATTGGACAGCTTTGACATTTCAATAAAAGATTACCGCGGACAGAGCTATGATAATGCATCAAATATGGCTGTAAAGTATTCAGGTCTTCAGGCAAAAACAAAACAAAAATGTGAATTTGCTATTTTTATACCATGCGCCCCACATTCACTAAATTTAGTAGGTATTCAGGCGGCTGCATGTGTTTCTGAAGCAATAGCATACTTCCAGTTTGTACAAAAAATTGTTCACTTTTTTCTGCTTCGAACAATCGATGGAAAGTTTTGAAAGAATGAAGCTCAAAGACTTTGCAAAAAATGAAAAAAACTCGAGACCATTCTCCTAACTGAGATGTGGGATGACCTTTCGAGAATTATATATATATATATATAGTTTCCCTTATCTTGGTAAGGATACTGCACGATCCCAAGTCAAAAGGGTTTCAGATTATGTAGTGATGCGTCTTATGTACCCTGTAACCATTTCAGAGCAAAGGCAGAAATGTTACTACAGACAGTTACTTCACTTTATTTCACTCAAACTAGCCAAAAAACTTGGGTTGACATGGTAGACAAAATGGTCAGGCAGTATTCAGTCAAGGCTGCCTCCAGAAGATGGCTAATACATACCTTTTATAATATCCCTGACCTGGTAGGAATAAATGCATGTATAATCTTCCTAGATCTAGAATAAGCCTATAAGCTAGTATGGCACTCTGGTCTTCTGTTTAAGCTACAAATGTACACCCTTACCATTAATTATGTCTGCCTTATAGCATTCTTTCTTTCCAACCGCCCTTCCTGTGTTATCATCCTCAACGCCAACCCCCATGGCTTTTATCCCACTACAGGTGTGCTCCAAGGGACTGTCCTCTCCACCCTCCTATATGTCCTCTATACCACAGATATGACAAACCAACCCTACTGTCCATTTCCTCCAGTATGTCAATGACATTATCTTCCTTGCTCTTTGCCCTACCCTCTAGAAGTCCAATGGTCCCTCCAGCTACAACTCAATCATTCACCTTCTGGTGCAACCAGTGGCTCCTTAAAATCAGCTCCACAAAAACCCAAGCAATAATAATGGGTTGAGCCACTCTCCATCCCCATGACTTTCACCTCACCATCTATGACCTTTCCATCTAAGACTCAGACTAACAGTTGATTGCCAACTAACATGGAAGTCCCATGTACTAACCATTCAAAAAAAAGCTTACAATACATTAAAATTATTAAACCTACAAAATAGTCAAACATGGGGTATTTATCATTTCATGATCATCAAAACCTATGAATCATTGATGCACCCCATCCTCTGCTGTGGCGATACAGAGCATGGCTTCCTGCTCCTTCCACCTTTTATCATGCTCTACATATCCTTGAGCCTAATGCACTCTTCCTCACCTTCCAAATTCACTTACCTTTTTCTAAGTGACTCCATTACCAACTTATAAAATTCCTATTCCTCCTCTTCAACATTGAACATCTCTTTATCTCCTACACTACCTGCAAACTTACCAGTAACCACCTGCTAGTCTCTCCCCTGCTGATAAAGTCCTCTTACCGTCTCTAATTGATCCCAACTCTCCCCCCTCAGTCAAGGCTCATATTTCCCTTCCTGTCCACTCCACCCCCACCCAATTGCTTGGTTTCTTTCCTGCCATTCTTTTTACCCCTCCCAACCCATCCTTGTTATATACCAACATCTCCCACAAATCACCACCAGACTACTCCTGTTCTCCCCTTCATAAGCTCCCCCCCCCCTCCCCCCCCCTCAGAACTCATTGCTCTGTTTGTTAATAATCACCATACTACTGACAACTCATCAGTTTTACTTTTTAATATCTTCAGCTTTCTATCTTGTATGAATATTTTAATGAATATGTAAATCTCATCTTATTCTTACTGTATATGCCTGATTATATGTCTTTCATTATGTATATCATCACCATTTCCTTTCTGCCTGTCTGTCTGTGGTTTTACCAATGGCCACCCTATATTCTAATTTGTCACATTTGTCAATATCTATCTGCCTATTCTGTTTATGTCACTTTATTTAATACGTGGCCAATCAGATTCATTGTCAGCTGAAGGTGATGTTGGAGACAATCTTATGGATGAGTCATCTGCCCAGCACTGATATCATAATTTCAATGCGGGAAGAGAGAACACTCATGATGATGAGCATTCGAGGTTGCCAACTGTGATTAATGACAAATTGCTTGGTTCAACTGACAAATTTACAAAGTATAATCAGTGCATCACAATTGCTGAAATCTGTGAACATTTTCATGAACACTTATTCATGAACTGTTACGTATCTTAAGACTGGTGGCAGAAGAATATTGTGCTGGAAACCAATTGTTTAGATTAGTACCTATGGTGACTATGTAGAGAAGTAATTTACTGTATATTGTTTTCATTAAAATTGAAGTATATGCTAATATTTACTAGGTTTTTCCCCCTCCCAAATGGGTATTACTTTCCAGACAACTGTTGTAACATTACATTTTACCACATGTTTCTTACTAGGTAAATGTATTTGAAATATATAGCTCCACAAGACAACTTTTTAGCACACAGCACATTTATGAAGATCATTTAAGTCATAATAGAACAACAAAATGTCAGTTACAAAGAATAAAACATTAAGCAAATATACCGTATGTATAATAAGTCTTTGCTTTACTATCTTCATCTCTAACATTAGTTTCAGTTATTGTCACCCAGATTATGTAAGCAACATTCTGCTGAAATCAAATATCAGTAATATCATGGCATCATAGTCTTAATTAGTCTACAAATGTATTGTTTTCCTGTTTCCATTATTGCTGTATTCAGTATATCATAAATTATCCACCACCACATTGTTACATTGACATTATCCAATTGCAAGCATTATATGAGGGACATTCAAATAATAAGTTCTGATCTCTTATTTCATGTGAGTGAGTGGCACTATCATTTTCAACTTCATTTTGTTGTGTAGCTTGCTTCAGTATGCTGCCAGCAGTGGAACTATCAAGTTGTATTCATCCATTTGTCTCTTCAATACAGGTGTTTAAAATTTGTTCAGCAACAACTGATTCCCACAAAGTGAGGTGCATGTATTCATATGATTTCCGTGGGCAAAATAAATTATACCAGTGGTATTCAATACTCAGTTTACTGAGGATTATGAGTGACAGTGTTGTTTGATGATGTCATCCATTTCATGATGATGTGCTAATGTACATGATGAAGAATGAAGAGGCTTGTCTGCTGTAAATGATGACATTTGTTGTAAAAGTGGACAAATTGGTGAGCAGAATCACTATGTCACTGTTAGCGAACTATCAGAGCACTAATTGGTCCAACTGTCCAGTAAAAAGTGGTAACTCAGAGTTTACAGTATTGCAAGTTTTGTACCAAAACCTCTGTCTGAAACCCAAAAGAACAACAGTATGGGGACATAATTAATATTTCTTCAGTACTACCAGAATGAAAGTGGATGTTTCACAAGCAGATATTCAGTGGACCTGAGATATTGGTTTGATATGTGAATTCAGAAAATGGAATTGAGCCACTTCAACTCCCCTGCAGAGCTACAAAACTTTATCCAAACAGTTCACAGTAAAACTTTTGAAAACTGTGTTTTGTTGCTGGATTTAATGGCATGAGAGCAAAAATAAACACTGACTTGTACAAATGTTCAAATGTTTGTTAAGCTTAAGTGACTTAACTGGAGGGTCATCACTCACTAAACTTACAAACTACTTATGAACTACCTTATACTAATGACAACAGAAACATCCGTGCCCAAGGGAGGATTCAAACCCCCGATGGTGAACGGCCTCACACTTTGGGACACAGTACCTCAATGCACTTGGCGACTCTGCTGCAGCACTGACTTGTACTAATCAAACTGAGGAGAGCAATACAGAACATACAACACATCATTTTGAGTACAATCATTGTTTTGATCCATGACAGTGCCCAGTCACATATTGACAAATGTGCTTAAACTCTCTTGTGATGGTCCTGATGGGAGGCTTTTCCATATCCACCATACAGTCATGATTTAACTCCTACCAAAATCAACTTCCCCAAAACATGAAGAAATGGCTTGGACTGCAGGAAAGGAAGGAAGGAAGCTTAGGGTTTAATGATCCATTGACAGCATGGTAATTAGAGATAAAGCTCTCACTCAGATTTTTGGGTAAGGATGGAGAAGGAAAATGGCATGCCCTTTCACAGGAACCATCCTGTATTTTGCTGGAGGGATTTTGGAAAATCACTGGACTGAATGAGTTTCAAATGGCTGAGAAGCTCAAGGAGAGCATTAACCCATAAAATAAAGTCCCTCCCTCTCCCACTCATAAAAGAGGAAAGAAATGAAACAAAACAATAAAAAATTAACATATTTTTCAATTGTCATTTTATGTTTATCATCTAATGGCAAATAAAAGACTGAATAAGACATAATGTAATCTTGAAACCATCTTGGGCATCAGATAGCGTCCAGCTCAGGATACAACCATAGGAGTGGCAGTGGAAGACTAGAGAATGGGAGGGGGGTGTAGGAAAGGAATCGAAATTTTTATGATGCCAAAAGTGTCCATGTCAGATTGGGACTGCAGTTTGGAGGTATAAGCCAAATGCTTCACCAGGTGGTCATTGTTAGCTTCTGGGCCACATGGAATGAATAGGGTATTGTCCCAGAACTGGGTGGAGAGTTCAGCCGATATGAATTCTGAAACATTGATGTGAAACATCGTGACACTGGCGCTGTCCTGAATTTCATCTACAGAAACAAACACCATGGTTGTTGAAGATATGGTTTCAATGATATCACTGTCAGCACACTTTTCGTTGTAAACAAAGGAGAAGACTGACAAAGGTATGTGAACCCCTTATCAATAACTTTGTGAGGGCCAGAGTATGGTGGTTGAAGGGCAATGCACACCAAGTCGTTTTGTAGCATAACATTATTCATCTTTGTGGATAAAGATATGCAGTGAGGTGTGTATGCAGGGAGGTGGTAAGCATGCACACCTTATGTGTCTATGGACACGATCGACCAATGCGGGAAGAGCTGAAGGAGGGGGAGGGGAAAAATTCTTGACAAATTATGATGGCAAAATGAGAGGCATCCCATATACTACTTCAGCTACCCACACCTACAGGTCATCCTTTACTGCCTTGCACACACTGAACAGTACCCATAGTAGCAAAACCTCTATTTGTATCCATGACATAATAAGGCAGTCTTTACAGTGTGATGCCAGTATTCAACGAGGCTATTGCTTTGCAGATTGTAGGAAGAGGCTGCAATGAGTTTATTGCCAGTCAGGTGCTGCAGATGTTTGTCCTCATTATGGGGCTTCCTAAGATCCTCATCAGAGTTTGAACTGACAACATCATGGATCGTAGTCTCCATCAAGATGGGGAGTAGGGATGTCAAAGGTGGAGGTGTACCCAATGCTGCAAAGGTGCAGTTAATAAAGGTGTCTGTTTTGGTGATGGAGTGAAGGCGATGGGATATCAAGAAACAGGATGTAATGTTTAAGGAATGCCATTCCTAACACCAGTAAGTCCACATCTGCCATGTGGAAGGTCCAGTGGAAAAAATAGTCTGGATCCAGTTGTAAATGAAAGCTGGCAGACATGTGGACTGTAATGTTGGAGTTGTTAGCGGCGCGAAGTGTGCCACTAGCATGAGAGATGCTAGACAGAGTGAGGGAGCACAGGATGATGCTGAAGTCTGTGCTGATATCAACTAGAAATCTCACTTTTGCTGCCAGGTCAAAAGCAAAAAGTTGTCTTGCAAAAGCTTCCTTCTACTGCATAGATGACATTGTTTGGGTGGTGCCTTGTGATGGGGGGGGGGGAGTAGGGGGCAGTGACTAATGTGCCCTGTACATCATGTTTGATGCCATGCACAGTGGGCAGCAGTTCTTTGGCAAATGTCCATGTGTCACAGCAGGTAAACAGGGTGAGGGTTCTGTTTGGCTGTGTTCGTAGTTGAAATGGTGCCACTGCGAAAGCTACTACCAACTGTAATAGTAGAGAGTGATGTCAGAGGTTCTAGAAGTGCCAGTTGAGAGGCAACAGGTAGCATCTCTTGACGCCAATGAGCGAGGCATGCACACCCAACAGCGAATGGGCAACAAAGTACGGGGGGGGGGGGGGGGGGGGGATGCCATGGGACACACTCAGCAAAACAGAATCATGCATGTGTGTGATGAAGTGTCAGTGGCAAACCATCTTGTACACATAATCAGCATATGTCAATTCGAGGGGCTGGGTTGGCCTGGGCAGTAGCTGGACGCGGAAGTCTTCAGGGCATTTCACTATCCACAATGAAGCAAAAATGTTTCCAGAGTTGAGATGGTATCCTCTCACCAAGATGTTCTTGGTAAAGTATGTGATTGAGAGACTGCCCGGGAGTGCAGACAAGGCATTCCATGAGCAGTTTTTTAGTGTCGGCATATTTTGTAGTGGCTGGAGGCATCAGGCACACAAAATGTGTATCATCTCCGGTGATGCCGTTGATGAGTAGAATAGCACTGATGAAAGCAAACCATGTCAATGGGTTGTCCCTATTGAGCTCTGGTAACTTGGGGAATCTGCTTGATTTTGTTGACATCTGGAGAACAGGCAACATGAAAGATACTCCCCGGCATGGAGAATCAGATTCAATCTTTGTGTCCAGATCTTGTTGTACACTGTGGCGGAAGCTTTAACCTCCAATGAACTAAAAAAAAAAAAGGTCCTGAGGTACAGGATGTCACATATGGGTAACTTGTTCCAAGACAAGCTATATCCAGTGCATTTTCTTGACAATGCACAGCCATGTAGGGTGCAAGGTAAACTGAGCTTGTGAGTGGAAGGGCGACTCGCGTGGTGAGCACATGATGGGTGAAAAATATGCAAGTTTGCTGAAAATGACATATAAACAGGTCAGAGAAATAGAAGATTGATGGAATTTGTGTAAGTGGTGTCACCACTGTGGTATTTAATAAGTGAACTGAGTGAATAGACTCATTAACACTATAAAATCCACTTTCTTTCATAACAGAACAGTGTGTAACAACAGATAAGAACATACTGAATGAAACAGAGATTAACACCAACAGTAAAAGTGAGTCAAAGAACTCAAGTTCTATCAACCATGTCTGTTGCAATGCCTTAATGAAAAGAAGATATTGTGTGTGCGTGTGTGTGTGTGTGTGTGTGTGTGTGTGTGTGTGTGTGTGTGTGTGTGTCTTTCCTGTTCAGCCCCCATCCTCCTGAGGGAGGATTGGTGGCATGTGAGGATATGGCATAGGAAATCTGTTTTCAGGCTAAGTCTACATGATAGGATCTGAAGGTGAAGATTTTTGTGAGACCTTCATCATATTGAGCAATGGAGTTCTCATAACTGCAACTATAGCATTCATGGGTAGCTGGACTACAATGAAGAGATTTTCTTTTGTGGGGATGGCAAACATCAAAGTGTAGGTATCATATCCCTAAGGAAGACTCCACTGCAAGGCCTGCTCAGTTCACCCACCCCGCACTTCCTCTTCAAGTCCAATCACAGGCCTACCCCATCAAAAGTTGGACCACTTGTGAAAACAACATTGCTTGTGATTTACCAACTGTGTTGCCATTACTAGACAGATTTTTATATTAGTATGACTGCCAATCAGCTGTTCATTAGAATGAATGACCACTGCAAAATTGTGGCCAGAAACAAGGTAAACCACCCTGTAACACAACATGCAGTTGAGCATATGCTTAATTTCAATAGCTGCTTATCCTCTCCCTCCTCCCCCCCCCCTCTCTCTCTCTCTCTCTCTCTCTCTCTCTCTCTCTCTCTCTCTCTCACACACACACACACACACACACACACACACACACACACACACACACACACACACACACACACACACACACCAGATTTTCTGAATGGACGTTATCCTAACAGTACATTCTCCAACCCAAAATTATCCAGGTCTCATCCCTGTTCATTTTGTGTGTGTGTGTGTGTGTGTGTGTGTGTGTGTGTGTGTGTGTGTGTGTGTGTTGACTTCCCTCACCTCCCAGGTACAACTGCCCCCCCCCCTACCACTGCATTCCTAAGCGGCATCTCTTTTACCCATCTAGATACCTAAACCCAACCCACTTCATATTTAGATATGGCACAGCTGAGACATGTTTTCTACATGCTCTCAGTCTTTCTGTAACTCCTTACTACAAAACTTCACATGGAAATGCAAAGTTTGATTGCAAAAACTAAGAGGAATGAATTTCAGCGAAATTAACAGAATTATTCATGTGAATCTTTATCATGATATTGTATAACAACAGAAGGACTCTCTTTCCTACTTCAAAGTTTAGGTACAATGAGGCGACTCTTGGACAGCTGTCTCCTCCAGACAACCCAGCTCACATGGTGGTAAAAGTCAAGTCAAGTGTCCAATAGACTTGCAAATCTTTAAAATTAATTATCATAACAGAATTTATAAACTAAAAAGAAGGAACAGTAGTGCTTGAATCATTGTTCAAAACCTACTTATTCAGAGATGAAGATACTTACATAGTATTAGGTTATGTAGAGAGTTGCATCAAACAAGACAAAGACCACAACAAAAAATACTAGATATGCTATCTAAGGGGAACACAGTCGTGTAAATAAAAATTTTATTTTTCTAATCTCAAGTCACACAAAAGTATGACAATTTGTTTTTTCTTCCTGCAAAGCAGGAGTGCCCATGGGTTCTGATGTTAGTATGGGCAAAACATTTTCTCCTTACAGGTGATTTAAACATTTTGATGACATTGCTATATTATTTATATAATGTTTACATCATTTCATATTTTTTTTGTATTCTTTTTTCATAATTATCCATGTTTTTCAAGTCATAAAAGTCAAGATCTTTTCCATATTCATAGAAAAATACCCACTATGGGTACTTGATGCCACAGGCACCCCCTCACACTTCCTCTTGAAACCCTGCTGGAAAATTATCATCACATTGTTTGTTTAAGAAAGAATAAAATATGGGAATAGTACAATACTAAAATACTAAACAACAAACTCAAATAAACCTCTATTTTCAATTAATGATGGAAATTCTCCTCAGAGATGATAAATTGTTTTTCAAAAGAGATAGATTGGCTAGCCTTTGTGCTGTACTGTCAATAATTACACAAATGAAGAAAAAGAAAAAAACGGGATGAAAAAGGACAAGCTTTCAGAACACAGTTCCTTCCTCAGGTGGGAGAGAAGGGAAGAAAAAAGGATGGAAATAGAAGGGAAAGGTAATTCACAACCTAGGTCATGAAGGTGGTGTTTGAGAAGTGTGGAAGTCAGAGATATTGCATGTTAGTATTGAGCCAAGCCAAGGATGATATATATAACCAAAGAGGAAAGATCAAGTAGTAAACCTCTATTTTCAGACACTTTCACCTGGATACTTCACACAGTAGCTTGCAAAAGCACAAATTAATAAAGCAGGAGAGATGCCTACAGTGTACATTTGTATGTATTCTGTCTCATGTCAATGAAAGTCACAATCAGCTGCACACATATATTTTTTGTGATCAGTGATATGTAGTTTCAAAATATATACTGAAATACATCACATGTATCACCAAAAGCTGCTGTAATGTTTATTCATTCTCAAACATCAGTTTCATTTAGGAAACCATCTTCTAGTGACAGATAATCTTTACATCAGTTACATACTGATATTTATACTGATGATAATGATGTATTTGATACCAAGGAACCTTACTTTACTAAGATGAAAATGTTAATATCAACAGGTTTTATAACATTTTTAGTCCTATTGAACCTATTGTTACAGTAGTGAAACAACACCCCTCCCAACACCCCCCCCACCCTCTTACACCCTAACCCCATCCTCCACACACACATTAAGTATGTACAATAAAAGATGTAAAATAGAGAAAGGCTTTGATGCACCTAAAGTAGAACTATTGCGGAAGGCAGCAACATGTAGTAGCAAACTGTATTCATTGTGCCTAGGTGTGTTTGGGTGTGTATTTGTGTGGGTGTGTGTGTATTTGTTTACCTTCCTTTTTCTCCGCTAAGGTAAGTCCTTCCACTCCCGGGATTGGAATGACCCCTCATCCACTCGTTTAAAACCCACATCCTATCCTTTTCCCCCTCCTTCCTTCCTCTTTTCTTGATGAAGCATTATAAACACACTGTACAAGGTACACGCAAGCTGCAGCCCTCGACTACAGAGACACGCCTCTGCTTGCTGCAGTGCCCCCTTCTTGTCAGACCTGCACTTCCGGTGCTGGCACCGGCCAGCCTTACCTACCTGCCCTGAACAAAGGACCAGGTAGGCACTCACCAGTACAGTTCCAAACCTCCCAACAGGGAGCAGCTTCTACTGGACATGCTGAACTGTCAGGTTTGCTAAATGCCACTAGATGGCACCAGGAGTGTCAAGTAAAAATCAGTTCTCCAACATATAGGTTTGATGCCCTCTCGACGAAGAATTTTGCACACTCGTTCAGTGACTCCTTGTACATATGGCAATAGGGCAATGGTTTGTTTTCCCTTTCACTCTTCCCTTTTATTTCCATCATTAGTTGTCTTAGTTTGCTCAAACATCCTCTTCCCATAACTGTTTGTTTCGAAGATGAACCTGAGGTTTTGTAATTCTGCCTTCAGATGTTGTTCATCACTAAACAGATGGGCCATCTTAGTAAGCGTGTGAAGCACGAACTTCTTTTGCGTAGGGTGATGGTGGGAAGTTGTGTGAATGTACCTGCCTGTGCTGGTAGCTTTTCTGTATACCCGATGGTCTAGTTTGCCTTCTGGCTTCTGGTAAACCTCTACATCGAGGAAAGGGAGCACCCCATTCTCCTCAGTCTTCATGGTGAACTGAATCTTGTTGTTCTGTTGTTGATTGAGGTGTTGATGGAAGTTCTGCAGCTCCTCTTCTCCATGAGGCCAGATGACAAACGTGTCGTCTACATATTGCAGCCAGCAGTCTGCGCATAGTGGTGCAGACTGGAGAGCTGTTTCCTCAAATGCCTCCATGAAAATATCGGCTGAGAGAGGTAGACCCATTGCAACTCCATCCATCTGCTCATAAAAATCCCCTTTCCACCTGAAATAGGTGGTTATTAAACAATGTTGCACCAGATCGCAAATGTCGGGTGGAACACGTTCTTCTAGGATATTCATGGTATCCAACACTGGTACATTCATAAATAACGACTTCATGTCGAAGCTAACTATCAAATCGATGGTGGAGATTTGTTTTTCTTTTAAAAGTGCCACAAAATGGGTTGAATCCTTGACGTAAGAGTCTGTGTGGCCGACAAGATGTCAGAGTTTCGGTACCAGTTCTTTTGCAAGTAGGTAAGTCGGTGAGTCTATACTGCTGACAATAGGCCATAGATGGAAAACTCCCAGTGGATATTCAGAACCCCATAAATCCTTGGTGCCTGTGGGACTTGTGGGTTGACCCCAGCTTTCCCTCATCCAGCAGTAAACGTGACACGCAGAAGAAGGCCACTTGCTATAGTGGCCGAAACGTCGGTGAAACATTTGATGTATTGACGATGTGGTCCAATACCCAGGAGAGGTTTACCAACAATGACAACGGCCGTGGAAGCCTTCATTTACATAGCTTAATACTTGTTCCATAGATCATGAAGACAACACTTTGTAATGATGTGGAACGTGTCAGGTTAATGAAGGGTGTCTGTACAAGACGTTACATTACACAAAATATTACACGACACAATTTTTATTTTTTATTTTATTTATTTATTTTATTTTTTATTTTTTTATTTTTTTAAATTTACTAGTTTATGTCTAAAATGTCACCCACTGGGTAGAAGGAGTTGTCAGAAATTCTTTTAATTTATTTTTAAATGCTAGTTGGCTATCTGTCAGGCTTCTGATGCTGCTTGGTAGGTGATGAAAGACTTTTGTGGCAGCATAATTTACCCCTTTCTGTGCCAGATTTAGCCCTACATAGTGAAGATCATCCTTTCTCCTGGTGTTATAGATGTGCACTCTGCTATTACTTTTGAACTTGGTTGGATTATTAACAACAAATTTCATAAGTGAATATATATACTGTGAAGTTACTGTGATGTATCTAAATCCTTAAATAAATGTCTGGGTGGCTCCCAGCAATTATTCTGATTACATGATTTTGTGCAATGAATACTTTTTTACTCAATGATGAATTACCACAGAATATGATGCCATACAAAAGCAATGAATGAGATAGGCATAGTAGGCTAATTTACTGAGATTCTTATCACCAAAATTTGCAATAACACTCACAGCATACATAGCTGTTGTGCCTGTCAAGAAATCCTTGATCCAGTCACAAATTTGGCTTCATATTTTGTGAGATAATGTTTTCAGTCATGTGTGTGTGCATGGCACCAAATCAACTAACTTTTAGAAGTCTATAAACACTGTATCCACCTGATTGCATCATATGTGAACTGTACAAGTTGATATTGAATAGAAGGAGAGGCAATGAATTAAAATTTGTATTACAGCTGGTATTTAATTAATTGCCTCTCCTTCTGTTCAATATCTTTGATATATTGAGAGATACATGTCCCTGGAAATTGAACTATTGTTGATATTAATGCACAAGTTCAGTTTTGCATTATCAATACTGTCAAAAACTATGTAGGTGCCCATGAAGAATTTTATTCTTTCCAAATAGTTTTGACTCAAATATGTGCCAGTATTTTGCTGTAGATTGACCTGAGTGAAATAGGTGGTAGTTCTGGAGATCTAAACTGCTTTATTTTTTATAGGCCAATGTGACATTCTCTTTTTCAAAATTGTGGTGGAGAGCAGGATTACCAAATCAGAATTATCAAAAGCAGGACATTCTGTCACAACAAGCAGGACATTTTTGTAAAAAGTCTGAAAATGTATTTCAGAATCAAACATTCCTTATAATTTACATCGCAGGGTCTAATAAACGTGGTCTAATCACAATGTGAGTAGAAAATAATACAAATAATTTTCTGATAAGGGCAACCACAGCTTCAAAGCATTTTGATAAAATTCAATACACAAACACCACAAAAGCTAAAAATTAACTTCAATAATATAAAATCCTGGGTTCAGATATGTTGAGATAAAATCACATAGCTTTTAAGATGTGTTTATTTAGACACAACCAGTTTCACATTGATATAGATGCATCTTCATGTAACAATGTGAGTCAGGACCAGATGGCATCTCCAGAACCAGAAAGCGCTGCAGCCGTGGTACATAACAAGTGCATACTCAGACTCCTAAAGATGCACCTATACCAATGTGAAACTGGTTGTGTCTAAATAAACATGTCTTAACAGTTACGCCATTTTATCTCAACACATCTGCACTCAGGACTTTATATTATTGAAGTTAATTTTCAGTTTTTGTGGTGTTTGTCTATTGAATTTTAGAAAATAATACATTGAAAATCTGATACACTGTTAAACAATGGTATTTAATAATTAAAATAAAATATAATCATCTTTATATAATTTTCAGTATTTATGTTTATCTGTGTGAATATGTCTTTCCAATCCATAGCACCCTTATATCTGATATGAACCTAACTATCACATACTGCATTTCGCTTCACTTTCATTTCATCCAAATATAGAGCACTGGTATTTTTCTTTTAACTTGTCTGTAAACTTGTTCTGTCTACTTCTGCTGTCACCAGTATTTAACTGAGAATATAACATAGTCTGTAATCGGACACCACATACAGTAACAATTCTTTGTTTCAGAGCCTTGAAAACACAAGAGAATGCTACTAGTTGGACAAACTATGTCGACTCTCAGCACAGTGGCTTATGGGAGCCATCATAAATAGAAACGAGTTTACAACTGCACTCAGTAGCCACTACTCTGAGGGGCAATTTAATTTGCAGGATTAGTAGACATAAATTCTCTATATATCATGTATGTCAATTGTGAAAATATCGAAACAGCTCTACAGACTACAATGTTTCAAATTAAGACATTGCATACATCAACTATGAATGCAAAGTTTCTGCAACATTCAAGTGATTGGTAGTGGAAAAGTATACAGCCATTTGTTGTGAAAAATCCAGACATTTTTGTAAAAGAAAAAAATTACAGTGTGACATTGAAATAAGCATAAAAAAGCTGGCATGTAGGGAAAAAGCCAGATGGTTGGTAACCCTAGTTGAAGGGGTAACTCATTTGATTGCAAATACTGTATGGAAACTGACAGTGCTTTATAGTTTTTAATTAGTATTTATTACAGTGTCAGTTTCATTTGTGTCCATGTAGCTACTGTACAGGAGCATTGCTTGATCTTCCTTTGTAAACATACACTTATTTTTTGCCATTGAAAGTCTTACAGAGGGTGGCAAGAAACACTCTGAAAAACGTTTAAGGTTTTTTCAGAGTTAGTTGTGCTGGGAAATAATTGTTAACGAAAATGGAGATACATTTGTAGCGAAATTAGTCAACTAGGTTGTTTTAAGCGCAAATTCAAGCAAACTCTTCAAGGCAGTGTTGGTGAATGTGTCTTCATTCAGTTAACTGAAACTCAACATTAAACAGAAAATATTGGTAAATCATGAGACTGTTGAGTCATTTGGTTGGGAAAATATCTTACTTCTGTCCAATTTCCCATCTTGACATCAACTCTTATTTTGTTCAGGGAACACAAACAAATAACACATTTGGCAGATTCCTTGAACTTTTGTGCATAATTACATGATTGGCTAACTTCAATGCAAATTAAATAAGAAATACCATAACATGTAAAATTTTTACTACTAATTATTTCTCAGCCATACATTCTGTGTAACATCTTTACAAGTTATTGAAACCATGACTTTCTGTATATACAAAAAAAGGCATGAGTGCATGGTCTTGCAGCAATGTCAGTGAATAAAATCTTCTTGGGATACTAGTCATATCAGATTTTTAGAAACTCATAAGCTTTTGGCGAAGCTCTTCTTGGTCATTTCCAAGTTGTAGGTGACTGCTGTGTCTTCTTTGCCTTGCTGTTATATAGCCACACTCCGACTGTGACATCAATGGAGCTGGCTTCTTTGCCCTACACAGTTATGTTTACATCCCCAGGGTGCTGCATCTGCTTCTGGCTGTTGCATCATTGAGGCTCACTTCCTTGCCATATATATGGTTATGTTTACATCCTGTGTCCACTGCATCTCCTTCAAACTCACTATGGCTGGGTCCCTGCAATGCTCAGCTCCAAGCCAACATCCAGCCACTTCCTCAACAGCATGTGAGTTACTGTCAGCTTCATATATGGAACACAGAAGATTTAATCAGCTGAATCAAGAAGATGCATCTTGGGTAAGGTGATGTCATGGTTAGTTTTGGTGTGGTCTCCTTACTTACACGAGTTCTGATCAAAGACTGCTAGGATCTCCTCTCCCATTTGTTTGGTAATACAATAGTGGGAGCACACAATGAAATCATCATATTTCCTGTATGGCAGCCAGTATTTCAACCAGACAGATAGAATAATGATGTGAAGTCCATTAGTTCCATCCATAGCAAACCTCTTCATGGAGAAATTTGAGGACACAGACTTGAACACTGCTTCAGCACAGCCATGTATTTTACCACTATGTTGATGATACATTTGTCATCAGGCTTCATGAACATGAGAAACTGGGAGAATTTTTAGATAAATTGAACAGCATTAACAATTACAATAAGTTTGTGATGAAGGTGGAAAACTATGATGCTTTGCCCTTTCTTGATGTTCTTGCACACCAGAAAACTAATGCTCTGCACAGCTACAGTCTCTTTAGGAACCCCACACTTAAGGATTGGTATCTAACACATAAACACAGTCCTGAACACCCTATTTTGGTGCACAAAAGTTGTCCCTGATACTGAAAGTCTGTGATGTGAGTTAACCCATCCCCATATAGTCTTCAGGGTAGATGGCTACAGACACCACCAGATACAAATACCATTTCTAGTTATAAGAGGAGGAAAACTACATCCAAAGAAGAGAGCAAAAATCTTGCACTTTCTTTGCCCTTTCCGTGGAACTGTCAAGAAAGATTAGCCAGCTCCTGAAGAGATCAACATTGCATCTATGTTCAGGCCCCCAGCAAAAATACGAAACCTGATGAGGCCCGTAAAATACAGTATAGGGCCCAAAACATATTGAGTTTACAAGATACCATGTGAGTGTGATTGCTATTATTTTGAACAAACAGTGTGCACTGTGGAAAAATGCTGGATTGAACACTAAGAGTAGCTTACATCTTTTCTACCTGGAAAAATCAGCTGTGGAAGAACATTCATATGAAATTCAGCATTGAATTTTCTTTTGACGAAACATGTCATTGAAAAAATGAAAGGATTTTTGAGAAAGTGTTCCTAAATGAAGCTAATGAACCTAAAATATTGGAGGATGTCATTAATAAGTAATAATAGAAATTTCAGCTTGATGGTTATGAAATTAAATACTTTTTAAAAATATAGCATATCAATTTCATTCATTGAATTAATATCCTCAGAGCAGTTTTGAGACCAAAATGTAATTGCACACCTAATATATCATTTTTTGTATTTCAGTCATGGCCCCCACAAGGGTGGGGCACGGTGGACCATGGGTCCAGGGCCCAGTGCTGAACTGGGCCGGAGCCCAGCCCTAAATGATTCATTTTTTTTTTTCTTTTTTTTTTTTTACTGAAATTCTACATCTACATGGGACACACTGCAAATGGCATTTAAGTGCCTGGCAGAGGGTTCATCAAACCATAGTTAAACTATTTATCTCACATTCCATTCTTGAAAAGCGCGCAAGAAGAAAGAACACCTGAATCTCTCCGTTTGAGCTCTGAATTCTCATATCTTATTCTGATGATCATTTCTACCTATGTAAGTGGGAGTGAACAATATATTTTTGCATTTAGAGAATGTTGGCGATTGGAGTTGCATAAGTAGCCCACGCTGCAGCAATAAGCGCCGTCGTTGTAATGATTCTCATCCCAGATCCTGTATCATTTCCATAATGCTGTCTCCCATGTATCATGACAATACGAAACGAGCTGTCCTTCTTTGGACTCTTTCGATGTCCTCCGTCAAACCTATCTGATAAGGATCCCACACTGGGCAACTATACTCCAAAACAGGACGGACAGGCATAGTGTATGCCATTTCTTTAGTAGTTCTGTTGCATCTTTTAAGCATTCTGCCAACAATACAGTCTGTGGTTCGCCTTTCCCATGACAACATCTACGTGTTCTTTCCAGTTTAAATCTGAAGTAGTAGTAATTCCTAGGTATTTTGTGGAGTTTACGGCATTCACATTTGATTGTTATCTTGTAAACAAAGTTTAACGGATTTCTTTTCGTACTCCTTTGGATGACTTCACACTTCTCATTATTTAGAGTCAATTGCTAATTTTTACATCATACTGATATCTTATTCAGATCATTCTGCAGTTGGTTTTGATCTTCAGATGATTTTACTAGACGGTAAATGAAGGCGTCATCTGCAAACAACCTAAGAGAGCTACTTAGCTTTTCTCCTAAATCATTTATGTAAATAAGGAACAGCAGAGGACCAATAACACTACCCTGTGGAACGCCGGATATCACCTCTGTTTTAGTCGATGCCTTACCATCGATAACTACGAACTGTGTCCTCCCTGACAGGAAATTCCCTACCCAGTCACAAATTTGGAGCGATATACCATAACCATGCAATTTGAAGGAAGGAAGCTTGGAGTTTAACATCCCGTTGACAGCAAGGTCATTTGAGATGGAGATTATGCTCTGAGTGTGTGGGTAAGGACGTGGAAGGAAATCGGCCATGCCCTTTCAAAGGAACCATCCCAGCATTTGCCTCGAGTGATTTAGGGAAAGCACAGAAAATCTAAATCAGGATGGCTGGAGGTGGATTTGAACCACCATCCTTCCGAATGCGAGTCCAGTGTGTTACCACTGCGCCACCTCGCTCGGTTCTCGCAATTTGATTAAAAGCCATTTGTGAGGTACAGTGTCAAAAGCCTTCTGGAAATCAAGAAATATGGAATCGATTTGCGAACCCTTGTCGATAGCACCCATCACTTCGTGTGAGTAAAGAACTAGTTGTGTTTTGCATGAACAATATTTTCTAAATCCATATTGGCCTTGGGTCAATAGATCATTCTGTTTGAGATAAGTCATAATGTTTGAATACAGAATATGTTCCACTCATTAATTCGAAATCTGGAATATTGGTTTTGTCTTCTTTGGTGAACGAGTTTCTAAAAGCTATGTTTAGTAACTCTGCTTTAGTAGTGCTGTCAGCAACAGGATTGCCATTACTATCACATACTGAGGGTATTGTTTGTGTTTTGCCCCTAGTATATTAAACATATGGCCAAAATCTCTTTGGGTTTGGTTTTCAATCAAATTTCGAGAAATTAAAAACAAACTAGAAAAAACATAAATAATTTTCACTCAACGAAATTATAGAAGATTCTACAGGCAATTGCATTAGAGATTTATGATATACCACTTATCTTAAATGATTACTTCAACTGATGCTCTTAGTTATTGCCATTTTTGGTATTGTATGTGTGTATTAACCAAGTTGACTAATCATACCGATTAGTATGGACAATCACGATTTTGTGTGTGTCTGTCCCAAATGTTTTCAAACATGATTCGGTACACCTACTTGTCCCAGATTTGATAATTGAACACCTCAGGGGAAAATAATGATTACCCTCATTTATAAAGTGCTGAGGTATAACGACTTGTATGTTTGAAAAATAGAAAAATAGAAAATCAGTGAATGGACTGCTAACAACACTTTTCCAGGTCAAAGATGGATTTATATTTTTTCTCATTTTAGACAGAATCATGTGCTATTCTCAAATGTGCTTAAGCTAGTGCAGTTTCTCTGCTGCCTTTCCAGAAATAATGCTGTTACTGAAAGAATATTTTTCCCCGCATGAAAAATGTATGGGCAAGTGACAAAACACAGCTTGTCGTAGAAATTGTGAAATCAATATTAATAACTAGGGCAAATTATTATTAAATTTGGGTAGAATTTTTTCACTTATTGTTGAAAAATACAGACTTGCTGAAGAAAATTCATTGCACTGTTAAATACAGTTGTTCTGATCACATTCCATCATCATAGAAAGTACTAATAAAGTGTAAATTAATGCACTTTTTGTAACAACTTAAAACGATATTTTGTAATTATTACTTTCACTTAAATCTTCTTCTAATGTAATGAAAATACAAAATTTATTGTGTGTCCCGAATTTGGATCTAGAAAATGTGGTTATATCCCGAATTTTAATCTAGAAAATATGGTCACCTTAATATTAACACAGTATGCAATGTTTTCTCCTTGTGGAGTACACTCACGGAACAGAGACAGTGCTTATGCTGCTGAAGTGATTTTTTAGCAATGATGAGAGTTTTTATTCTTCCTTCTCTATTAGGGCTGGTCATTGGGAATTGTTGAAACAGCTTGTACCCTTCTCTAAGTCTTGTTGCAATCAAAGGCTACAAATACTCTGTAAAATTTTGAAGCAACATCCTTCGATCTTCAAAGTTCCGGGCGTGTTCCTGCTGTATTAACTCCATCAGTGAAAAATATTGATTTGGATCTCAAGAAGTACTTACAGTTTTCAAAGACCTCTTATCATGTTGGCACAATACTGATCACAAAAATGTCGTTATACAGAACAGAGGAATTTCCCCTCAACGTAGCAATACCTGTTATTAACTTAAAGACATTATGACGTTACTTTGAATGAAGAAAAAGTAGTTGCCGAGGCAGTTGGCATTTCATCAGAGATTATCAACAGGAAACCTGAACAACTTCAGCTGTAAGCATCAAATTAATTCAGAACATTTTTTCTTTCCTGTTTTTAATTTTTTAATGCAAGATTTGACAACAATATTTGAGAGGTATGAACAATTTTTTATCTTTTTTCACCATTTTTTGGCTTTTGTGGACCTAGAAAGTAATGAACTGAAAGTTAAAATCACCAATCCCATCTCAAAGTACCCTTCAGATTTAGCAGATACTGACAGTTTTTTTGAAATTCTGCCCATAGACCATCTTCAGTAGGCATGCAGTCTGTCAACCATAAAAGGATCCAATGAAGGTTCTCAGCACATTTATGAGAAAAGCTTCAAGCAATTTTTTTTATACTGACTGGAACAATTAGACATATTTGTACGATTCAGGGCCAAATTAAGGCAATTGCTAGTACTGTGGTCACCGGGGGCCCTGAACTAGAGGGGGCCCCGCCATGTCGCTTTTGAATTTTGTCACTATTTAACGAAGAGTCTTGTTTCTTTAGTAAAAGAAAAAAAAATCACCAAAATTAGAACATTAACATCATGTAGTCACACTAACCCCGCCATCGAGAGCAACTTTATTGTTGTCTCTACTTTTCCTTTATGGGACAGTAGTATTAAATAACACGGAAGTCTTAGTTCAACTGAACAGCGTCAATACACATTTCGATTTGTCACCCAGTTGGCCGCCAATTTGTGTCGAAACACCAGAAATGTTTGTCACTGACAGGCGCAAGTTGCATACAACCCAAGTGCTTTAAGCCCACAACAGTGGGTGGTGTCTGCAGAGGCTGCAACATCTGCATCCCTCCGTTTCTATGAATAAATTGTAAGTAAACTTTTGTTATTACATGAATAAGTCTGCATACTCATATTTGCTGTTAAACTATTATCAACTTATAGAAACAATACATCAGACATTATGATATCAGATATTGCAATGATTTTCTATTTTGTCAGCCAGATGGGACTCTAGAAATATACGAAAAATATTATACCTGATGTTAGGAAGGCCTTTCTTAAAAATTTGGAAAAATATTTATCAGTTTGCTATAAATCCATAAATAAGATAAATATAGATTAGTTTTGTGTCAGTGTAATATTAAAAACGACTAATACATTGTTACATTCCTATTTCTCCAGATTCATGTTGTGTTAGTTTTAGGTATGAGTTCGTTGTTTTTAATCTTGTGCAGGTATATTTTGTTGAATATTTTCCTTGTTTTAGCTTGAATTTCCTGCATTTTGTGCATATTTGAACACATACATTTCACTTGGTAAAGCTGATTGTTGAACTATCCGGGCGTAGTACTATTGTGATTAAATGCAGAAGAAAGATAAACGGAGGTGATATGAAATTAATCTACCAAGTATTCTGGAAAGTACAGCGTGACATGTTATACGCCATTTGAAAATCATTTTACACTGGAAGGATCGAGTGGCCGAATTGGCTCCTTTACCAGTTTATCCCATATGTCCTGATCAAATCATTAAATGAAATGAGTTGACTTTTGTGATTGTTTCATATTTTATATAACGCCTTGTGGACCCACTTTTAGAGTTTTCTACTTCAAATAGAATCCTAAATATCAATATTACTACCTAGAAGGAGCACAGGGCCAATTTGGCCCCTCATAGCATTTCTCTGTATTGTTGGCATGTTTCCTTGTAATATTGTATGTGAAATAAAACCAACTGTTGTCTCCTTGTTGTTTCAATATGCGACAACAATGCCACATGTTCTAGCATTGATTGCGGTAGGGCACCTGGGAATGGTGGTCATGTATGGATGAGTTATGCCTGAGTCACTGATTGTGTGAGTGAGTGTGATCTTTTCTGACGAAGGTCATGGCCGAAGATTTACAAGTTGTGTGCGTGTGAATATGAGTTTGTTGGCAACTCAGGATCATCTTTATGGTGAGTTGCTAGCTATCCTCATATTATGGACATTCCAATCTGGATCTTCCATTGTTAAAAATCAATAAAAGTACATATGATGGTTACAGTGAATTATCTTTCAGAATCTGGCCGTATCTAATATATAAAGCAGTGTGTCCGTATGTTTGTACGTGTCTCATACAAATCTAGTTTTGTTCCAATCTTAATGAATTTTTGTACACATAAGATTCAATCCATGACGACAGTCGCCTTAATTTTAAGAATCACATACGATATATAGGTCACGAGATATGATGTCATAAACAATGAGATGCGCGAAAAACTGCTGAGTTTTGTGACAATGCTGCTCATTTTCTCCTGAGCCATTGGACCGATTTCAACCAAATTTGGTACACACATTCCTTACTGTGCGGTAAGAATTGCTGCATGGTTAAGAATCACATACTGCACATGGTTCAAAAGCTATTATGTCATAACCAATAGAAATCGCAAAAAATGACATATAATGCGGCGAGACTTTCGAAATACACTGTATGAGAATGACAGTACTTAGCAACTTGCAACAAACTTTAAACATAATTTCAAACCTTTATTAAACTTTTTCTCCCTGACAACCATAGTAAAATGATGAAAGGAAAAAAGTTTCTCGCTTACTACTTTTCCGCTGTTTATGGAGTAAAACTAAGGCTCTCAGTATGACGTTACAATTTATAATTTGAACGCTACAAATTGTAGCGACAGAAAATTTTACAGACAGTATACACAAATATAGTTGAATGTAGTTTCTAAATTGTATCACATTCCGACACGTAGTTCATGAGATACGAGCACATAAACAGCTATGTTCATGGAAAACCGCCCCTTCCCGCACCACATTTTAATCTTTTACTTCTTTACTACTAACTGTATTCCCAAGAGGTTTTACAGACATACATCCCTTATACAAATGAATATCTACCTGAAAATTGGCAGATATAAATGAATAAATACCCGGGTTTTTAGCTAGTAAGCAATAGAACTGAATGAGGCCAATTTGGCCCCAGAGGTTCTATAACACAGTATCTTGCATGTGATCCTTCTAGTATTAAATGCCAAGTGGACTATATAGCAGCTGTAAAAACATGATATAATTAGTTCCTTTGCCCATTTTACTCTGGTATTCATACTGCTTAGGAATTCGTTCTCATGTCATATCATTGGCACAGCAGTTTGACATTACTTCTGGCGTGAATTGAAAAGGAATTGATGTATCAGCCTTTGGTGTAATGTAGAGATAGATTTTCTTTCTTTTCACCAACTTCCTGCGAAGATGAGATTTTCATGTGTATATAGCAATTCTGCCTTACCTGGCACAGCGTCTTCCAGAAGTATGAACAAGTGTTCTGTTAAGCTGAATTAGGGCTTCGGCCATAGCCAGGGGAGGGGGAGGGGGGATGAAGGGGATCAATCCCTTCCTGCCCTCCACCTCTTCCAAAAAGCCTCACTATTCACCTAATTCCTGATAAAGTATTTCAAAAGTATACTGAAGTTGGTCCTTCGAGATTTTTACTGAATAAAATTTAATATCGTCTGTATTGAAACACATCTGCGCCTTTAGTTCAACATATGTTGTAAAGCTTCACAAGTTAGAATGTACATTGTAAGTCATAATTGGCTTAGCCCAGCCCCCCCTCCCCCAAAACCAAATTCTGACTACGGTCCTGCTGTGGCCACTGGGCCATTGTAAGTAAAGTCTTAATTTTAAGTAAAATAAATTTATAAATGATGCTTGCCATATCAAATTTATACCTTGTTATACCAAATTAAACATTTTGTCCATTGCAGCACCTGTGTTAAGTAGGTTAGAAAAGTAAACAGCTACCTGTCGCAAGGTTGTAGATTTATCTACAACCTGTTTCAAGAAATTATTGCCCTCCTTCAGGTATGTAAATTATGCCTTATAGGTTTAAACAGAGCATTTTGTAACCACATTGAACATTCTAAAAAGAGCATGATCAAGATATAAACTTGCAATCATAAACTACTGCACACAACAGCAAAAAAAAACAGGATGCGGGCCATCTCTGATTCTGGGTCTAGGGCCCGCAATCAAATGTGGGGGCCATGATTTCAGCTTATAATGCTTTTAGTACCCAAGAGCAATATGTTGAAGTGTATGATACTGTTTATTATCAAAGTTTAATGGTACACTAATATTCTAAAAAAACTGACGAATTCTATATACAATACCACTGTCTGATTATATTCATTATATTAGACTCATAATTTTGATTTTCTGATGTACTAAATTAGTTAATCCATTATAGCAAGTTGTGACATTGTGCAATCATTATTGTTTGATGACCAATTTCGGTACGGACATTACCTATGTACTGACTTGTTTGTGATGCTCTACTTACCTTAAAACTGCATAATTATTTTAATTTATCTATTACAAATATCATAAACAAATGTATTCACTGCTCTAGTCATAAATTACTTATACCTTAATTTCTGTTTTGTCTTGATACAAAAATACTTTCACTATAATTATTATAATTTTGTGTATATCCTCTTTGTGAAAGATTCATTTACATCTAACAGATAACATCATTAAGATGTCATGTTGCAACTTCCTTGTTCTAGAACAATCTAGACTACGTCTTAATGTATAAATATGCGCAAAATTGACACGCTCAGTCAGTCTTTGTACAGCCATGAAGTCTTTAGTCAGTCTTTAATCAGTCTTACTTCTGTATTGGTACAGTCTTAGTATGTCAACCTATGTGTGTGTGTCAACAATTTCGTAATAAAGAAGAGACTTTTTGCAACAACATATACACATTTTGTGATTCCATTGATATTGAAGAACCTGACGCTTACATAGGAAAATGTTTACCTAAACAATATTTCAACTTTGGATTGTCACATTGGCAGGTGAGTGATCAGCATGACGAAAATGAAAAGGTGATGTATTACTATATTAAGTAATTTATATTTAAAGTAGTAATATAGTAATAGCACAGTTTACAACTCACTGCAAAGATGTGATGACGAGCCAAGACAGGCACATAAAAAAGGCACACACATACAACACTTTCAGCTATCGGCCATGGCCTTCTTCAGAAATAGGAACATTCACACAACCATCATCTCCGGCTGCCGCACAGACTATTATTGAAGTGTGGCAGCTGGAGATGATGGTTGTGTGACTGTGTTGGGTGTCTGTGTGACTGTATGAATATTCTTATTTCTGAAGAAGGCCATGGGTGATAGCTGAAAGTGTTGTATGTGTTTGCCTCTTTTGTGTGCCTGTCAAGGCTCATCATCACTTCTTTGCGTTGAGTTGTAAACTGTCCTATTGCTATATTCTATATTCCAACTTGGACTTTCCAATATTAGATTAAAATTTAAAGTAGTGTTCATGAGTCCCCTGGACACGAAATTGCACTGAAAATGTTATAACCACTAAGCTGAAATTTCTATCATTGTGTTGATTCAAGCACAGACTCATAATACAGACTTCAAACCATTGACAAGGATGTCAGTTTGCAGCTCAGCACAGTGAGGATGAAGTAAATGTGGTGGACAACTGCAGTGTTATCACAACCAGCAGTGCAGGTATATAACAGCAAGGCAATGATGATGCAGCTCTTATTTACAACTTGACAATGACCAAGGAGAGCTTGGCCAAAAGCTCATGTGATTCTAACCACTTGAAACGGCTGGAGGCCCAAGAAGATTTTATTCATCCAAAAGGTGTTGCATCAACATGATTCTAGTGGTTCATGACCCCGAACATAAAAAATGTAATAGCGATATACACAAAACAATATTTCAGTTCTCTTTCTTTGTCACAAAAACAGAAATTAACAAGTTGTATGATAATAACCCATCTGAATTTGAGTTCCAGACTGCAGCATAATACACCAGTACCCCTAATACGTAATAATATGTTCTCTTTCACTGATGCATACCTGTATTTGTTGGGGGTACTGTGCACTAGATCATCTAGGAACTGTTGGTCCAAATTTCCCCACTACTCAACTCCAACATTGACTGGTGGGTCTTTTCATACAAATACAGCCCTTTTCATTGTAGCCCAGGCATGTTTGATAGGGTTGATGTCTGGAGAAAATGATGGCCATTCTAAGCCTTTCAGTCCAGAATTATTTCAAAAATGGAATAAAAGATATTCTTATATCTTTTCATCTTCGCTATACCTTATCTGTTGTATATTTGAGCAAAATTAAATTTTTTAATACTTAGTTGCAAAAGTTAAAAAAATGCCAAATAAATTGAACACTGGGACTGAATGACAGATAAGGATGTGAAATAAGAAGTAAACAGTAACATATGTCACTCCATATTTATCATGGAACTTATATCACAAACTGAAATTTATGCAAAATCATAAATTATTACATAAAATAAATTCAACGAATGATATCAGTATCACGCACTCAGCAAAGGGTCTGCCACATTCACAGTTTTTCATTGTGGTGCCCCATTCTGGTGACAGATGGCACAAGAAGCACGAAACTAAAAGCGACAGGTGTGCAGTAAACAGGCTAATGTGTTTCAGTGTAAAGTGCCTCCGTATATTGGTGTAAAATTAATACAAAGTTTGTGTCCATTACAATGGATACCAGGCCTGAAAGGGCTAATCTTTGCAATGTCATTATCACAAGATATGTATGAGTGTGAGAACTGTCAGACATTAAGATGAACCCCACCAAAATGCTGCTGATTTGGTTGCACTATGTGTCAAAGAATGTCATTCCTGTACTGTAGACATTTAATTGCCTTCTACAACCACCATCAGCATATAGTGGCCCCACATAATACTACCCCAAAACAACAGGAATGACCACCTGGCCACACCCTCTGGACAGTGTGTCTAAGAAGGTTCAGTCTGACCAGGCTGCTTCCAAAAACGTCTCTGATGATTGTCTGGTTGAAGGAAGATGCAAGTCTCATCTGTGAATAGTCCTTGATGACAATTCTGATGAATCCATTCAGCATGCTACTGGGCCCATCTGTATCACACTGCATGGTGTCTAGTCTCAAAGCTTGACCTTCCCAACAACATAGGGAATAAAGTTGCATATCATGCAGTCTATTACATGTAGTTTGAGTTGAAATATGACATCATGTGGCTGCACAAAAATCATTATTCAGCATTATGGTATTCATCTCAGGTTTCCTCCAAGCTGAAATCTGTAAGTAGCAGTCATCTGCTACTGTCGTAACCTTTGGGCTATCATAGTGAGGCAAGTCATTAACAGTTCTCATATCTCTGTATCTTCTCCGCATCCGAACAACATAATTTTGCTTCACTCCAAGACATTTGGAAACTTCCCTTGATGAGAGTCCTTCCTCATACAAATTAACAACCATTTATGATCAAACTTCAGAATTAACCTTCTAGGCATGGCAGAAGTACAGTCAAACAAGGAGTGTACTGCCTTTCTGGTGTTATGACTGGAACTGATTATCTGTCTTACCTACTCCATAGCATCAGCACTGTTCATGTGTGGTTGTTTATATCTTTGTGTAGATTTAATTACATCTATGTACAATCTCAGGAACTTTGTTCTTGATGCAGTAGGCACGTTCAACATCAGTGTTAAGAAGACCTTGGAACCAAGGTGTACAACACTTTCTTATGTTTGTGTATTAGTATAATTTTTAGTTCTCTTACAAGACCACTTTAATACAATCACCATTCGTTGAATACCTCTCCTGAAATTAAATCCTGAATAAACCTAACTACTAATAAATGCAGCCAAACAATGATGAGATCCAGCGTTACTGATGACCACAGAGTCCTTAGAGAAGGAAGAAACTGGCAACACACAATTTACATTAACAGATGTCGTTCTGTATAAATGGAATTATGCTATAGTCCAATGAGAAGAAAGTAGCTTAGCTGCTTTTCATCACAGCCCATTTGGCAACTTGCCACGAAAGATATCTTAATGCTAACAGCTGTAATATCAGAAAAGTAAGTGTTAATGTCAATGATGCAAATCAAGAAGATCACGATACTATGAAAACTTCAAAACCTACATAGATAATAAAATGGAAAAAATGGTAACTTGCTCATGGTAGTTAATACTATTGTATACACTTATTTCCATTTAGATGAATTTAATTAGAAATAAAATTAATTATATCTATTCAATTGATTATTGTCTTTATCTACTGTAAAAAATTACCTGTCGTGCTCCATTTACTCTTCCATAGACAAAGTGTGTGTAGGAATAGCAAAGCTTTTCCACTGTTTTATTTGTCCAATCATAGGCACAAGTGCTTATATGAGGCAAACATCTTCGCATTTCTATATTTTCCATAGTTAAGTTTGAAAAGTCTGCCCCAACTTTAAGTTTACACTTATCTTGGCCAAGAGTCCAAGATAGTTCATGTGGTTGATAGCTGCCATTCTGTAGCACCTGAAAGCACATAATATTGTTTTGTCTGTTTGAGAATTATGCTTAAATAAAATTAATGAACAAAACTTCACCAAAATAGCCACATTCATTGAGTTAATACATGTCTATTCTAAATGAGAAAAATTTAATCTTTTAGATATTTTGAATGCAAGAATCACATATGTCTGTGTAATATAGTAAGGACAGTTCACAACTCACCGCAAAGATGTGGCAACAAGCTGCGACAGGCACATACAAAAGACACACACATACAACACTTTCAGCTATCGGCCATGGCCTTCTTCAGAAAATAGAACACTCACACAATCACACAGGCACACAACACAGTCATACAACCATCATCTCCGGCTGCCGTGAAGCAGCAATCTAAGCTGTAGTAATAGGTTCCTGCCTAAAAACACCCAGAGAAACCATGGCATATTCAGTAAAAATAGGGAAATATTTGTGACAAGTAAAAATATAAATGGCGTGGTTATCCCAAAATCTACTACAAGTGCAAAGCTGGCAGAAAAATGGGCCTGTATCTGGTTACTAACCAAGTCCATACTGAAAATTGCTGTACAATACATTGTAATTCATATTAGTATATCCTGATGACTTTTACTGCTAGTCTTCCATTCAATGACATTTAAACATAAGAAATCTCATAAATAGTGATTTTTTTTAATAAATAATCTATGCATATAAAACAATGGTTAGTCCAACTATTTGAGCCCAGAACAGACTATATATTCTTGTGCAGTTCAGTCTGCTACCACCCTAGCACTTGTAGTTGTGCACACCATCATTTGTGCGCCCTGAATATCAAATACCAGTGTATGTGCCAAGATATCATACCAACTGTGCTTGTGCATTACTGCTTAAAACAAGCACAGATAAGAGGTCAGCTCATGACTGTGATTCCAAATTTAAAGTATCAATGTAGCACAGTGCATTACATTTAAATGTCTTGTATTTACGATTACCACATATATGTTATGATTTATAGAATTTTTTTTTAAAAAGTAATAAATGAATCTCACCACAGAGACACCCGATTAGCCGCAGAAAGGCACACACAACAAGAAACAAAAATAAAGCTAAAGCATTCAGCTGTTAAGCCTTCGTCTGTCATAGAGAATTTGTGCATGCGACACACACACACACACACACACACACACACACACACACACACACAAAACCACACATACACAACCACCGCCTAGGGCTGTTGCAGCCAAACTGCAACACATAGCATGGCCGAGGCAAAAGCAACCAGTGGTGGGGGTGAGGAAGTGGCATGGAAAGGGAAGCAGGAAAGAAGGGAAGGGATGCTGGTGGGTATGGCGCAATACGTCAGTGCTGTCTGACAGGTAGGAAGAGATTAGAGTGTGGTGGAAAGGGAGACATACGCAAGCTGAAGTGTGGGTAGGGAAAGGAAGGGGAGAGGAGAGTGGTGGAGGCAGGAACTAGTGATGGCTTAGGCCTGAGGTATTGTGGGAGTGTAGGTTATATTGTAAAGAGAGTTCCCATCTGCCCAATTCAGACAAGTTGGTATCTGTGGGTAGGATCCATATGACAGGCAATGTAGCAATCATTTAAGTGAGCAACATCATGCAGTGCTGCATGCTATGCAACAGTATGGCCCAACTGTCTCCTAGCCACACTATGACAATGGCCATTCATCCAGATAGACAGCTTGTTGCTGGTCATGCCCATGTAGAAAGCTGCACAGTGTTTGCAGCTCAGTTTGTATGCAACATGACTGCTATCACAGGTTGCCCTGCTTTTTATGGGATAGGAAATGCCTGTGACAGGACTGGAGTAGGTGGTGGTGGGATGGTAGATAGGACAGGTTTTTGAATCTAGGTCTATTACAGGGGTAATGGGTTGGGAACAGCAATGGAGTAGGGATGGACAAGGATATTATGTAGGTTCAGTGGATGGCGGAATACCACTGTAGGAGGGAGGTGGGGAGGATTTTGGGTAGGGTGTTCCTCATTTCAGGGCAGGATGAAAGGTAATTGAAACCCTGACAGAGAGTATTGTTTAACTGCTCCAGTCCTGAGTGTTATTGGGTGACGAAAAGGATGCTCCATTGTGGGTATGTGGAGAATGCTGACGGCTGGTTTCTGTGAATCGGCAATCATCGTTACAATAAGTTGCAATCTACCATCATTACATTATTGACATTCCAATCCCTACTTTCTACTGTTATGAACAATGTGGTTGTATGAGTCCACTGATCAATATCATGTCACACCACCTCTTTTCTGGATGAAGGCAGTCAGTTGGTAATGATATCACAAAGCTATTACATCATCTTCTGAGTGAATTTGGATCACTGCTGAAGTAACTAGAGCTTGAGTTTCTTGATGCAAGCACATTGTAACAGATCCCAAGAAATTACATCAGAGACTGATGGGAGATCTTGCTGAACAAAGGATTACCTAACATTATACACACAGTTCATAGAAATATGTTCCTTAAATGGACAACCATTGACCTGTTGAAAAGTGGCACCATGCTACTATAACATAATAGGCAAAAAATGAAGATGCAAGGTGTCCACAGTCAGCATTCAGAGTTCCCACCCATCACCAAAAGTCATACAAGGTGGATTCCTACATTATGGGAAGTAACATTGCTATGTCTTTCCAAAACAATCTCTGTCCAGGCTACCACCACAGTCAACGAATATGGTCATTTAGGATAAGGCATCATTGCACTTAATCACTGAACATGCCATACATCAGTGGCTCATGGTTTCTGGTGATAGTTCCACTTCAAATACAGCCATTTGTGTTGCCATACTAAAAACAGCCTTAATCTGGTTGTTAACTTCTGGGAAATGTTGTGGGAAGACAAAGTTTGGCACAGATGGTAGATGCGAGTGTTATGATGTGTTTGGTGCACAGTAGAGTGATCATCACTTCTTGTCATCAGATGTCATTGATGAAAAAGGCATAATAGGCATAATTGAAGACCGGGATACAACCTGTTGGCTTTGGCCAATGACGTCGTATCTGATCTCGCAAGATATGCTATGTAGATATACCAACTAGCTAAAGAAACACTATCAACGAATATAAACATTTGAGATAATATCATAATACTTATATATTGTAGATAATAAATAATCTGTGATTATTCTCATAAATTACAGATTACCACAACAAAATGCACCATCAATAACAGGTCTCAGCCCAAACATTCGCACCTTTGGCACTCACTTGTGGAAAAAAACCTTTCTGTTAACCTTTACCTCACTATCAGAGAGAAGCTAGGGGTCATTTTTTAAACACAAAATCTTAATCTATAATCTATGTTCTAGTTGTAAACAAACTACCGTCTTTAACTCAGATATGACATCATTGGTCAAATCTGATGGATCATATCCCGGACTTCAATTGACCCAAGAAAAGTTGTATAATAAGTAATCTGATCTCATTTTCCCATGCATTCTAACATCAGGCCACCGATACAATGCACGAGTCCACCAAACAGACAGGCAATTATAGATCCACAATGAAAACAAATTGTTCAGTGTTAATAACACTAACACGAGTGTGCAGCATCATCAGTTTCCATCTTAGTATCACTCAATTTCTGACCATTGTCACACACCATATGTAATGCTAACAAGCCTTGTAATAACATTAAACACAAGCAACACTAATGCACTTTTGTGGGTGTTCCACCTGTCAAGGAAAATTGTAGTTCTAATAATTGCAAGGTCACAGCTGGTATATACCATACATTTCCACAGATAAGACAACCTTCAAATAAGACAAGGTACAAATTTACATCAAAATTTTATAGTTTAGACATGAATCTGGCCTATAAGAAGACCCCCAAGTTATTGTACTTGTGAAACTAAGGCTAGGCGTGCTTGAATGAATTTTTGATTGGCCAATTGCACTTGGCCAATAATTTTGTGTCTTGCTACATATTGCTCTGCCGCCAATTTTTTGATTGGTTATGCACCTACTTCAATATAACATCATTGCCCAAGCTGTCATCAACCAATCGATAAATCACACCTCACCTTTCTGTTACAGTTCATTGTGTGAAAACATTCCAACAATCTTCATGTGAAACATGACAGTCATCTGTAACCACCCAAAGACTGCAATTGGAAAGCACATGCATTTGAAGGGGAAACCCCATTGTCATTCTCTGTCTCATGTGTTCTTTGAGAAGAGGAATAGCTTGCTGGCCAGATTTAGAAGATAATGTTGCAGAATGGGTACAAGAATAGAGGCATAATTGTTATGTTGTAAGAAGAATTATGAAAGGCCAGTGGACAGATGAAGCGTTCTTGAAAGACAGGCAAAAAAAATTGTCACATAATGACAGGAATATGTCTAAACCAGAATTTGGGATATCTTAGCACATTGGAAATAAACATTTGTGGCTGCCAAGAATATTAATGCAATTTAAGCTGTGTCATTTGGGCCCAACCTAACCAGAACCTCGTAAATTGTTACATACTCAGGTACTTTCCTAGATACATCGTGTATCGCAAGTCTGGGCGGGGAACGATATATGTATATGACAAAATACAAAAAAAAATGTGACTCTAGATATATTGAGAAACTATTTTTGGCAAGCGACATTGTAAAATCAAGTTTCATTGTAAATAATTAATTCTATTCCTTCTCTATGGCATACAGGTTATTGTGTGTACCTTTGTCCACTTAGTAAATTAATAATACTCATAAAGTGAATTTTTTTTTAATCATGCAAACCTTTGTTTTTATAAATCTTTCTCCCATGATGTAAATTTCTGACTAAATTTCAATCTAATTCTTTTGTACCATCCTATAAAACGACCTCAGATTTTGTTGTAATTCAGTCATTGTGTTATCTGGAGAAATGTATGGCACCTGAACAACATTGATTGACATCCAATGATGTCTTCTGAGTATTTAACTTTTCTTATTCGGTGTATATAGTAACAGATATATGGTAGGTAGTATAATTGGAATTGAAGGTCTACTGTATGAATACATGGTGATGGTATCCTCTCGGGTAAAATATTCCAGAGGTAAAATAGTCCTCCATTAAGATCTCCAGGTGGGGACTACTCAGGAGGATGTCAAATGTTCAAATGTTTGTAAAGCTGATGGGATTTAACTGCAGGGTCATCCGTCTCTGAACTTACAAACTACTTATGAACTAACTTATACTAAAGACAGCACAAACATCCATGCCCGAGGGGGGGGGGGAGATTCAAACCCCCAACGGGGTACAGCCTCGCGCATCAGAACATAGCACCTCAATGCGCTTGGCCACTCTGCCGCAGCGGAGAATGTCATCATCAGGAAATGCAACACTGGCATTCTACAGATCAGAGTGTGGAATGTTAGATCCCTTAATCGGGTAGGGAGGTTAGAAATTATAAAAAGGGAAATGGATAGGTTGAAGATAGATATAGTAGGGACTAGTGAAGTCAGTGGAAAGAGGAACAGGATTTCTAGTCAGGCAAGTTCAGGATTATAAATACAAAATCAGTTGGTTGTATTACAAGAGTAGGTCTAATAATGAATAATAAAATAGGAATGTGAATAATATACTATGAGTGATCACATTATCATAGTCAAGATAGATCGAAGCCAACACTGATCACAGTAGTACAAGTTTATACACCCACTAGCTCTGCCAATGATGAGGTTATCAAAGAACTGAATGAGGAGGTAAAGGAAATTATTTGAACAGTTAAGGGAGAGGAAAACTTAATTGTGATGGGAGACTGGAATTCGGAAATAGGAAAAGGAAAGGAAAAACAATAGATGAATATGGTCTGGGAAAAAGGAATGAAAGAGGAAGCCACCTGGTAGAATTTGGTATGGAACATAATTTTTATTATAACAAATAATAATATGTAGATAGGGAACAACTCACTGTAAAAACGAACATTGAGCCGCTGACAGACGCAAATAAGTGACACACAAACACACACACAAGTCTAAATTTTCGGCCACGACCTTTCTCAGACAGAGAACATTCATCCACACACATCAGCCAACTCTGGCTGCCCAACACAGGATTTGTTGGGTGGCCAGAGTTGGCTGATGTGTGTGCCTGAGTGATAATGTGGATGAGTGTTCTCTGTCTGAGGTCTGAGAAAGGTGTGTGTGTGTGTGTGTGTGTGTGTGTGTGTGTGTGTGTGTGTGTGTGTGTGTCTTATTTGTACCATCTTTATGGTGAGTTGTTCCTTATCTACATATTATAATTAACATTCCTTATTGGACCTTCCTTTGTTGTTAATTATAACAAACAAGTGGTTCAAGAATCATGAAAGAAGGCTGCATACATGGAAGAGACCAGGAGACACCGGAAGGTACCAGATAGATTTTATAATGGTAAGACATTGATTTTGGAACCAGGTTTTAAACTGTAAGACATCTATAGGGGGCTATATAGACTCTTGCCATATCTTATTGGTTATGAACTGTAGACTAAAATTGAAGAAACTGCAGAAAGGTATGAATATAAGGAGAAGGGGCTGGGATAAACTGAAGGAACCTGAAGTTCTTGAGAATTTCAGCCAGTGATTTAGGTGACAATTGACAGAAATGGAGTAAAATAAAACAGTAGAAGAGGAACGGGTAGCTTTAATAGATTAAATAGTCAAGGTATCAGCGGACCAAATAGGTAGAAAGGCAATACCTACAAAAATCCTTGGATATCACAGGAAATACTAAATGTAATTGATGAAAGGTGAAGATATAAAAATGCAGTAAATGAAGCAGGTAAAATGGAGTACAGATGACGAAGAAATGAGATTGACAGCAACTGCAAAATGGCTAAGCAGGAGTGGCTAGAAGCCAACTGCAAATCTGTAGAAGAATGTATAATAAGTAGAAAAGTAGATACTGCCTACAGGAAAATAAAAGAGACATATGGAGACAAGAAAAATAGCTGTATGAATATCAAGGAAACCAATTCTGAGTAAAGTAGGGAAAGCTGGAAGGTGGAAAGAGTACATAGAGGGGCTCTACAAAAGAAATTAACTTAGAGACAATATTGTAGAAGGGGAAGAGGAAGTAGACGGAGATGAAATAGGAGATACTGTACTGAGAGATAAATTTGACAGACGACTGAAAGACCTATGTTGAAAGAAAGTCCCTGGAGTAGATGACATTCCATCAGACCTACTGAAGTCTATGGAAGTACCAGACATGACAAAACTATTTCACCTGGTGAATAAAATGTACGAGACAGACGAAATACCCTCAGACTTTAAGAAAAGTTGGTAATTCCAAAGAAAACAGGTGCAGACATCTGTGAAAATTACAGAGTCATCAGTTTAATAAGTTATGGTTGCAAAATTTTAACAAGAATTATTTACAGGAGCTGAATGATTCTGACCTCGGGGAAGATCAGTTCAGATGCAGGAGAAATGTAGAAACACGGGAGGGAATACTCACCTGACAACTTATCTTAAAAGATAGATTAAGGAAAGGTAAACCTACATTTCTAGGTTTTGTAAATTTGGAGAAAGCTTTTGACAGTGTTGATTGAAATACACTCTTTCAAATTCAGAAGTCAGCAGGGGTAAAATATAGAGAACAGAAGGTTATTTACAACTTGTACAAAAGTCAGAGTGCAGTTATCAGAGTCAAAGGGCATGAAAAGAAAGCATTGGTTGGGAAGGGAGTAAGACAAGGTTGTAGCCTTTCTCCAATGTTATTCAATTTGTACATTGAACAAGCTGTGAAGGAAAACAAAGAGAAATATAATAATGGAAAGTCCAGGTTGGAATAAATAATATAGTGAGGACAGTTTACAACTCACCGCAAAGACGTGGCGACGAGCTGCGGCAGGCACATACAAAAGACACACACATACAACACATTCAGCTATCGGCCATGGCCTTCTTCAGAAAATGGAGCACTCATGCAATCACACAGGCACACAACACAGTCATACAACCATCACCTCCGACTGCCACACTTCGAATCGAATCGAATTTTGTGATGGTTGTATGTGCCTGCCGCAGCTCGTCGCCACGTCTTTGCGGTGAGTTGTAAACTGTCCTCACTATATTATTTATTAAAACAAAGAGAAACTTGGAGAAGGATTTAAAGTTAAGGCTGAAGAAAGGAGTGTATAAGGTGAACTTTAACAAGAGCAAAACAAGGGTAATGGAATGCAGTCATAGAAAATCGGGTGATGCTGAAGGAATTTAATTAGATAACAAAACAATAAAGTCAGTAGATAAGTTTTGTTACTTGGGTAGTAAAATAACATATGATGGTCACAGTACAGAGGATACAAAATGCAGAATGGCAATGGGAAGAAAAGCTTACATCAAATATTAAATTAACTGTAAGGAAATCTTTCCTGAAGGCATTTGTGTGGCATGTTGACTTGTACAGGACTGAAACATATGGACAATATATAGTTTAGACAACAAGAGGATAGAGGTTTTTGAATGCTGAAGATTATGTGGGTAGGTGGTGTAATTGTGGATAAAAGGAATTTTTGGCATACTTTGACTAAAATAAGGGATCAATTGGTAGGACACACTCTTAGACATTAAGAAATCATAAATTTAGAATTGGAGAGAAGTGTGTGGGGTAAAATTCGCAGGGGGAGACCAAGAGATGAATACAGTAAGCAGATTAAAATTGATGTAGAGTGCTGTTCTTATGAGGAGATGAAGAGGCTTGCTCAGGATAGAGTAGGGTGTAGAGCTTGTAATGTATTTAGCCAAGAGGGTCTCGTTTGTTTGTAATATTGAAGTATTCGATACCATAGTCGGTCAAGGTATTATACCCTAATATTCTATATTTATAATACATAAGCATCTTATGGCGCTTCTATCAAGTCACATTGATTATCATTCGCATTACTTGGATCTCCTAACAAACTAAATAAATTAATTAATTATTAAAAGTCGTAGGCTTAATGCTGAACAATACTGTAAACATATATTAATACTGACTAATTGTTACTTACTTACGATCTTTTGTATGGTCTGGTTTTGATAAAGTCTTATTATTACATTTGTCATAATTTTGTGTATCTTTACGTAAAGCAAGATTTATTTATGTTTCATAAACAAATTATTAAATGTAAAACTTTGTAACTTCCATGTTCTAGAATATTCTAGAAAAACTATCATAGATATTAATATGTGCGATTTGGCGCGAACGCAAGTAGTAATAAGTCAGTCTTAGATGAGTAATAACTTAGTCTTGAGTCAGTATGGAAATGAGTTGTGATCCAGTCTTACTTTTGTATTACTTATGTGCTTCATCAAGAATGGATAAATAAATACATTAAAAATGAAACATGTCATATTGAATTTCCATAAGACACCCAAGAATCCTATTATTTTGTGATGTATTAATGGCAGGCGAGCTATGAGATCTACAAGACCACTGAACATATACAAAAAGTAATGTATTAAAAATGTGGCTTTAGTATGTCCATTAAAAAGCGCCACAAGCTGCATCAAACCAGTCTCCAGACTAAAGACCATAACAACAACAACAGTACAATAATATGAAAATCATGCTAAAATACTATCTATCTTAATTTGTTTTACTGGTGTAGATGTACTTCATATTCCTTACCTGGTCAGATGTAAGGTTGCTGGTACATTCAAAATTAAGTGTCACTGGCACCAGGTTGTCCTGCTGTTCATGACACAAAGCACAGTAGAAATTTTGGTACCACAAACCTGTGTGGTGGCTAAGAACTGGAATATCTTGTTTATAATCATATGGTTCTGCATTTGGCACAGTTCCTGAACATAAATTTGAGAACTGGGTATGGTGAAGTGGACAGGAATTTATCATATACACATCCTGAAAAAGAGTGCAATATTAAACTTCTAAAATATTTATAGGAACAGCTTCAGTGACACCCAGTAAGAAATGTTGCTCAGTAAATATTGTACTAATGTGCAGCTCCTATTCAAGAATAGAACTGAACATTACTTGTATGCAATTAAAAATTGTTTCACTACATCTGCATCATTTCATAAATATTACATAATGGGGAATCAGCCTGAAAGTGAATACATACATCCAGTTGTATCATTTTGTAATGCTCAATGAATACTTTTATTAAGTTGTGTTTATGTGTGGTAGTATTTATATGCTGTCAATGGATTTCAATAGTGTTGTTATTTATAAACATTTGCCAGATTTCAACACTGTCTACAGGTGTCTTCATCAAAAAGTTAACCAGTTACAAACAGCAAATGATGAAAAAATTATGATCATCATCTTCATTATTTAAAATATTTCATTAAGAATATAGAACCACACAAATTTAAAACAAAATAAAAGTGACTATAGTTCATAGCTGTCATTAATACTGTTGCTACATACAAGTGGCAATATATGCACATAAGAGCTGAGTGAACTTAGTCACTGAAGGTAGCATCAGACTAAAGTTACAAAATAAAAACTCACTATATAAAAAAATGTTTACAGTATAATTTCAGCAGATTGAAATAAACCCCATAGACATTTTACAGTGAATTGACTGACATATAGTGGCCATGAAAGTAAGATAAAAGTAAATAAAAGAAATATTCTCTACAGCAGATTCAAAAGTGAAGAAGAGTGGATAACACAATCCCCAAGTTAAACTTTGTCTTCATAATCATGAGATTCTCCTTGCTTCGTGTCTTTACTCCAGCACAGATTCTACCACAAAGTGCACCAAGAAACTGGAAGTTCAATAAAGAGTAGGGTAATTTATTTTATTATTATCAGTGGCGTATCCAGGGTCATTCCAAGCTGACGTGATTTCTAAAAAAAGGAAGAAGAAAAAAAAAAGGGTTGCCTTACAGTATTGCACCTTTACTCCCTTTGTATTTGCTTCGAAGGGGTCTGGGGAGGGGAAGGGGGGGCTGCAGCATGGTCTGGGGGCTTCAAGGAGGGTCTGAAGGGGGCTACAGCATGGTCTGGAAATGTTCGAGGAGTCTCGATACGCCACTGATTTTTATTTACTTATGGTTGTAATTACTCATTCTTCCAGTTACACATCAGTATGTATACTGTATTAAAGGTGTTTAAGGAAGAATAGCATATATTTTTGAAGATGTTAGTAT
Organism: Locusta migratoria; assembly: GCA_026315105.1. NCBI lineage: Eukaryota > Metazoa > Arthropoda > Insecta > Orthoptera > Acrididae > Locusta > Locusta migratoria. Next base: position 204,197,351 of record CM048750.1, read on the forward strand.
AAATACATTCAGTATTTTAAATATGACTGCATCTCAGAAACATTTACAGCATAGCAGATTTACTATAATCTGGAGTCTCTGTATTCTTATATTAATTATCCAAAAGTTCAACCATTCCAACAGGCAAAATCCAAATGGTTAATGTCTAGATGTCTCTGGGCATTGGCCAAGAAACAAGCCCATCTCTACCAATCCCTGTGGAAAATTAGGTTTAGATGATTTGTCATCTGATTACTAGAATGGTCACGGGGTGTCTCATGCTGGTTGGACACACACATTCTAATATTAAAGGAACCTCTTCCACCACACATTTACAGAGAAGCATTTTGAAAATGTGCCTTCACAATGGCATGTGCATTTTCCGGACCACTGATGTTATTAACAAGTGTTGTTATTGCAGCACAAGTGGAAGTGGCTTCATCAGTTGAGGGGAGGACGGAAGATTAGGGTTTAATGTCCTATTGATAATGTGGTTATTAGAGACAGAATTTTTGGTTTGGGATGGGGAAGCAAATCAGCTGTGCCCTTTCAAGGGAACAATCCTGGCAGTTGCCTCGAGTAATATAGGGAAATGACAGGAAACCTAAATATGGATGGTCGGAGATGGATTTGAATAGCCATCCTTCCGAATGTGCATCAGTGAAGTGTAAAAGTTAAATTACTTGCCAGTTCTTTAAGTATTCAATGGCAAAATTCCAATCACGTACTTTCATCTCCTGCTCAAAGGTGTTGAATGACCTGTATATGATACGGATGGAACTCATTGTAAAGTAACAAAGCCATCCCCCTACTTTAAGAAAAACTGATACGAACATGAACTGAACCAATCAATTCCCAATTCACTACATAACGCAAATACATCACTTTATTTCCCAGAGTGGTTAAGTCAATGTTTTGACACGTGATATTTGGTTTGAGACAGAGTGTGAATAATAACCGTAACTATTGATTATACATAGGCTATAACTTATTAACAAAAGTATAAACAAATACAAATTGTACTATTTACAAAAATCTTTCGATCTACCCTGTTTTGTATTTTGAAGCTGCAGATACCAGAAATGTTGAATTTAGGTTAGCAAGAAGAATTACAATCATTATGTGATGCAGTAAACTAAGTCAATGAAAACTGTTGTGGTTTCATGCGCGATGTTTGACACATCCGCCGTTAGATTCCACGTGACCGACTGTAGGGGCGCTGCTCTCTAAAATAATGCTACGGCAGCGCCAACGAGAACGCTGCACGGGAAGGGCAGAGCTTTGAAGACAGTTCTGGTTCAACTTCTGCGTACACATGTTACTGCGTTTCAAGTGTGTTTTGTTTTTTTTGTTTTTTTATGAATTTCGGAAGTGGAAATAAAGTGTATATAATGCTACTACACTTTATTGGCGACGAGTTTGGGATTTTCCGTCTCTTTTAGTAAAGTGAACGTTAGTGTTAATGGCAACTCTAGAGCACACTCTACGCAATTTAATCGAACAGCAACAGCTTCTCACCACTGCTATACGCGAGTTGGTCTCTGTCCACACCAACGCCCGCCTGCCATCGTTAACAATTCCCACTTTTCCCCCGTATGATGAGACGGCAGAGGACTGGATAGATTACGATAAATGCCTTCGGCAGTATTTCATGGTCTTCAACGTCGCTGACCAACAAATCTATTAGTCTTTATTCCTTTCATGGATAGCACCAAAGTTGTATCAACTGTTGTCTCAACTCGCACCGTTGAAAGAACCTTCGTCGTTGTCGTTTGATGAAATGTGTACTCTTCTTTCCACATATTTTCAAAAACAGACACATGTCGTCGCATCTCGTGTTGCATTCTATATGTGCAAAAAACAGCCTCATCAGACCTATCGCGCTTGGACTACTGAATTACAAGGACTCAGTCGCAAATGTCAGTTCGAAACGGAAATTCACAAGGAATCATATGCTGACTCCATGGTCAGGGACGCGATTTTGCGTTCCGCGCCGGATAAAGAAGTTCGCCAACGAGCTCTTCAGTTGGATAATCCCACGTTGGACGAAGTACTTTCCATAGCTCAATCCTTTGAAATCACTCGTGCCGAGGGGGCTCATTTAGAAGCATCGAGGCACGTAAGCAAGGTATTATAGGCCTGAGACGGCGCTATCGCTAGCGGATTGGACGGTCGCTGGGGCACTGCCCACTGCCACGTAGCGGCCAGCCACTGAGCTAGCGCTCGCGCTGCCTCAGGCCTACCTTGCTTACGTAATTTGACAGGCGCGCCGCAGTCTGTCTCTCTCGTTGGCCTAGTAGAAGCATGGGGTGACGTCGGCGAGATACAGTCAGGTCGAGCAGACGGTGACGCGCCGGGCGTTAGCAAAAACGAGGATGTTGCCACAGTACACACGCGCCCACAGCGTCGGTCAGGTGGTCAAAACAACAAGAAGCAGCAGATCAGAGGTTCACGTTCTCTGCCTTCCCCCTCGCTGTTTCACTAAACAAGCCAGTGAAGATTGTCCACAGCGATGGGCGACTTGCCACCGATGCAAAAGGAAGGGACATGTTTCGTCTGTTTGCAAGTCGGAAAAAGTGCATGATGTACACCGACGGGGTAGCCGATAATGATTCTGTATTGTATGTAAATTGCGTGTCCCCTCATACCAGTAAACTTTACCTCACGGTGCAAATGCTAGGAAAGGACGTGAGAATGCAAGTTGATACCGACTCAGCGGCCACTATTATTAACTCGCAGACGTATTCCAAGCTGGGATATCTACATCTACATACATACTCCGCAATTCATCGTAAGGTGCGTGGCGGAGGGTACACTGTACCACTACTAGGCATTTCCTTTCCTATTGCACTCCCAAATAGAACAAGGGTAAAAAAAGGAAGCCTATATGCCTCAGTACAAGCCCTAATTTCTCTTTATCTTGTCTTTGTGGTCACTACGCGAAATGTAAGTAGGCGGCAGCAAGATCATACTACACTCAGCTTCAAATTCCGGCCCTCTAAATTTACTCAACAGCAATTCACGAAAAGAGCGTCGTCTTTCCTCCAGCGATCCCCAATTGAGTTGCCGGAGCATTTCCGTGACACTCGCGCATTGGTCGAACCTACCAGTAACAAATCTAGCTGCTCGCATCTGAACTGCCTCTATGTCTTCCTTTAAACTGATCTGCTGCGGGTCCCAAACACTTGAGCAATACTCAAGACGTGGTCGTACAAGCGGTTTATACGCGGTCTCCTTTACAGGTGAAGTACATCTTCCCAAATTTCTCCCAATAAACCGAAGTCGGCTGTCCGCCTTACTCACAACTGTCCTTACATGTTCGTTCCATTTCATATCGCTCTGCAATGTTACGCCTAGATATTTGAACGATGCAACAGCATCAAGAAGCTCACTACCAGTGCTGTATTCGAACATTATAGGATTGTTTTTCCTACTCATGCGCATCACCTTACATTTTTTACATTGAGAGCTAGTTGTTATTCTTCGCACCAACTAGAAATTTTGTCTAAGTCATCCTGTATGCTATTACAGTCAGTTAAAGACGACACCCTCCCATGCACCACAGCATCATCAGCAAATAGCCGCAAATTACAACTTACTCTGTCCATCAGATCATTTTTATAGATTGAAAATAATAGCGGCCCTATCACACTCCCCTGAGGCATGCCTGACGGTACACTCGTCTCTGATGAACACTCGCCGTCGAGAACAACGTACTGCGTTCTATTACTTAGGAAGTCTTCCAGCCAGTCACAAATCTGTGAACCTATTCCATAAGCTCGTATCTTCGTTAGCAGTCTGCAGTGTGGCACCGTGTCGAACGCCTTTTTGAAGTCGAGAAAAACACAATCCGCCTGTTGCCCTTCATCCATGGCTCGCAAGATGCCATGTGAGAAAAGGGCAAGCTGAGTTTCACATGAACGATGTTTCCTAAACGCGTGCTGATTCATAGAAAGAAGCTTTTCCGTTTCAAGGAAATTTACTATATTCGAACTGAGAATATGCTCTAAAATTCCGCCGTTTGTCGGCCGTTAGCCTCACCTAGGCACTTATAATCAGCATAACTTCTCACTTCTAGGTCAATTCGACGTAGATATTTCCTACAAATCTGTTGTGCGCGCCGTCAGCGTGTTTCTTGTTGACAGCAGTGGCACTGAGAGTTTGTTTGGGTACGTTGCGTTTCGCATTTTTCGGTTTTCGGTAGATGACACAGTGCACATCGTTTCCGATGACATTCCTTATGCTCAGCTTGATTCCTTATCAGGGGAATTTTCAACACTCTTTTCTCCTGGTCTAGGTTGTGCCACCAATTTTGAGGCACATATTACTCTCAAACCTGCTGCCTGGCCGCGGTTTTTTCGGGCCATACCAATTTCTGTTGCCTTGCGTGACGCGGTAAAACGGAAGCTTGATCGGCTGACTGTTTCAGGTGTATTGCGTCCAATCTCTTCCAGCGAGTGGCCTCTCCCCTCGTTATCGTTAAAAAAAAAAACCAACGGCAGTCTTCGTCTCTGTGGTGACTTCAAAGCGTTCGTCAATGCTCAGTGCCTTATTGACACATATCCAATGCCTCGCCCTGAAGAATTATTTTCCATGTTGGCTGGGGGCCAGTACTTTTCAAAGATCGACTTATCTGAAGATTATCACCAACTGCCGTTGGATGCTGAATCTCGCCAGTTTCTTGTTCTCAACAGTCCGTTTGGTCTTTATCAGTATCAAAGGTTGCCATTTGGGGCTGCTAGTACCCCCGCCATCTTTCAACGATTTTTGGAACAACTGCTCGCCACTGTTCCTGGCTGTATAAATTATCAAGATGACATTGTTGTGACCGGGGCCACCACTGTTGAACATCTCAGCAACCTTCGGACACTCTTCACGGTCTTACAATATGTGTGGTTAAAATGTAACCTCCAGAAATCTCGTTTTTTTTTTCAACTCAATTGTCTACTTGGGTTTTCAGTTATCGTGTGACGGTATTCGTCCTCTTCGACGGTATGTTGCTGCTATTGAGGCTCTCTTTCGTCCAGTCAAGGAGCTCCAGCCCTTTCAGGGACAAATAGCCTATTATCACAAGTGTTTGCTGTCTACGGCAACGGTGGCTCATCCACTACACCGGTTGCTTTGTAAGAATGTGCCTTTTTGTTAGTCCGCTGAGTGTGTCACTACTTTTCTTCATCTCAAAGAACAACTGCAGCGGGCCCCTTGTATTGCCACATATTGCCCTGGACAACATTTGGTTCTAGCCACCGACGCCTCCCACTATGGGATTGGTGCTGTTTTAGCCCACCGTTATGCTGATGGCTCAGAATGTCCGATTGCTTATGCGTCAAAGACACTCACCGACGCGCAACGGAACAATTCCCAGATAGAAAATGAGTCCCTCGCCATCACGTATGCCTTGAAAAAGTTTGGTGTCTTTCTTTATGGGGCAAAGTTTCATCTGATCACCGATCACAAGCCCTTAGATTCTCTTTTCCATCCTTCAGCCTCGCTCCCTGACGAGGTAGCCCACCGCTTACAACGTTGGGCTCTGTTTCTCTCCCGCTTCAACTGCGAGATTCATTTCCGACCCACCGCTCAGCATGCCAAGGCTGATGCGTTGTCCCATTTGCCCGTGGGGCCAGACCCTGTTTTCGACCTTGATGAGCTGTTGTGCTTTCATGTGGACAAAGCCAAGCAAAGTGTTGCTGACAGGTTCCCCATCAATGGCGACAGGTTAGCCACAGCTACTGCTTCTGATTCTGTTCCGTGCTGTGTGCTGCGTTTCATTCAAAGGGGCTGGCCTGATCGACCATCTGGAAAGGCCTCTGATCCATTGCGCAACTACCTTTCCTTTCGTTTCCGCCTCACTGCTCATAATGGTGTTGTTCTCCTCTCCACTTATGGGGCCTCACCACGTGTGGTCATTCCTGCATCCCTTCGGGCTTCATCAGGAACACTGGGGTGTCTCACGCACGAAAGGGTTAGTGCGTCGGCATGTCTACTGGCTTGGAATTGACGCCAACATCACACACATGGTTGCTGCCAGTGAACCATGTGCCCACCAGGCTCCTGCTCCTATGCCATCTCTATCTCCATGGTCTACACCATCACGCCAGTGGGAGAATATACATGTTGATCATGCAGATCCCTTCCTTGGCACCTACTGGCTTCTTGTGGTGGACGCCTATTCAAATTTTCCCTTTGTTATGCGTTGTGCGCCACCTTCCACTGCAGCGACCACCCTGGCACTAGCCAGAATAGTTTCCTTAGAAGGCATCCCTCCCATGCTGGTCTCAGACAATGGCCCGCAGTTTACTTCCTCGAAATTCTCCAACTTTTGTACTTAATATGGTGTTACACACATCACCGCTCCACCCTTCCATCCTCAATCCAATGGCGAGGTTGAACGCCTTGTCTGAACCTTCAATTCAAAAATGAAAAAATTGCTTGTTCCAGTTCTTGGAGTCCTACCATTTTACTCCCATTGGTGACCACAGTCTAGCCGAGCTCCTTCATGGCCGCCAGCCTCGTACCTTGCTCCATCTTCTTCGTCCTCCAACCCATCAGCCAAGTCCGACTCCATTCACAAAGTTCTCGGAGGGTGCTCCTATGTGGATATGGGGGTATGGAAGGCACCCAAAATGGATTATGGGTCAGATCCTGAGTACTTATGGCAAACGCCTATACAGAGTCTGCTCGACTGCTGGAGAAGTGGTGCACCACGTGGGTGGACCAACTTAGGCCCCGAGTAACTTCGGCAGTGTGTTCTACAGCAGCACTGCCTACACCATCTCCACATAGAGCTGCTCCAATTGGGATGCAGGTGCCACGATTCGTCCCATGGACTGCGGGTGCAACAAGCCAACCACGAGGACAGCAACAGCCACTGACAGTTCCTGTACCAATTACCAACCCAGAATCGCAAGAAGATGTATTCATGAACGAGGTTGAACAAACACCTCAGGAAGAGTCATCCTCTCCGAATACTCAACCTGATCTATCAGAAGGTTCACCGGTCATTCCAACACACTATCGTGCATCAGGTGTCCCACACCAGGAGCAGATATCTAACAGCTCTCCAATGTCTCCAATCATCGCTTCAAGGCATCTTCAATATGTGAAGGTGCCTCCCAGGGAGTCTGCAGATACGCACGCAGAACACATGGACATCGGCGCTCTTCATACCACCTACAGCAAGTGAGTTCTCAAATAAAAAGGGGGAGAAGTGTTGTGGTTTCGCGCGCGATGTTTGACACGTCCGCCGTTAGGTTCCACGTGACCGACTGTAGGGGTGCTGCTCTCTAAATAATGCTACGGCAGCGCCAACGAGAACGCTGCGCAGAGCTATGAAAACAGTTCTGGTTCAACTACTTCTGCGTAGACATGTAACCACCTTTCAAGTGTGTTTTGTTTTGTTTTATATGAATTCCGGAAGTGGAAATAAAGTGTATATAAAGTTACTACAAAAACATTGTTACAAAACACTTTTAAAGCCATTTTACTAAGAAAGCATGTTGTTCATAAAAAATTAATTATTGAAAAGAAGTGTAATGAAATACTGATATTCATGTGGTGCTCGAAATGGTGTAAATTAAAATATACTTTTAAAACAATGTGTTTGGGGAATTTCCAGTTGTTAAAAAGTATTCCAATCGGATTTGCCATTGTTAAAAAGTATAAAAGACAGACTGGCAGATGTGTCTGGGATTTAGTTTTTCAGTGAGTTGTCAGACACTAAACATGCAGCAGTTTAGTGCTACAAAACTTATCAAAAATGAATACTTTGTGAAGTTTAATAATGAGTTGGACCCTACTCCACACTCATTTTTACTACAGCAATGATCTTTTGGATCTGACATCTCTGAAATGGACCTTGACAGCAGCAAGCAGAACCCAGGAAAATCAGAATAAGTATTTGGAATCACAGGGTTAAACCCCAACTTTAACAATCATCAGAACTTTTCACCATGCACAAGCCTATGTAATGTCTGCTGTCCTTTTGTATTTGGAACACCGATACATGCAGAAATTCTACATGTGCATGTTGAAGGACTATGCTCTACTGACTGAAAAATGTCTTCTACTTCAGTCCACAGACTGTTCATTTATAAGCAATATACCTGCTGTGCAATGAACCAGGGAAATGCAGTGTGCCGGCCGCGGTGGCCGAGGGGACTGAGGCGCTCCAGTCACGGTCAGCACGGCCACTACGGTCGGGGGTTCGAATCCCCCCTCGGGCATGGATATTTGTGCCGTCCTTAGACTTAGTTCATAAGTAGTTTGTAAGTTTAAGGACTGATGACCCCGTAGTGAAGTCCTATAGACTATACAAACATTTGAACATTTTGAAATGCAGTGTATTACCGTTTATTACTACCATTTATTACCACTTATATGTCATTCACCAGTCAAAACTGGACAGTCTGAACACTCGAGTAGAGTCTTGAATCTAGTAGTTATGAAATCATATTCCATAATCTCTACAAGCAGCAGCAGCATTTCCATTTCAAAGCCCGTACACAAATACCATATAGGCATACTCAGCATGTGTAAATACCTGTGCTATGTTTACATACTACAGCACAGTAAACGTGACCAACAAACCACAATGAAAACTTCAATGGAAACTAAAGCAAGACTTCACAATTTTAACATCAACGTCCTACTGCTGACATTCGATAAATATCCCTATTTCAACTGGTGTAGCAAAAATTGCATTGATCTCAGTTGTATCTCTGCAGTTAGTAAACATTGGATACAAGTTATACGGCATCATTTATTGGAAATCCACTATACTACCATCATCTAAAATAATTACTATTCTCGGTAATGACAGCACACACAAAATAAAGTAAACATCATTGCTGAAGCCAACATAAATCTGTGAAGTGTCTAATTAGTGTCACGATAAAAAACCCTAGACACATGATGACTGGAAGTATTTACAGTATGTGGTATGGCCAAAGAATGATTGTTTACCTTGTTTTCTACAAACAACGGGGCTTATGTATCAAAAACCCCAAAATAACACTACTGACTAATGCGTGTTGTTTCATACTAAATCTTATTGTTTCATTATTTCGATTATTAATTTCAACTCCATGCCACAGTCCTTGAAAGGCATCTCAGGTTCTGAGCTGCCGCTGTGCCATTCTCCGCACTGAAGGCATAAATGGGTGCAGTATGACAAATAGATAATCAGAGCACTGCATTCCCAACCGTTGTCACAGTTTTCGTGAATGCAGCTACTATTTCTCAATCAACTTGCACATTAATTGTGCCTCACAAGGGCTGAATGCACCTCACTCGCAACAGGGCTCAGCGCACCTGTTCATTGATCCATCCAAGTGCCCACCAAGCCCAATAGTTCTTAATTTCAGTAATCGAATGGGAACTGGTCTATCCATTGCACCATGCCGTTGGCTTTATTAGTTTGGTATTATATTTCAATAACCTTAATTCCAGAACAGTGTTTTGTAAGGAATGTTTCTCATTTTAAGTTTTATAACAACTTTCCAAAAATTGCAACTTATAATTTTTTTGCTGAGGAGAAAGGGAGGATAAATTTGCAGTCCAACACCAAAAATGTTAGAAATTAAGCACCGGGGATGCTGTTGCATCGTATCCCGAGTGGTATTAATATATTGTCAGATTCTAGTGGGAACCACATCTAGTGATGCGACCAATTCTGCTGTGTTTTATGTGTTCTCCCATATTTCAGTACTTTTTTTTAATTCTCCCATATCTCTTTTTTCTGCCAGTTTCTTCCATATATTTTGTCAGTCATCATTGTTATAAACCAAAACGCATAAGGTATTATCGATGGCGATTGATTATTGTTCGTGTAATGGCGCTGTGAGGGAAATGTTTCTTTCTTGTCAACACAGCCCAATCAAGAATGCCCTAACGTCACACAGATTAGCAGTTAACCTTATTACGATGGTGGTTTGAAAAGTTTTCTGAGCAGAATAGCAAAAAAGTACTTAAGTCACTTAAAATGTTTTTAGCTTACAATTTAGTCAAGTTGTAGATTACTGGACTTGGTACTCCTGTTCCTTGAACACAGGTCGAAAATGAGATTCCTCCAATCTTGTAAAAAAGTTATCAACTGCGGCTATCAGTTCTTAGTCTGAAGTGAATCTTCATCCACCAAGAAAAATTTTCAGTACTGGGAAGAGATGGAAATCTGACTGACAGTTGTGGGTTAAGGCTGTCAGAGGCATGGAGTGGGGGGAAAACAAAATGAGGCTCCCCGTCAACTAGGAAATACATGTATTACCATAAAAAAAGTAACTTTTGAAATTAGGAGCCCCCCCCCCTCCCTCCCCCAGGACGAGAGGCATGGTACAGTCTAAAAAAATAGCTTTCGAGATTTGGAGACCCCAGAAAGAGAGACCAAAAAAGTAAAAAAAGAGAAAAAAAGGTGCTTTCAAGGTATTTGGTGGCCCATCAAGACGAGTGGTCCGGGACAGTCTGCATCGCCGCTCCCACCTCCTGGTCCCCCACTGCTGATGGGGCAATATCAGGTGAATAAGGCAGGTGTGTCAGTAATTCATATCTTAGTTCATGTAATTTTGCAATGACAGTGACACATGTGTGCAAGCGTGCATTGTTCCGATATGTCGATTCTCATTCGCTTTTTATCCAGTGTTAAGAGTCGTGGCACCCATCTTGCTGATATTATTATTACTTTTTTCCAAGTCTTCAGTTGAAATGTGATATACGCTTTAAGATGATATCTGACAAATGTGAGCATTTTCACGCTCTTTAATCGACGGTCCTCTATGACCATTTCATGCACTTTTGCAAGGATTTCTGGAGTAGTGACATGTCTTGGCCGACCACTGTGCGGTTCATGATCTAATCTCTCCCGACAAAATTTAAATTTATTTGTCCACTTGGCAATAGTTGAATATGAAGGAGCAGAGTCCTCCAGTGTATTCTGGAAATTGACATAAATGTCCTTTGCTTTCCTTCTTTACAAAGTATTTAATTTATTTAATTACTGCCCGAATCATAATTTTGTCCATCTTCGAGAATCGCTATGCGACAACAGAGTCATGTCACCACCACAGCTCTCTTCCAAGAACACCGATATGGAATGTGTTTACAGGCAACAGTTCAATGGATATCACCAAGCTATTTGATATCACGTGAAGTACTGCAGCCCGACAGACCCCCCTCCTGAATACGCCATTGCCAGGTAACATTTCTATGCACCTATCCATGGATGTACATGCTTTTTATTCTGCTCATGAAGATGGAACATCTACAATTAATTATGATGTGATGACAATTTTTAATGTTCATGACAGAGGGAGTCGTACAACAACGAGAATTATTGACTTCTTTACCCATGAGCGTTACACTGTTAATGTTTATAATCAAGCAATATAATCATACAAGCATACCTTTGCCTGAGACGGTATATGTGAACAGCCCCAACGAAGCGAAGTTTGATCATACGTGTATGTATCGTAAGATGTGTTGGATTTATCAAAACAGCAGTCCTGAAATTTCTTGCAATCAGGGTCACAGTAGCACCTTGCGGTAAGAAATCTAATGAATCGGAAAAAATAATCTATAAGTAATTAGTATGCACACATATAATATAATGCACAGTCTTCCAGAAACTACTCACGTATCTAAATCCATGGTATTGGGTGATTCTTGTCTTGCTGTGCGACAAGAGGTGTAACTACAGTTTTTGTTAAGTAACATCCTCGGCTCGAATTCGATGTCCTCCATTTTTACGAGGTAGCAATGCAGTGCTACACAGAGCAACAGGGACAGTTGCATCCATTTCGTCATGCTGAAAAAAAAAGAGCATAAATGTGCTATATCGCAAGGCAATGCGTATGCCAATGTGTGTGCGTGCTTTAACAACTTTTATGTCTGTTCTGAATGATTATTACAAGTGGCTCTTACAACAACAACAAAAATAATAAAATAACATAGTTAAGGAATTGTAAGGATCATCCGTATAATGTTATCAGTACGTGTTTCGTCGCTCGGTAACGCGCCATTCTACGGATTATGCGGCCGCTCGTGCCGGAGGTTCAAGACCTCCCTCGGACATGAGTGTGTGTGTGTGTGTGTGTTTTGCCTTTAGTATAAATTAGTTTATACAGTTTGTAGGACTCAGGTCCAATGACCCTAGCAGTTTGGTCCCTTACGAACGTGGCAGTACTTTGCAACAGGTATTTGGATGTTTTCTAGAAATCGTCTTAAACGTTTAATTACGTCATCTTATAACATGATTTTTCATCATGAATTTGAGGTTTTTATAAAATAAAAGAAAGAAACTAAAGAACGGAAATGACCCGGGTTCGATTCCCGATCCGGCACAAATTTTCATGTGTTACAAATCGACTGTCCATCTCTAGAAGGGCAACAGAAGTTGGAAAATTTAGCAATTTACGAAAGCTTGCGATCGCTTCATGCGTTTATTTCTGTGCAGGTCATTTTGATGTAGTTTTAGTTCACTGTTAATAATCGTGCACTGCAACTGAAAATGTTTAAATTTTTATTATGTACAGATTATAGTGAGCTTATGTTTACATTTGTAAAACAGATGAACATGGTATGACACGCCAACGATGTGTATCTAAACCCTTTCTCCAATATATTTGCTGAAGGTGCAAATTTCATGTTGGATTCCAGTTTTAATTGTACACTAGTGATGCAGTACTTCCATTTATTTTGTGGCTGCACGCGCAGGTTGTGATCCTCCGTCACCGGAGTCGCGCAGGCCGTACGTTAAGGGTGCCGCATCTCCCTGCTACTAACGCACTGGCGTAGTGTTGCCAACCGTAGGGGCATGTCCCTATGTGTAGGGACTTTTGACTCTTTTTTCCAAACCGTAGATACGAATTTCCGATCTCTTTGCAAAACGTAGGGACTTTTTTTTTTTCAAAACAGTAACAATTCAATAAAGGGGAAATATTACTACCCAATACATGAGTATGCAGCCCCCACATTTTTTTTTTTTTTTTTTTTTTTTATGTAGGGACATGGTTGGAAATGAGTTGGTTACACTGCACTGGCGCGCCTTTTTCGCCAGTGTCGTTTAACAATGAATGAGACTGCAAACTATTTTAGTTTCACAAAGTTTGTGATTTTAATACTGATTTTTTTTAGTACCGGTGTCTATTTTATTTTTATTTATTTATTTAGCCATGTGTTGGCGCCCCTGGATTTCGGCGCCCCTAAAGCCGGCGCTGGCAAAAGGGTGGCAGTGGAGACAGATGCCCATAGTGAGAATTTACTTATGACTATGAAAAATAGTCTTTTTTATGACTTGAAATACCCGAAAAATTAGCAAATAAGTATCCACAAAATATCGTTTAATTTTATAGATAGGCCTACAGTGTCTGTTTATTGGGTCATATCCGAAACAACAGACACAAAATCTATACAAACAACTTACGAACTCCAAATATTCAAACATCTCGACTGCCGGAGAACAGACAACACACACGATTTGCCAGTGGCGGACGCAAGGGGGCGGGGGGGGGGGGGGAATAAATATTACCACCGAAATTCGAAAAACTTAAGATAACTCAAACTCTTAGGAATAGTACAATAAGAAATTGAAACCTTTTTCAGACAACGCCCAATGGCACAATTTGTTAATCCTCCCCTTCCTTCCCCCCCCCCCTTTTTATTGGTAGAACCTTAGTTCCGATTTTTTCACGAATTCGTCAAATCCTTCCCCGGAAAAAAAATCCTGTATGTGTTGTGTGGGGCTTTCTAAAACAATGACGGGCATGGATATTTGTGCCGTCCTTAGTATTAGCTAGTTCATAAGTAGTTTGTAAGTTTAGGGACTGATGACCCCGTAGTTAAATCCCTTAAGCTATACAAACATAATCAGAACACAAAACAATTTAATTTAGTTTTCCTAAAACTGCATATAAATTTTATTTGTAAAATTTATTTTAAGGAATCAAAGTATGTGTTACTTTTGTCCCTGATACTGGGGACGATAATAGCACTGGTAGGGTACAAAAGTAACATAATAAGTATTTAGTCACCTAATTGCCATTACAAAACATTAAACAAGCATCAATAAACAGTGGAAAAACATAAAACTTGAATTGTATTTGCAATTTTCAAATTAACTGAAATAATTTTTATAATATTGAATGAATCCATGCATTATGATTTAAAGATTTAAGTCTAAAACAAAATGCTCAGGATAATCGTATGTCCTATTCAGATTCACAGTCACGTCACACATGAATATCCTCCCGTTTGGTACGAACAACATTTACATCTACATAAATACTCTGTAAGCTACATTAATGTGCATGGCAGAGGTTTCATCGAACCGCTTTTATGATGTTTCTTGACGGTTCCACTCTCTAATAGCTCGTGGGAAAAAGGAACACCTAAATCTTTCCGTTTTCGATCTGATTTCTCTTATTTTATTTTCACGATCATTTCTTCCTACGTGGGTGGGTGCTAACAAAATATGTTCGCATTCGAAAGAGAAAGTTAGTGAAAGAAATTTCGCAAACAGATCTCATCGCAACAAATAACGCCTTTCTTTTAATGATTTCCACCCCAACTCGTGCATCATTTCTGTGACACTCTCTTCCCTACATTACGACAGTACAAAACATGCTGCACTTCTCTGAACTTTCTCTAAATCATTTGTCAGTCCCACTTGGTGGGGATCCCACAATGCGCAACAATACCCCAAAATAGAACGCAGAAGTGTAGTGTAGGCAGTTTCTTTAGTAGAAATGTTGCATCTTCTAAGTTTTCTGCTAACGAAACGTAGTCTTTCGTTCGCTTTCCCTACAATATTTTCTATGTGTTCTTTCCAATTTAAGTTGTTTGTAATTGGTACTCCTAGGTATTTAGTCGAATTTACGACTTGTAGTTTTGACTGATTTATCGAGTAAATGAAGTTTAATGGGCGTCATTAATGGTCATATGCATGACTTCATGCTTCTCATTATTACGCGTCAATTGCCATTTTTTGCACCATGCAGATATCTAAATCATTTTGCAGTTGCGTTTGATCTTCTGGTGACTTTACTAACTGATAATTAACAGTATCATCCACCAACAACCTAAGTGAGCTACTCAGATTATCTCCTAAATCGTTTATAAAAATATGGAACATTAGGGGCCTTGCAACACTTCCCTGGAGAACGCGAGATGCCACTTCAGTTCTACTCGATAAATTTCCGTCAATTACAACGTACTGCGCCCTGTCTGACAGGAAATCACGAATACAATCGCACATCTGTGGTGATATTCCGTAAGTATGAAATTTGATTAGAAGCCGCTTGTGAAACGTAGAAATACGGAATCTATTTCATATCCCTTGTCTATAGCACTCATCACATCAGCATCATCTTGTATTTCACAAGAATGATACTTTCTGAATCCGTGTTGACTATGGACCAATAATCGTTCTTTTACACACCCAGCGCTGAATCCACTTTTCTTTGGGACGACTGTGGCGATAAGGTTCGAAACAGAGAAGGCAGTGGCTATCTTCATCTTCCGATGATGTGTCTTTAGGATTTTTTGTGCTGTTGCGTTCTTGGCCTACTGCTTTTCAAATTTAGCTTGTTCTTCGTCTGCGAACTAGTTCTTAGCTCTTCCACTAAAGCCAATTGCCCTGGAGTATAGGTCAAAAATGTAGGTTCAAATGTTTGTAAAGCTTAAGGGACTTAACTGCTGAGTCATCCGTCCCTAAACTTACAAACTACCTATGAACTACCTTATACTAAAGACGACACAAACATCTATGTCCGAGAGGGGATTCGAACCCCCGACTGCGGACGACCGCGCGCAACACAACACAGTGGTCCAGCGCTCGCGGCTAATCCGCCGCGGCAAAAACGTAGGCTTTCTCCTCTTCCTCCCTTGTGTTTTTCATCGGACCTGCTTTTTTCTTCTTCCTCCGAGGACAATCGTTTTATGCTTCAGTATCCGACACTTGTGTTGCCATCGCTCACACACTTTTCTCTTTTTTTAATGTACCGACACAGGTTCACGTGACACACACTGTGTTTCTTCACTGCTTCTATAACACTCATAATTTGCAGCATTATCTACCATAATTTGATACACATATGTAGCAGTTAATCCTCTTGTAGTCGTCCTAACTCATGTTCGTGGCAAAATTTTCCCTACGGTAATGAAATAAGTAAATAACGGATTTGTTTAGTAAGGCATTGTAACAATTATTCCCAATAGTATTATACCTAAGGGTAAATGACAGGGGACTGTTTCTCTAACATTTTTTCTCAGTTACTTTCGTTCCCATCAGCAATGTTACATTTGTCCCGGACAGCACATTTCTCTTAGATTCATTTTCTTTAATTCTTAGTTTTTGAACAATCGACACGAATTATAAAAACTTTTATAACAACGGAATGAAACTGAGAGTTATACATAGTTAAATTATTATAGTACACTTACCTTTACAGTGTTCCCTTTGTGCACATCACAAAACTACGAGAATTGAAAAACGTTACTCAAGGCAATGAACAAAGTTTTATTGCAGTATACTCAGTAGTTCCTCTCCAAAAATGGCCAGCGATTGGTATGGAGAGTGGAACCTTCAAGGTCATGAATTTTTTGAATCATTTGGTTTTCGTAGCTACATGCGAAGTGGAGGAGAAATGTTAGTTTCGTCGCCTGTTACTTCTGTCCCTGGTCTCCCTTTGCCTCCAACAGGGAAATGACAATTTATCAGCGGATGCACAAATACGCCCGATCCTTTGCGGAAGTACAGTTCAGGTGCGAGTAAGAGGAAGTAATGGGTTGGGGGCACTACAGTAAGAAGTTGGGAATTTCGTCAGGACGGGAATCCTGTTTGGACAGCCTGCGCTGTGGTTCAGCGCTTGCATTGACAGCTAAAATTACTTTTCCAAGCACTCACCACTCAGCATAAAACAAACAGGATACGACGACCACAAGGAACCGATCTAGACGAGGAATCGCAGAAGGCATGAGGGAGCAACCTCCGGATCCGAAGCGCGAAAGAAATTCTGCTGAGATAGAGCGAGCGAGCAAAAACGTCGCAAATCAATAAATAAAGTTCATGACGCGTAAATCAATGTAAACTTGTGGGAAGGCGTCAACATAAAATGATTGTACTGACAAAAACGAGTGTTTTGAGGCATAATTTGTTGGTGTGTTGTGTCGGGTACGATTCGGTTGGAGAGTTCTTCAGTAAGAAGAAACGGTCGCCGAGCTTAACTTAGCATACGAATCCGGCCCAAGGATTGCGAAAGGATGCCCATGCCTGGCTTAAGCCTCCTACTGGCTCGATTCGGAAAATTCCGGTTCAAATCCCTGTCCAGCACAAATTTTCGTCATTGAACTTACTTCAATGTCCTGTAACAGTAGAGATTTTTCACTATTTTGATACCGATAAATGACGTAAAAATGATGCATAACAAGTAATATGTCCTCAAAATTTCTAGAAACACGTAAATACGTATGGGGGAAATGTTTTCCCCCATAGACATAAAAACCTTCAGATGCTTGTGTGTTGTCTCCCTATTTTTTAGACACTCTGACAGTGAGTAACAGCTTGTCAAATTTACTGCAACATTTTACGAACCGCGCGGAAATGGCCGCATGGTCTAGGGTGCATTGCTACGGATTGTGCGGTGGCTCCCTGTCGGAGGTTCATGTCCTCCCTTAGGCATTGGTGTGGGTGTTATTCTTAGCGTAAATTAGTTTAAGTAGTTTGTAGGTCTAGGGATCGACGACATCAGCCGCATGGTCTCTTAGGTTTACAAACATTTCTTAGGATATTAAGGCTCCACTTATGCCTGGAGCGGTAGTGTGGCACTTGGAACTGCAGCTCCTCGGCAGGAAGCAGTTATAGTAAGAAAATAATTCCCATCAGTTATTCCCACAGAGGGAAGATGTTGTAATTGTGTCTTTAGCTCTTCAAGGAAATAGCCATTATTCACATAGAAATAATAGTTCCCCATTGGCTGTCGCGAGCATTATATCGCATTTTGGTAAACAGATGGCCCATAGTATCAGCAGTTCGTAAAATACCTCTGTATCACCGATAATCAATACCGTTAACTGCAAATGCTAAACATCTATTTACCTTTCCCAGTAAGTTATTTCTTCTCACCTGTAATTTGTGCCAATTATGAGACTGTAAAACTACCTATTAAGTGTGAAATTTTAATGTTGTTGTTAGTTAATGCAATTTCCTAAAATCGGCACCATGTAGAAATATATATATAAACTTGCAGCCGGCCGCGGTGGCCGTGGGGACTGAGGCGCTCAAGTCACGGTCTGCACGGCCACTACGGTCGGGGGTCGAATCCCCCCTCGGGCATGGATATTTGTGCCGTCTTTAGGATAAGCTAGTTGATAAGTAGTTGAAAGTTTAGGGACTGATGACCCCTTAGTTAAGTCCCATAAGCTATACAAACATTTTTTTTTTAACTTGCAGGATCAGCAACAATCAAATCAACTAATTTACCCTCCTCGCCATTAAAATTGCTACCCCACGAGGATGACGTGCTACAGATGCGAAATAGGAAGAATATGCTGTGATATGCAAATGATTAGCTTTTCAGAGCATTCACACTACGTGCTGACATGAGGAAAGTTTCCAACCGATTTCTCATATACAAACAGCAGTTGACCTGGTGAAACGTTGTTGTGATGCCTCGTGTTAGGAGGAGAAATGCATACCATCACGTTTCCGAGTCTGAAAAGGTCGGATTGTAGCCTATTGCGATTGCGGTTTATAGTATCGCGACATTGCTGCTTGCATTGGTCGGGATCCAATGACTGTTAGCAGAATATGGAATCGGCGTGTTCATGAGGGCAATACGGAACGCCGTGCTGGATCCCAACGTCCTCGTATCAATAACAGTCGACATGACAGGCGTCTTTTCAGCTCGGAGACCATGGCTGCGGTTACCCTCGCGCTGCACCACAGGAGCGCTTTCCATGGTGTACGCAACGACGAACCTGGGTGCACGAATGTCAAAATGTCAAGTTTTCAGATGAATCCAGGTTCTGTTTATAGCATCATGATAGTCGCATCTGTGTTTGGCGACATCGCGGTAAACGCACATTGGAAGCATGTATTCGTCATCACCATACTGGCGTATCACCCGGCATGATGGTATGGGGTGCCATTGGTTACACGTCTCAGGTACTTTGAACAGTGGCCGTTACATTTCAGATTTGTTACGACCCGCCCCTGCGAAACTCTCCATTTCAGCAGGATAATGGACGACCGCATGTTGCAGGTCCTGTAGGGCCTTTCTAGATACGGAAAACGTATCCTGGCCAGTACATTCTCCAGATCTCTCACCAATTGAAAACATCTGTTCAATTATGGCCGAGCAACTGGCTCGTCACAATACACCAGTCACTACTCTTGATGAATTGTGGTATCGTGTTGAAGTTGCATGGGCATCTGTACTTGTGCACGCCATCCAAGCTCTGTTTGTCTCAAAGCCCAGGAGTATCAAGGCTGTTATTACAGCCAGAGGTGGTTGTTCTGGGTACTGATTTCACAGGATCTATGCACCAAAATTGCGTGAAAATGTAATCATTTATCAACTAAGTAATGTAGGTCTAGAATTTTTAAATTAAAATGTACTTACTGTTTTGCGTACTGCATGTTCTGGTAGCACCTTATGGGAAGAGAGACATTGCAACTTGTAGTCCTCGCCTTACGTCACACCTGCAACCATAACCAAATTTGTTTACGTAGAACTCTGACACATAGGTCTTTCATAATTCAAATAACAGCTACTGGTCTTAGAGGTAAATAACTGATCCTCTTTCTATTTTTAATTTTCAATTTATTGCACAAAAATATTGTTATGTTAGGGACTCTTACATAATGAACGGAAATCCAAATTTTCCATCGGCAATAGCTGATATTATTTCTTAATGGAACGAAAGCTAGGATAGCGTTATTTACTGAGGAGAATTTCATAATTTATGGGCTTAAATTTCAGTTTCTTGAAACAGCAGGGATATCGCGTAAAATACTCTCTGTGTTCTTGTCGCGTCAAATATGGGTAGGAGCCCAAGCTTTCGACTATATCCTCCATAGTCGTCGTCAGGGGTAAAACTGACTGCCGTGAACTGGAAGCTTCCGCTTATATAACCAGGAGATGGCTTCTCATTGGCTAGCTTACGCCACAGCTGTAATGGCGCGTACTTGGGAGGTGCCATCTAACCACCTAGAATTTTCTAGCGCACTCTATTCCGCGTTGTTAGCAGTGCCATCTCTCGCAGCAGGCGGTAATCTGCGGGAAGTACTAAATGTTCTGGGAGCCAACCTCTGTTCCTTCTCCAGTGCTCGCTTTCATGCACTGCTGAGCGCATATCCGGAGTCTCTATTGATATTATTATCGCATAATCTGATTTCAATCGCCTCCCTGATGACAGACTCCCAGTAGTTGGAAGCGTGAGCCAGTACTCTCGTTTCTTCAAACAAAATCCGATGTTTATTTAACAGGCTGTGCTCATCCACCACAGATTTTTCTAAATGTCTGCATTTCAGGTGACGCTGATGTTCAGCGAAGAGTTCAGACACAGTTCTTATTGACTGCCCCAGGTAATTTTTACCACACTCGCACGGAATGCTGTATATTCCCGGCACTCTCAGACCGAGGTTGTGTTTGACGGGTGGCATCATTTCTTTCATCTTCTTGGGAGGACGAAAGACAGGTCGGATCCCTTGCCTATTTAGGACTCTTCCGATTTTACTGCTTGTTGCAACGCAGAATGGAAGCCGCGCGATGTGTTGGTCTCCCGATTTGTTGAAATAGCATCCTGTCTAGGTTTCCTCGACAGTGTGGACCTAGTATCACGGGAGGAATATCCATTCTTTCTGAAGACCTTTTCGTCTGAAATAATCTTTGCTCTGTGTACCAAGGTGTTCAGCATAGCTTTCTTCTGAGTGGAATGATGAAAGCTACGGGCATTCAGATACAAGTCTGTAAGCGTCGGCTTTTTGTACACAGAGTGTCCAAGTCGTCCATCTGATTTTCGTTCAATCAACCCGTCTAAGAAGGGTAGCTTCCCGTCCTTCTCTTATGTTGAGGTGTATTCCATTCAAATGATCCACGAACTGCTGCAGTGTCTCATTCCCGTATGGCCAGATTAAAAATGTATCGTCAACATACCTATAGAAGCAAGATTGACGAAAGGGAGCACTGCTCAACGTTCGTTCTTCAAAATCCTCCATGAAGAAGTTCACAATGGCTGGTAACAGTAGCGAACCCATGGCTGTTCCGTGAGTCATTTCATAATAATTTCCACCATACAAAAAATAAGTGGTCGTCAAAGTGTGCCGAAATAACTTCAAAATTTCAGGAGAGAAGTGAGCAGTTTTAATGTGTCTTCCACTGGTACTTTCGTAAAAAGTACGGAAGCGGAAGCCTCCAGTTCACGGCAGTCAGTTTTACCCCTGACGACGACTATGGAGGATATAGTCGAAAGCTTAGGCTCCTACCTATATTTGACGCGGCAAGAACACCGAGAGTATTTTACGCAAGAACTACGTCGCAAAAGACTTCGTACTCAGCAGGGATATCGTTAACATTTTACGGGATATTATAAACAATGTGATTTCGGAGTTTTTTGGAATATTTTCTGATGATTAATTGAGCTGAAAATTTAATTTGGTCTAACATGATTCAGTAATTAAAACAGACGTTTCGTATTTCCGTTCAATCTCTCCGCTCTGAATCCACAATAAAGACGACGTCGATAGACAACCAAAAATCGAAGTATTTTTTATTTTATTTTATTTTATTTATTTATTTGAGCAGAGAATCTCTGGCAATCTCTTCCAGTTAGCTGCCTGGTTCTTTTCTGTATCAGTAGCTCCAGCTATTCATCGCCAATAAAGGCGATTATTCTCACTTAGTTCTAGCAATCTGTAGTACTGAAATTCTCTACACATCGATCAAACTCCAGTGTTTCTGTATCAGAATTGTTGTAGTCCCCTGCTGACCAGTAAATGAATCGTCTGAACATACAAGACTCTCTGTGTGAGCGACTTTCAATTCTGCCGCGGTAAGTTCTATTCACTGCACGCTAATCAGAATAGGTCGGGCGCGGTGGTCTTGGAGTAAAGCGCTCGACTGGAAACCGAAGGGTCGCAGGTTCGAAACCCATCCTTCACCTCTCAACGATGTGAGGAGTCGCCAGAAACGATACGTGGTTCGGATTCCACGTTAATCTGTAGGTCCCCTTTCCCCGGTTGGATAACTGGGGTAGGCTAGGGACACGCTAACCGCCGAACTGCTGTACAGTTGAAAGACTCGCACCAGGCCAATGAGCCACACGAAATTATTATTATTATAATCAGGTAAATAACCCTTACGTCTCATTCCATGTTAGTGAAATTCAGCCGTAATCGCGCAACACAATAGGTGAGCGAAGTCTGCAGTTCTGATACTGAGCGCAGTGGTAACGCACTGGATTCGCATTCGGGAGGATGGTGGTTCAAATCCACCTCCGGCCATCCAGATTTAGGTTTTCCGTGAGTTCCCTAAATAACTCCAGACAAATGCCGGGATGGTTCCTTTCAAAGGGCACGGCCGATTTCCTTCCTCATCCTTACCCAAAACTCCGAGCGTAAGCTCCGTTTCTAATGACCTAGCTGCAGATGGGACGTAAAACCCTAAGCTTCCTTCCCTCCTTCTGCAGTTCTGCCTTTCGTCCGCTACAAGTAGTTTTGCCATGGCTGACTCTTCCAGATACTTCAGTAGCTCTGACGGAAGGTATTCTCCAAGGCAATTGTTTCAGGTGTTTCAGTGCTCCGTAAAATTTCCCTCTCAGTATAGTATATGTCGAAAGTCATTTTCGTTGTAGAGCCCCTCTCTATATTCTTTCCACATTTCAACTTTTCCTTCTTTGCACAGAACTGGTTTTCCATCTGATTTCTTGATATTCATACTAATACGACTAGGCCAAGCGCAAGCCACATCGGCCACCACCATGGGAAGACCTTAAAGTGGGCCCCGGTCCGAGTAGAGACAAGCCGACCAGTCTTCGAAACCACTCTGAAATGGGCCTTCACCAGACGGCATCGTCAGTGTCAGTAGGGGTCGTGACCAAGACCCCACAATCGCTTAAGCGGCCGACTGCGAACAGCGGACAAATTGAAAAGCGCCTCGGCGGTCATTATGGTGGCAAACTTCCGCTCGAACTTTAAATTTGCGTAAGACGCTTTTGATTAGAGTGTGTATTCATTCAAGTCGCGAACACTATGTCTAATTGAAATATATAACTACAAAACAGCTTCAGACTCCTTGAATAAACACCAACTATCGATTGTATGTAAATTTATTACATATACGGCGTAGAACTTGGCCAACAGCGTTTCCTCTTCCTAACGAAATCGAATTATAACACTTAGTTTTTTAGTGTTCTAAGTGCAGCATATGAACGGAATTTATCGTCAGACACGATTTTTGGCACTTTGTCAGTATATTCCACGATTGTGAAACTTTTGTACGGACATTAATTTCGGAACAGTTTCACACTTTACGTCTTTGCATTAGTGGTGTATTCCCCAATATTTAGATATTTCATAGCATCAAAAAATGTAACAGGGCTGCCTGAAACAGCTAATGTTAAAAATCGATTGTGAAAGTGAAATATTCCATCAGACACATAACTGAAAAATAGCTTCTTCCTTGTGAATACAGCAACCATACACTACGAAATTCTTTTAAGAACACGAAGTATGCCACAGCTTTTGCTTAACGAATGCATCTAAGATTAGCATTAGGGTATCTAGCAAGAATATTAGCATTTTAATGCTGTAAGCCAAATACCTTACAATATTGTGAACTGCTCAAAAGTAAACAACTACTGTCATAGGTTTCAACTTCACAAAGTGTATCCAGTGTGGCTATGTGTCATTAATATATGGAACTACACACAGTTCTGCAAACCCCTTTCAATTGTTATACCTATATGTAAAACATATTACCTTTAAATTCTGCATTACAAGTTGCTAATATTAATTTCACAAACAAAAATTCGAACTGCAGTGAGGCAACTAATTTCGTGTCCCCAATAGTTATTGTATACAATCATTAAATGAAACTTTTTGAACATCCTGTCCACCAGTACTGCCTAAAGAAGCTCCATTTTAAGAGCTACCAGTATTGTAATGCTTGTAATTTATTTAATTCAATCCTATATTGTCTTGACTAACAGTCTGTTAAGCAAGAGTAACTATGAACACAAGTAGTAGGGCTACTTGTATTCCTGAGAAATATAAAGGGGAAGACAGTATTCCATCTTTTTATTCCTTTCTTAAATTTATTTATGCATTTAAACTCTGAGCAGCTCTTCCCCATCGTGCTTCATGTACGCTTCAATAGTCAAACAATACAGACGTGACTATCAATTGTGTATATATCCCGCAGTAGCTATTTAATACATGATTTACCTGCTAACAACACTCGTATTTATAAGACGCTTGCCACTAACATGACGGCTGGGGAAGGTTCAAATTATCCCGCGACAGCAGCGCAGTTAGGGAGTATGATTATTTTTACAAGGTCTTTGGTCGTGACATACAGGGACCTATTGTGCTTCTCCTAGACACGTGATAAGAGTATAGAACCACATGGTATCCTAGCGCGTCGGCTTAAATAAGGTTGCGCCGAAGCCAGACATCAGTTCACCGTCGAATCCGTCGTGGAGACTCCTGCAGCACCGGACCGTCGCCTGTCCTTCGCGTCTTGCCGCCCGGAACTTGCGCGTCCACTGCGGTGGCTACGGCTGCGGGATGACGACGTCCGGCCGCTTGCAGCTATAGAGCACTGATGGTGACTGACACCTTCCTACAGCTTAGCCCGTTGAATGCTAACAGAAATGACATTTCACTTCAAGATAATTTTCTTTGTTGAGTGACAGAAATGTGTTTCGTTGTTATACCTAGCTTGGAAAGTGTAACGTCACAGCTGCGTCCACCTAATCCTCGATGGGCGAAGTTGCCGTTATATTCTATTTGCTGCTTAATCATTTAATAATTGTTCCAATGATTTGACGGTATGGGATGCGGATAATTACTAGGTTGATCCATAACAATAAACTTTGTTAACTTCTTTTATTATGGAACGACAAATGTTAAAAACTCTTCCTTTAAATACACTGATTAAATAACCGCGTGCCACTACGATGAATGTCTACAAGTCCACACTGAAACATTTCAATACGCAACTGCAACCGAAACTCAAATGCGATGCGATTGAAGGGCAGAAACTTTAGCCACAGCTTAACGCGGGTAACGGACCCACTGTCGACGTGCTACTGCCTCGCCCTGCGGTCGGCGGGTGACTACCAACCCCCCCCCCCCCCCAAAAAAAAAAAAAAAAAAAAAAAAAAAAAAAAAAAAAAAAAAAAACACGATAACTCTCGTTCGACCAAAACGTACCGAAGAGGTTACTAAGCTAAAACCCTGTATCCTCACAAAAGTCAAGAATATTTTATGTCGAACCACAATATGAGCCGGATCGCTGGTCGACTGTCAGAGATCGGCTGTTTATCTTTGCTCGGACTGTGTATGGATCTCTGTACGCCTGAGTGGGCACGTGACTTTGACGGCAGTTGCGCCGTAGGGGCCGGTGGAAAGCGGGCTGAGTACGTAGCGTGGGGCTGTTGACAAGTGACGGCTTCCCTCGGCAGGCGGGTGGCCGTGTGGATGGGCAAGCGTTGTCAATACGGAGTCGTGTCGGCCTGGTGTGACTTCTGCTCCCATTGTTGAATTGCAGTTGATGTACTGACTGAAATCTGCGCGGTGCCCGGAGGAGTGTGTGTGCAGCCGTGATTGCGGCCGTCTGCTCGGGGCTAACAAGCACTTTTCCTTCTGTGGCCTGCGCGGAAGCACAACGGATGTAACTTGTTGCTCCTTCAGAGCAGTGGAGACGACGCGGCAACCTCTAACTGAGAGTGATAGTGAGTGAGCACTGTTTGTTTGATATCGGTTTGACAACCCGGTATTTGTGATTGACGTTTATGTGTCAAGTTCTTCTTCGTCGTTTCACTGTGATTCGTCCTTTTCCCTAGAACGGAATCTACCTGTAGTCATCAGCCCCGCTGGCTCAGCCTGCGCAAAAGAAAACATGTTTAAAAGGGAAAAATAAACAAATGACATTGTGCCTTTAGGCAGAGACTTATTCTCAGTAGAGAAATTGATATTTTACTTAAGTTAAAGATTTGACTTAAACGGAACATCTTGTCAGAAATTTTGAACTAGTTTTCATTTCTGTAAATAAAAGCATCATGTTTTAGTGCTAAGGTACTCATTGTCGTTGAGCGTTAGTTGTAGGCTGTATCAATGTATAATGCAGAAGATTTGTGTGTTTAGCTTGTTCAATCATTCAGTCGTTCAGTTGCTTAGGTTACATAAAAACTCTAACAACCTACTGTTGATTTAATACCCTAATTGATTTAATTAATCTTTAATTGAAGGTGGTAGACTTAGTGTTTGAGGAGAAACTCCTGATTTATTCTTCTTATTATTAGTATTGAGATGGCAAGGGCTGAGACCCGTATTTCCAGTCTATATCTTATTGGCCAATAGGTTTGCAGTCTCTTATAATTCTGCTAGCGTCTTATTATTGCAGAGATCTCCGTAGGAATCTGTTATTGTCTTAATCTGTAATCATTGTTTTTAGTGTTTACTCCAAATCATTAAATTATTTCTTGGGATAATTTGTGTTCAAGGCATTGAGCCTGTCCTAAGATGGGCTTCACGCAAGATTGTTTATAATTATAAGTAGTATGAGCATTAACGTAAGATTGTTCCTTAATTCCGAGGCAATTATTTATACTTGTTGTTAATAAAGCGTTATTGAGGACAGTGAATCATGCGCAATCCGAGTACACCTCCCAGTCCTTCCTTAGAATATAGTAGCTACATATTATATGCGGCACAAAATAAGTAGTTTTTTTTCTGTCTGCTGTCTGCCGTCCGCAGATACAACAGTTGGCGACGAGGAACTTCTCCAATGTGCTCAAGTGTGTAGCCGCGTGTATAGTGTAGTTTTTGACTGTTGCAGTTGCTTTCAACATGGCGGAACAGTTGGAGGCATTCAATCAAAAGTCAATCTGGACACAGCAGTTCAACCAGCTTATCATCGAGCAACGGTCTCCTGCCGTTCCAGCAATTTAGCAGAAAACTGGAATCCTGGCCCAACTACGTGGCCCACGGCTTCACTGGTAACACCCAACATCATTCATACCTCCTAGCGTATGCGGGACCGGAGATATGCCGCCTCCTACAACAAACATATCCAGAAGTGAAACTCCTGCGACGAGTTGGACGTCAGTCTGTCCAATTACTTTGACTCTCAGATAAACGTGGCAGCAGCAAGTCATCAGTTTTCCACTTACCAGAAAACAGGCAGCCAGTCTTGCTGGAAGTGGATTGCTCATCTGCAGGGGCTATCTCGGGTCTGCTGGTTTATATGTCAGAATCTTGTCTATAAAGAGTCTTATGCGACTTCTCTAATGCTGGACATGATCCTCAATCACAGGCCCTCTGTCATTTTATTGAAAATGAAAGAGCCGTCTCCCAATGTCTCCCAATCATACGGGCATTCGAACAATCCTTGCTTCAGCTGATGCACCAGCCGCATCCGGCTCTACTCTCTTCAGGCCCATTGGACCATCATTGTCAGCCAGAGATGGGGGTGGCCGACGCACAAGAGTTTTGCCCTCTTGTAGACATTGTTTTATCCAGCACCCATGACCTCGATGCCCTCACCGGCGTGCAAAATGTAGCGTCCGTGTGAAAGGGGGCCCTCAAGAGAAGTCTGTCAATCCTCGATGATGTTGGTGGATGCTACTCACTTGGATCTGTCTGCCTCTGGGGAGGTTGACATAGCTGGTAATTTCCCGGTCGATCCTGAGGTACAGACCTTTTCCTCACGCTACTAAAAGCCATCAATAACAATAAAATAAAGCTCGATTTTAAAATCGATACCGGTTCGTCTGTCACCATGATTGATTGGGCATCGTATGTCAAGGCGGGTTTCCCACCCCGCAGTCCCGTTGACATTTCTCTTCGCATATATGTAGCAATGACCTTATTCAGATACATGAACAGTTCTCGACCTCTATCCAGTGCCATTCTACAGCTCTGACAAATTTCTCACCTTAAATTCCTCCAAGGATAGGACTAACGACCTGTTAGGAATGGGTATGGACCTGTTGAACTCATTAGGCAAGGAAGTGTATGAGTCCGGTCCATCAGTCCGGTGAATCACGGATAACTCCTACTTGGAGGAATTGTTCGCACCTTTTCCTACCATTTTCTAGCACCCCGTTACAGGAATTTTTAGTTTTGAGGCCCATGTGGCCCTCCTTCCCACTGTCAAACCTGGATTCTTCATGCCATGCAAAGTCCCTTTTGTCTCCAAGGACGCACTTGGACAGTAGCTTCAAAGGCTTCACGATAAGAATATTCTCACACCGCTGCCTCACAGCCAATGGGCGTCACCGATTATTATCGTGGAGAAACATAATGGAGGACGGTACATTTGCGGAAATTTTAACATCCGGTTAATGCATACCCCGTAACTAGAAGACCAAAAGCAAATGCAAAACGATTTAAATGCGATATCTACATGGAGCGTAAGTTGTCAATTGACCCCAAATAATGAAAAGTGTGAAGTCATCCGTATCAGCACTGAAAACAACTCTTTAAAAATTTACACGACAAATCAGTCAAATCTTAAGGCCGTAAATTCAAATAAATACCTAGGAATTACACTTACGAAAAACTTCAATTGGAAAAAAAGGAAGGAGAACCAAAAGCTACGTTTCATTGACAGAACACTTATAAGATGAAAAGTCCTACTAAAGAAACTGCCTACACTACACTCGTGCTTTCGTTTTGGAGTATTGCTGCGCATTGTGGGATCCCCCATCAAGTGGAACTGGCGGGGGATAGAGAGACAGTTCAGAGAAGAGCAGCTAGTTCTGTATTATCACGACATAGGGGAGAGGGAGTGTCACGGAAATAATGAACGAGTTGGGGTGGAAATCATTACAAGAATAGTGTTATCATTACAAGAATAGTGTTATTTCTCTCACCAACTTTCTCCTCCGAAAGCTAAGATATTTTGTTGGCACCCACCTACATATGAGGCCATGATCATCATAATAAAATAAGAGAAATCAGATTAAAAACTGAAAGATTTAGTTTTCCTTCTTCCCGCGTGCTGTTGTAGAATGGAACGGTAGAGAAATACCATGAAAGCGGTTCGACGAACCCTCTGCCATGTGATTTGAAGAGTAATTTTGTAGATGTAGGTCATGACTCTTTTGTCTCGCGAGCCAAGAGTATCTACATTCTCGGCACCTAGTGTTAATTCTATTTCCAGTGAAAAGTCCAGAGCTCTTCAGTTTGGTCAGTGATTCAGTGTGCAGACCATTTTTCGTTTTCCGAAGGTTCGGTAAAGCTATCTCTAGATCAACCATCTGTTACGAAAATCTGTAATTACCTTTGGTAAATGAACTGTAGCTACTATTGGCTATTGAGATTTGCATCAATAAAGCGGGAACCAAAGAAATAATTACTGAAACGCTCGTGCTGCATGCAGTGCGAGTGAGGTAATATTGCCTCAGCCAAAGTGGAATTACAACTGACAAGTAGTGCAGGATGCTAATACGAGGCGCGTCCAGAAAGTAAGTTCCGTATGGTAATAAAATGAAATTGTACACAGATACAGAAGAAATTTTCATTGCACAAAATTCTACAACTCTTAAACTACTTTTCCACATAACCGCCGAAATTTTTCAGGCATTTGTCATAGTGTGGCACCAGGTTTTGTATACCTTCTTTCTAGAAATCTGCCGCCTGTGTCTTCAACCAGTTGGAAACAGTTTCTTTCAGCTCGTCGTCATTGGTGAAGTGATGACCGCCAAGGAAAGACTTGAGATGTAAGAACAGATGAAAGTCGCTATACCAGTTCTTCTGTAACCAAAGGTGGACGCCCACTTCGTTCTTCATCGTGCACATCACTACGCCCGCCATTGAACAGTCGGACCCATCTTCTCACCATCGAATCACTCATCGTATTTGGTCCATAAACATCGCAAATTTGCCGATAAATTTCACTTGGTTTCACTTTCCTCGCATTCAGAAACCGAATCACCGACCTGATTTCACAGGCGGCAGGATTTTCAATCAACGCCGACATTTCAAAAAAGCACAACAAAGCGTACGTAACTGACAGCGATCTCCAAATGGCGCACATTCTTCAAAAAAATGTTCAAATGTTTGTATATCTTATGGGACTTAACTACGGGGTCATCAGTCCCTAAACTTACAAACTACTTATGAGCTACCTTATACTAAAGACGGCACAAACATCCATGCCCGAGGGCCCCCGACCGTAGTGACCGTGCAGACCGCGACTGGAGCGCCTCAGTCCCCTCGGCCACCGCGGCCGGCACATGTTCTTCTCCTTGATACACATCGTCTACAGCGCATGTGCGGAACTGCAATCGCAGCACTGCAGCGGAGATAAATTCTAACGGAACTTACTTTCTGGACGCGCCTCGTATATCATTTGTCCATGGCTTCTAAACATTGGTTCATTCGCAAAGAAAATATTGTATAGAAATGACCCATCACTTTGCAGTCTTTGTATATAGTGTTCGCAAAAGTATAACTAATTATGAAAGTTTCTCATAAACTGGAAATGAATCAAATCATGATAAAGATGAAATTCGCAGAACGCATATTTAGATTATCACGCTCGACAGTCAGTCTGGCTGGAATGGGTGGTGTGTTACTGTTGCTAAAATGTTAACTACATTCGTTTAATCGTTTGTTGTGGTTTTCAGCGTTACATTTTATTCTTCAAACTTTTCCGTTTCTCGAATTTTATTTAATAATATTTGCTTAGGTAGTTCCTGAGGGCTTCGAATTATTAGGATACCTCTTAGTATAAAAACACACCGCTGGTTTAACACTTTGATTATGTTACACATAAACGAAATCCATGTAAACTTTTAAAAAACTTTTTCATCTTTTTTGTACGTTGGGAGCATCTGAATATCTTACGGAAAATTGTCTAAGCGCTCCCACCATAAAGCACAAGCTGTTGAGCGTCTGTGCGCAAGTAAATACACAAACCGTATCTTAGATGTTTGCTTAAATTTGATGTTGAAGAGCTGGTGTTTGTGATCTCTTCGGGACCAATGACAAATAATGTCGCCGCAGCAAACATACGACGTAACATTAGTTGCCTTGTCCGCCATATATCGTGAACGCTCGGATCCGAGGAGGCCACACTGCAATGAAAAGGAACACACTGCACGTCTAACTGTGCCATGTATTATCGAGAGCTTGCATGCGCAGGTGGGATTTTAAACTGGCCTTAAAAAGAAGCAGCTTAATTTGCTCATGTTTGGGGTGGACGAAAATCTTTTAAATTTAAATTATGCCAAGTTCGCAAAAAAATATTTGTTTTTGAC
Organism: Locusta migratoria; assembly: GCA_026315105.1. NCBI lineage: Eukaryota > Metazoa > Arthropoda > Insecta > Orthoptera > Acrididae > Locusta > Locusta migratoria. Next base: position 204,228,806 of record CM048750.1, read on the forward strand.
AACCGGTTTCGGCACACTGAGGCACCAGCCTTAAGAAGTGTTCGACATCATAGTTGTTGACAGTGCAGATGGTGAGTTAAACATAAAATCGATAAAAATGTACTTAGTAGAAAACCTGTAATGTTGAGCACTTCTGTAAATACATATGCTCTAAGATATCAGACCAGAAGGTGGTGCCTCAGTGTGCCGAAACCTGACGTCGAAATAAATAAATAAATAAATTTTGCCACTTTGTTATAATTTTAATTCGAAATATAGAAAGTCCGCGTAAGTCGCAGGACCTCCTAGTGTAACATGATGTGACGCACGCCACATGGTCCGTAAACCTCGTCGGCTCGGATCTCTTCTGCTAATGATGGAGGAGTCGTCGTTCAGCTGTTGTTACTTTTTGATCACGTTTTATACATTTTATCTAGTTATCATATTCAAAACCTCTTCATAGGTTCTTTTCAAAGCAGCATAAAAAGTAGGTTGCTCTACCATGCTACATTAACGCAATAGACTCACATTGCGGAGGACGACACCCTGGATTAGGTTTTCCAAGCTTTCTCTACATCACTCCTGGCAAACGACGGATTGGTTTTTTTAATTAAAAAAAGTAAATAAATAAAAAATAAACACTTTACCTAAGTGATTACTTAAATATTAATTGTGTGACGGCCGAAAAATTTATCGGTCATACTGAAAATATTAATTTGGTTAAAATTAAGTTTTGAGGGTATTATTAATGTTAGAAATTAAAGATGTATTTGTATTAGAATCTTAGCGCGCGCATCTATCGATGCCGTCATATTAACATTTCAGTCACTATTTAAAAAGTTTTATACACTACTGCGAGAATCATTAACAGTCGTTAGGTGACGTATTGCTGGAATGACGTTACAGAGTGTATATAAGTGCGTACCGGGAGTGGCCGTGCATCAGTCTACGGCAGTTGAATATTGATGGCAGACGTGGGTTGCGAGTGCAGTGGAATCTAGTGAGACGATAGCTGTTCAACAGAGCCACAGAATCCGCCGCACTGGAATCTGAAATATTTCGGATGTATGCGGACTTTGATTTTTTAAACAATTGTCGAAACTCAGAAATTTTCATCGCAATCTGACTTTTTTTTATAGAACAACAAACTACAATAGCAATCATTTTATGATCATTGTCTAAATTATTAACCATTCATGTAGCTATATTGTTAGCAATATTGGGGATCTCGAACTGATCGTATCAGATGGAGTCTAAAAGAATTTAGTGGTTCTTGCCAGGCATAATCATGGAATGGGAATAAACAATTTCTGTAAAATCGCAAACCTCATGTTGTAGTCAGTTATTTAGTAGATGCAGCCCTAGTTACGAATTCCCTGAATTTCAAACTAAAATTTTTTTACCAATAAGGGTATACGTGTACGGACAGCAACGAGCGTAAGGTAGCAGGAATAAGTCATCCCCTAAGACAAAGTTAGTTGAATTAAGGGTCCGTAACGTTGCAAGGCATAACCGTGCTTTTGAAATTTTTCCATTCATTTCATTTTATTCTAATATTTCTGTGTATTATCTATATATTAATAAAATTAATTTGCTGTGTGTTAGTGTCAATAGAAATGAGAAATGGCTTTACCGATTTGTATAATGTTTGCTTTTTCGCTTTAATACAGGGATGGTTACGAAAAATATGGGAAACATAAAGGAACAAATATATCGAAAAAATCTAAACTGTTAGCCGGCCGCGGTGGCCGAGGGGACTGAGGCGCTTCAGTCACGGTCTGCACGGCCACTACGGTCGGGGGTTCGAATCCCCCCTCGGGCATGGATATTTGTGCCGTCCTTAGTCTTAGTTAGTTCATAAGTAGTTTGTAAGTTTAGGGACTGATGACCCCGTAGTTAAGTCCCATAGACTATGCAAACATTTGAACATTCAAAACTGTTAATTTTGTAAGAGGGCATGGTCACTTCGGATTAGATTAGTATTTTATGCTCTACCACAACGTTCATCAGACTGCGATAAAATTTTCCACACTTGACTACCCTCAAAACAAGAGAAACATCGTTATCTACATAAGATTTCGTACGATGCATGGTGGATGGAGGGAGGTGGTGGAGGAAGAGGGGAACAAGGCAGAGGCAGGTAGACACAGAGAAGAGGGAAGCGGAGATGGACAGAAAGAGCAATGGGAGGAGTACATGGTCGAACTGAATATTTTAATAAATAAATACCGAAGCAACGCCGTAATTACAGGTAGCTGATACAGTGAGAAGCTTTAGAGGGCAAAAAGGTAAGACACAGGAATAAAGATGGGCGAAAGTGACAGGCAGAGATTAAGGAGAGGAGTGTAGGATGAATATCCAATTCACTTGCGAATATATATATATATATATATATATATATATATATATATATATATATATTCGTTTTACTACTGAACAAGGATTTCAAGTACATCGTAGTACACTGATACTCACTCAAATGCTATATTTTGAAGGAAGCAACCATATCTGTTGAAATTTGCAGCATTCATTTGCGATGAAGAAAACTTCGCATATGATGATCATTTGAACATAAACGCACATTATTGGCGGTGGAAGTGCAAGTTGCAATCGCTCTACAAAGGGAGAACAAACGGCATTGTGGGCGTACTGGAGTTATTCTTTTATATCGTGTTTTTGCTTAAGGGGACATGCTCGTGAAAATGACCAAAAATTTGCATTTTTTTTATCTGTAGGAAAGAGCTTTTCGTGCAGATTTTAAAAATGTATAGTTTATGGGCATTATCATTTTTCGTTCGTTCTAAAATTGAGGTAGAACGTAATGGTACACATCTGTCAGTTTGAACTGAGTCAGATTCCGTGATGCATTATTTTGTTCCTCCGTTTTTTCCGTCGTTAGTTACGCATCGTTAACACGGGTGTATTCTAGAGCTCGGCTGAGAAAATTAAGTAAAGACTACAGTGGAAAAAAAGTATCAGACGGAAAACACATAGGTGTGCAGGTCTTCTTACAAAAAGTGAAATTGATTCTTTGACACAATATTATGGACTAGCAATAAGGAGAAATGTAGGAGATTAAGAGAACATGAGACGAGCTGTTTGGGCAACATGGTTTCACAGAGTGTCAACAGATGAAACCCCACAGCATGGTTTGTGTCCAAAAGGGGAAGATTCATGTTGCAATGCTTCAGGCATACAATATACCCACGAGCATTCCTTGCCACTTGCTGTAATGGAGGCAATTAAGCCTACATATAGGGATCTGGCAAATAAAAATCTGCTTAGGAAATGTATTCATGGTCTCTCGCAGAATGCAAATGATAGCTTCAACAGTTGTATCTGGGAGAGAATACCCAAAACTGTGTTTGTTGGGTTGACAGTGCTGAAGATTGGTGTAATGGATTCAGTAATAACATTAAATGATGGTGCAATTTCGAGGATCAATGTTATGAAGAAATTGAACATCCAGACGCGAAGGACTATAGCTTTAGCTCTAACTGCTATTGATAAGCGACGGGTAACCGAAGCAGAGACAGCTGCAGAAGCTGCTACCAAGGAGTAACGGATAAAGAAAAGAATGAAGAGAAAGAGTATGGAGGATAAGGAAACAGGACAACAACTGGATTATGCAGCTGGAATGTTCTAAACCACCATAGTGGTAAGTTAATAAATCTGTAAATCTTCGTTAGCGAATTACCAAAAACTTGAATTTTCATCTTTCATTTCTCCTAAATGTCTGACGTTAAACTCACAAAAAATTGTACAGGTATTTAGAATGACCTCCTCAACCTTGCCTATTATTTCTTTGAAAAACTCATATCATGATGATGATATCGGTGATATTTGAGCTACTTTTTTTTAATAGTTTTGTTGTTGTAAAATAAATTACTTGTCTTTTTCACAGATCAGCATCAGGGAAGGAAATTGGAGGCATAAAAAATTTATGTGAATGTTGTGTGTACTGTGACTCTGTTTTCCAAGCAGTGAGGTCAGTAGTTCCAGAGAAAATGGTACCACAGTGAAATATTGTTCCGTTTTTTATACTATTTTAAATATTTTTGTCAGTACAAAACTATAATAAATATTCCATTTTTTTTTTTTTTTTTTTTTTTTTTGAAACTGCTTTGCCTAATGACCCTAACTGTTTGTAAAACGTTTGAGCTATCTCTCGTTTATAGATCAGTAGCAACCTGAGGGAGAATATAAAGCTAAAAATGCAGCCCTTTCAGGGGCGTGTCCCCTTAAGCAGTTTCAGTGTAACAAGTAGGAGACTTCGAGCGTTTTTCGAGCATGTTTCGGAGTTAGACCAAGGAGAAATAGTTGCCCGTATGGATGTAACCAAATAATTATGATGCAGATATGTAATAGCCAGATACAGGAAGGTACGACGAACCAATTGATTTCACTCACCTCGTTACGTCGTTAAATGCGATGGCAGGCTTAATGTGCGTATAGCAGTAAAGGAACGTTCTGCCACATCACGAACATCAAAACAATTTCAGTCTGCTGCATAACAAGCAGCGCCCGCGAGTAAATTGGACGTCGTTTCCTGCAGTGTGCTGTGCCGAAGAGGAGTCCACTACTGCGTTTACTAATGAGCCTTCGCCATAGCCGTTTGCGCCGGCAATGATGCGACGAACGATGGACAAGGACAACCGAATGGAACGACATTGTTTTTACCGACGACTCTTGATTCTACCTGCACCACAACGATTGTCGAATTAGAATCTAAAGACACCATGGTGAGAGAGTAATGAACTATAGCAGCCGGCCGCGGTGGCCGAGGGGACTGAGGCGCTCCAGTCACGGTCTGCACGGCGACTACGGTCGGGGGTTCGAATCCCCCCTCGGGCATGAATATTTGTGCCGTCCTTAGTATTAGCTAGTTCGTAAGTAGTTTTTATGTTTAGGGATTGATGACCCCGTTGTTAAGTCCCACAAATGTAATAAAAAAATTAAAAAAAAAAAAAAAAAAAAAAAACCTAGAGCATTATTCATCGCCATTGTACTCATGCATCCAATATTATGGTTCGGGGTGGTACTGGGTTCCACTGCCGCACCTCCCGAGTACTCATTGTCGGCACAATAACCAGTCAGCGTTTCATCTCTGAAGTGTTGGAAGTCTGTTGGCCTCCCATACCTCCGGAACTAGTTGACAAGCACATGGCAACAGGATAATGCGCCACCAGACGCAGCAACATTCAAGACTTCTTTTTCACCCACCTGATTTCATTGCTCACTTGGCCTACCTGTTCTCCCGACTTATTTTCTACTGAAAACATCCGGTCGATGATGCTGAACGACTCACCGGGATACGCCAAGCGCAGATCAACTTTGTCAGTATGTGGAAGCAGCATAGACTTCTATACACCAACAACACATTCTTTGATTCTATGCCGAAGCTGTAGCAGTGGATATAGCCATTCAGTACTGATTTTCAGCAGTTCTAGAAAGTAATACAGATGATTAAGCCAGGATTCCTTTCCATGAATTATCGTAATCCGCCTTAGCTGCCTTATATGCCTTTATTAGGTTACAACCGGTTTCGCATCGTTAAAGGTGCATCTTCAGGTATCTGCATTAATAAAAACAAGTTCTTATACATAACTACTAATATTTAGGGACTGATGACCTAGCTGTTTAGTCTCCTCAAAACCATCAACAACAACAACTAATATTTACAAATTTAGAAAAACCTGATACACACAAACTTTAATTTACATGAGGTGGAATGCCTTATTGCGACGTCCCAGTATTCATGTTGGGTGCCGGGTTTTATGGGGGCTTTCCTCAAATTTGTTAGCTTGGTTTATATGGGACACCATTAAGTAAACGTCTTTGTGGTTTTAGTCAACAGTTGGTTAAACCTAGTGAGTGAAAAAACCATCGTGAGCTAGAATTTTGAAGGCATAACCAGTAAAGAGAAGCGTATCAAGAGAAGTGGCACTCACCAAGTTTACTGCTTAAAATTTTTTTATTAAATTGATCGTGAGGTGTGTGTTCTCTCTCCCCTGAATCTAAAGCAAAAATGGATTGTACCAATTGGTTTTGTCAAGTCTTTTAACAGGATATGACGCGAACCAATTGGTACAATTCATTTTTGCTTTAGATTCAGAGAGATAGAATACACTTCCCACGTTCAATTTAATAAAAAATTTTAAGCAGTAAACTTGGTGATTAGTACCCCTCTTTATAAGCTTCTCATTACTGGTCACGACCTCAAAATTCTAGCTCACGATGATTTTTCACTCACTAGGTTTAACCAACTGTTGACTACAACTACGCCGGCCGCGGTGGCCGAGCCGTCTGCGGCGCGCAAGTCACAGTCTGCACGGCCACTATGGTCGGGGGCTCGGATCCCTCCCCTCGGGCATGGATATTTGTGCCGTTCTTAGTGTTAGCTGGTTCCTAAGTAGTTTGTAAGTTTAGGGACTAATGATCCCGTAGTTAAATCACATAAGCTCTACAAACATTGGAACATTTTTTTTTACTACAAATACATAGACGTTTACTTAATAGTACCCCATATAAACCCAGCTAACAACTTTGAGGAAAGCCCCCATAAAACTCGGCACCCAACATCAATATTAGGACGTCACAATAAGGCATTCCACCTCATATAAATTAAGTTTTGTGTTTATCAGTTTTTTTCTAATTTTGTAAATATTTGTAGTTATAAACCCTCTGAATAACAAGTTGTCTTTATTAATACAGATACCTGAAGATGCACCTTTAATGGTGCGAAACTGGTTCTAATCTAATAAAAGCATATAAGACAGCCAAGGCGGATTACGATAATTCATGGAAAGGAATCCTGGCAATCGTCTGTATTATTTTCTAGAATTGCTTAACAATGTACTTCAGCTATGGACAGCCAAAGTATAAAATAGTCTGTGATAACTCAATACTGATTTTATCATCTTCCTCACTTCACATGGGGCAGTACACCATGTGACCAAAGAATCCCGAAACCCCCAAAACATACACCACTGGCCATTAAAATTGCTACACCACGAAGATGACGTGCTACAGACGCGAAATTTAATCGACAGGAAGAAGATGCTGTGATATGCATACACACAAGGTTGGCGCCGATGGCGACATCTACAACGTGCTGACATGAGGAAAGTTTACAACCGATTTCTCATACAAAAACAGCAGTGGACCGACGTTACCTGCTGAAACGTTATTGTGATGCCTCGTGTAAGGAGGAGAAATACGTACCATCACGTTTCCAACTTCGATAAAGGTCGGATTGTAGCCTATCGCGATTGCGGTTTATCGTATCGCGACATTGCTGCTCGCGTTGGTCGCGATCCAATGACAGCAGAATATGGAATCGCTGGGTTCAGGAGGGCAATACGGAACGCTGTGTTGGATCCCAGAGGCCTCGTATCACTAGCAGTCGAGATGACATGATCTTATCCGCATGGCTGTAACGGATCGTGTAGCCATGTCTCGATGCCTGAGTCAACAGATGGGGACGTTTGCAAGGCAACAACCATCTTCACGAATAGTTGACGACGTTTGCAGCAGCATGGACTATCAGTCGGTGACCAGAGCTGCGGTTACCATTAACGCTGCACCACAGACAGGAGCGTCTGCCATGGTGTACGCAACGCTAAACCTGGGTGCACGAATGGCAAAACGTCATGTTTTCGGATGAATCCAGGTTCTGTTTACAGCATCATGATGGTCGCATCCGTGTTTGACAACATCGCGGAGAACGCACATTGAAAGCGTGTATTCATCATCGCCATCTGGCGTAGCACCCGGCGTGATGCTATGGGGTGCCATTGGTTACACGCCTCGGTGACCTCTTGTTCGCATCGACGGCACTTTGAACAGTGGCCGTTACATATCAGATGTGTTACGACCCGTGGCTCTACCCTTCAGCCGGCCGCGGTGGCCGAGGGGACTGAGGCGCTCCTGTCACGGTCTGCACGGCCACTACGGTCGGGGGTTCGAATCCCCTCTCGGGCATGGATATTTGTGCCGTCCTAGTTCGTAAGTAGTTCATAAGTTGTTTGTAAGTTTAGGAACTGATGGCCCTCATAGTTAAGTCCCATAAACTATACAAACATTTGAACATTTGATTTTTCTATCCTTCATTAGATTCCTGTGAAACCCTACATTTCAGCAGGATAATGTAGGAGCGCATGTTGCAGGTCGTGTACGGGCCTTTCTGGATACAGAAAATGTTCGACTGCTGTCCTGGCCAGCACATTCTCCAGATCTCTCACCAACTGAAAACGTCTGGTCAATGATGGCCGAGCAACTGGCTCATCACAATACGCCAGTCACTACTCTTGATGAACTGTGGTATCGTTTTGAAGCTGCATGGGCATCTGTACCTGTACATGCCATCCAAGCTCTGTTTGATTCTATGCCCAGACGTATCAAGACCGTTATTAAAGCCAGAGGTGGTTGTTATGGGTGCTGATTTTTCAGGATATGTGCACCCAAACTGCGTGAAAATGTAATCACATGTCACTTCTAGTACAATATATTTGTCCAATCAATACCCGTTTGTCATCTGCATTTCTTCTTGGTGTAGCAATTTTAATGGCCAGTAGTGTACGTTTTTCATATCAGGTGCCTTGTGCTGCCACTATTACAGGTACTCCATATCAGCGACTTCAGTACTCATTTAGACATGACGAGAGGACAGAATGGTGCGCTCCAAGGAACTCATGGACCACGAACGTGGTCAACTGACTGGGTGTCACTTGTATCAGATGTCTGAATGCGAGATTTCCACATCACTAGACATCCCTTAGTTCACAGTTTCTGATGTGACGACCTCGTCCCTTTTACTGACAGAGACCGCCGACAGCTGAAAAGGGTGGTACAGTTTAATGTGCAGGCGTCTATCCAGACCATCGCACAGTAATTTCAAACTGCATCAGGATCCGTCCCAAATACTATGACAGGCGGCTGCCCAAAAGCCACACATCAAGTAGGTCAATGCCAAAAGACGCCTCGCTTGTTGTAAGGAGCGTAAACATTAGACGATTGAAGAGTGCAAAAACCTTGTGTGGAGTGAGGAATCGCATACGCAATGTGGCGATCCGATGGAGGGGTGTGCATATGGCGAATGCCCAGTGTACGTCAGTTGCAACCGTGTGTAGTGCCAACAGTAAAATTCGGAGGCAGTAGTGATATGGTGTACTCGTGTGCTGGCCGCGGTGGCCGAGGGGACTAAGGCGCTCCAGTCACGGTCTGCACGGTCACTACGGTCGGGGGTTCGAATCCCCCCTCGGGCATGGATATTTGTGCCGTCCTAGTTCGTAAGTAGTTCATAAGTAGTTTGTAAGTTTAGGGACTGATGACCCCGTAATTAAGTCCCATAGACTATATAAACATTTGAAAATTTGATTTTTGTACTCGTGTGTTTCATCCACTCTTTGTTGTTTTGCGTGGCACTAACACAGCACAGGCCTACATTGAAATTTTAAGCACCTTCTTCCTTGCCACTGCTAAAGAGAAATTCAGGACTTCGGGAATGGCGAGTGCATCTTTCAACACGATCGAGCACCTATTCATAAAGCATGGCCTATGGCGCAGTGGTTACACGATAAAAACATCCCTGAAATTGACTGGCCTGCAGAGAGTCCTGACTTGAATCCCATAGAACACCTTTGGGATATTCTGGTACGCCGACTTCGTGACAGGCCTCACTGACATATCAATACCTCTACTTAGTGCAGCAATCCGTAGAAAATGGACTGCCATTCCCCAAGAAACCTTCCAGCATCTGATTGAAGGTATGCCTGTGAGAGTGGAAGCTATCATCAAGGCTAAGTGTGAGCCAAAACCGTACTGAAATACAGCATTACCAATGGAGGGCGCTACGAACTTGTAACTCATTTTCAGCCAGGTGTTGAGGTACTTTTAATCACACAGTGTAATTTCAATCATGTGATCTTTATGTCTGAAATAAATTTGGCTGTGATATCTACGATATTTCTTGATCCGCTCGGTTAGGCGTGGTGGTCTAACGCACCGCTTTCGGAGACGGGGAGGCGTACTGGCCCAGGTTCGAATCCGTCCGGCGGATTAACGAAACGGATCAGAGTGCCGACCCTCCTGGATGGATGTTTTAGCCGGTTTTTCACATCCCCCTACGTGAATACCGGGCTGGTCCCCAAGTCCCGCCTCAGTTACACGATTCGCAAACATATCGTAAAACTTTACACTTTCACACATATAAATCTATAGGCCTACACAAACATTTGGGGTACACATTTCCTCCCAGGGGACATGGGGTGGCGACAGCAAGGGCATCCGGCCACTACGGAACTACTAACACGCCAAATACGATTAACGAAGCCGACCCTGCATGTGTGGGAACATTGCTCAAGAGAAAGAAAGAAAGACATTTCTTTGTGTTGTATTTGAGTGGCCAGCACTGCATCTAATACCACTTTGTTTTTCTTTTCTTTTTTTTTCTTTTTATTATTACTTGCAATTTTTATTATGTTTCTATTAAGAAAAGCATAATTAAACTTCCTCTTACAAGCAATGAGGTTTTACTTGCTACGAAGAAGCACTCAGTTCGGTTTTACGTGAAAAAGTGTTATATGACAAATATTGTAAATTTCGGAGCTAACTGTATAATCCATGTAACTGGTAAGATTGTTGGCAACAGATTCTTAATGTAGCGAAATGTATAGTTAATCATACCGTATAATAAAGAAATATAGTTTCTACTGCTTTTATAAATACCGCAGAGCACTTGATAACGTGAATAAGGCCCTTGAAAGACGTCGCGCAACTTTCAGAAAAACGTAACTCTTGGAGTACTTTCTTATTTAAGTAACTAGTTGTGTTATTTATGTGAGAAGATTGCTCAAGTGAGCGGAATCCACATCCATTTGGACTTGAAACACCGAGCGCATTTCAAACAGGACACCTCGAACGACGGGCACAGGTTAACTTCATCAGTGGATGAGTGCAACAGAAAAACTAGAAAGCTTCTGCTCACAGGTAATTGAAGCAGTACGCTTTTCACGATAATCTACTCAGAATTCCAATAGCTGATCAGAGCAGAATTTGTTAATATTCTTTAGAACCTTGCTTAGCGCTGTAGTAGGAACTTCGAAGTGAAAATTAGACTAATTGCAGAATATTATAAGAGCTCACGCAAACACAAATAACATATTTGACACACTACACTGATAAATGACACAGTACAGACAGTTTATACGGAAGGAAGATTAGGGTTCAACGTCTCGTTGGTAGCATGATCATTAGAGACGGAGTTCATAGAACGCATAAAACGTACCACCTGACATGCTGATAATGATTTGCCGAATATGTAGATTTGTGATTTTCTTGTCTACATATTTTATGGGTAAGTCCTTGCTATGAATATTTTAAAAGGTTACGATATATGCAATTGTTTTTTGACTAAGAACATACAGAGTAATAAGCTACAACTGGTAATAATGTTAGAAAACGGGCCCTATCACAATTTAAATCATTCATTGACGTTGAGTTACAAATTGAAGCTAAAGTTCGACGCAGAAGAAAAATTGTTTTAGAAGGAATTACATTATGAAAGTATCACCACCTCATTTTATATTATCAACATCTAACGCATAATGGGTGAACTGTTGATTTTAAAGAATATTTTTTGTGAAATAAATTTAAAATAATAATATAGTGTATAGAGTTAATATCTTCAATAAAATATTTCCAATTGATAAATATTTATATTTACTTTTTTCCACTTCCTATCACAGGCCGCTAATGGTGCAAAGTATTCGCATGGATCATCTAGTAATTATTTAAATAGAAATAACGATTGTGATGACATAATCAGAAACTGGAACAGCTGTTTTCCAGACACCATATCAGTAGACAATCATATCCAGATCAGATCTTACCAAGGAATCACGACAGGTAAAAGCGTTTTGCGAAATTCAATTTTCGTCTTCCGGAACGCGAACACAGAGTCTAATGACTATACAGCAGTATCTGATGGAGTGCGCTTATCCTCCGGTAACACAGGTCTCACGCTCACACAACTTTGGGCATCCCTAGGTATGGCTGTTCTCCCCTCCGACTCAACTATTCAACTTTGTACACCCCTCACTACCTGACTCCTCCACTCGGCGGCGGATTCTTGAAAGCGACTCTGGCGTTTTTACCTGCGAAGTCGACTCAAAATCTGGAGACCAAAGCACCCCTGGCAGCCAACTGTGAGCTGGTGTGAAGTCAGTGCGGCCGTGTGTCGGATTTACGAACAGCTAAACAAGCTGCTGGAGAAGATGACGGTCGAAGTCAGCGCAGTAACGCAGAAGGCAATGCCAGCAGCTTCGGTCAGGGCTTTAGATGTCTACCATTGCCGTAATGCGAATGGGGGACAATCATCTTTTTTATATCGATGCTTTTCTTTCTTCCGTGCTAATTTCAGTAACGGTGAGGATATTCCACCGTATGCAAGACAAATTTTATTACATTTCCCATACATGTTTCAGCACATTTTATGCTATCTTCAGTGGGATAACGTTATTGATTCTCTGAAAATTATATTAGTACTGTACAAAGGCTTTTGATATACATATAAAGGTTTTTATAAAATCTTTAACTGTGTTGTTGGTTCAGTTTGCAGACAAATTTATCTATGTTTGTTCTTTCAAAAATTAGGCCTATAAATACGACTTACACTGGGCTTGTTGTGATTATTTTGTACAACTTGTCATCTGCAAGGCTAAATAAAAAGTTTATATTTATTGTTTCCAATTTTGAGATCGAAAATCGCGTCTTTTGTGTGTGTGGGTGCTGTACCCGAAGCCTTCCGGCACAAAAAGGGCAAATAAGGCCAAACAAGTTCCGCTCGAAATATGCTTAGCACGACTGCAACAAATCATTATCTTCTTTGTACAAGACGACCAGTGCGAATACTTCGCTGCGATAGTGGTCAGTAACGTAAGTGGAAAAAAGTGAATGTAAATATTTATCAAATCGTAGTATTTTATTATAGATTTTAACAGCATATACAATATTATTTTTTACAATACTTCCTTCCAGACAATATTAGACGTTCGTCGACAATTAAGATTTAATTTCTACTTTATCATTAATGTTTTGCTCCGGTGTAAGGTAAAATACAACTGTCGGTGACTAAAAGCAGAATCGGACAAATATAGTCCAACTCGATCAAGTGACTGATCTTGCGTTTTTTTTTTTATCGTAATACAGAACGTTAATCTATCAGAAGCTGTCCTTTAAAGTAGCAGGGCATTGTAATGTCAGATAGTGGAATATCTACGCTAGGTAACAAATAGTATTCACTTCCCAGTTGCAACTTATAAATCTATGAAAGTTTTATTCATTTTTTTTTTCTATTAGCCTCGTCGCATTCAGAAATCCCTTAGTTGCATTCAAATGAGAGTCAACCAGACCGCAACTTCAAAGTGTAGAAAAATGAAAAAACCGAAGTTGAATTTGTACTCAAAAAATTTCTTCAGGATCAATCAATTTGAGTGTTTAAAAAGTCAAATGAAAGAGCTTGATTCGTTGAGCGTTCTTAGTCCAAAAAGAACTGCGTACCTTAATTGGAACCAAAGATTTCGTACGCAAATCGATTACAATATGCTCAGTAAGAACAGAAGAACATCGCGTTTGAGTATAAATAACGGAAGGTAACAGTTAAGTGAATTCTGATACTTGATGACAAATCTGTTGATTAATACCTTTCGTTTTAAACAAAAATGAAGGCAGTGAGCCGGATAGAACGTTCTGAACGACTGACTTTAGTTCACAACAAGGATATTTCGATAAAGAAATGACAAATCTGTGGTCAGTGTGTGGTAAGCAGGAGGAACCGGGTTCCAATCCCGGGATGGCACAAATTTTCAACTTTCCTCATAGATTTAATTCAGTGACCACTGACGGCTAACGTAAATTACTTTGTATTTTCGGATTTCAGTTGATTGCAGAAAGAGCACCAGTGCAGTTAAAGGTCGTTGATTTAGCTTTACATCGATTATCATTATTTAATTGTTAGATCCTTTTCGTGTTATAACGTACTTGCTTAGTATAATTCTTAAAATATTTTTTAAAAATTGTATTTCACGGGGATATTACCGCATTTTAGTAAATGAAATTAGCACAGCAATAATTTCTTTGTAGCTTTATGTGAAATTTTTATTTTAAATCATTTTAGGTTTTCGTTAAAGTGTTTGGGAGTATAAATACAATTATGATATTTCTGGATTTCACTTACGTAGAAGCTTAAATTTTTGATATCACCAACGATGTGTAGACATTAGCATTTTCTTCTTCTTCTATAAAAAGAACAGTGTCTGTTTGTAATTCACACAAATCTGCAGTTTTATTGCTCTTCATGAAATTTTGCACGTTTGACTTCCCAAACTAGATGAAGTTCACTGTCTACATAAAATTTCGTGAGGTGCATGGCGGATGATAATTTACAACACCTCGAAACCAATCTAGTTTTACTAAGCTCTCGCACATTTTAACTTCAAAAGAAGTGGAAGAGCTACTAACATTTGTGAAAGTCGGGAAGAGTGGAAAGGGGGGGGGGGGGGACGGCAATTGCAAGCATGTCTCTTAATTCTGCCGTTTTCACTTTCCTGTAGATAAGACGTTCTCCATGACAAGTTTCGCGAATTAATATTAACGCAATTGAACTGTTAAAAAAACTGTCCCTCGTATATAGACATGGCTGATGGTACTAGTTAACATAAAGTTTAACTAGCTCCAGAAACAATAGAAACGAAGAAAGGGTAAAAAGGTTTAAAGTCAATACCAGAGTATTTTGTGATAAAAGAAATAAAGGACATCCACCCACTCTGTTACACGTTAAAAACACCTACATAATAGTGTTAGGCAAGTGGAGAACAGATAGATAATAGACACTCAATAAACTTTATATGGAATGGTACAATCCCCTTTCACGGATAAAATTTAAAACAGAATCAACCATGGAGGCATTGTCACCTAAAACAAGATTCAAGGCGTCAGGGAGTTTAAAATTCCAGCTGGTGAACTGGCCACTATGGATGTGGTTTTTAGGCGGTTTATCCCATCCAGTTTCGTAAATACCGAGCTGGTGTCAATGTACCAATGTAGAAAACATGAGATTTACTCTAGACACAAGTAGATGGGTCTCACAGATACCGTCCTGGGGTGAGTGGCAGTGTACAGAGCATTCGACCAGAAGCCTTCACTAACATTCCAAATATGACATGAAGTCACCGATAAGGTATACGCCAATTTTTCAGTTTTCGTTATTAACCAGTGCTATTAGGGATGCTGTACAAATACAAAGGCCACAGGTTGAGATGCGGCTGTTCATTTATTTACGCGTTTCAAACTCGTCATCGTGAGAAGCCAAACATGGGCTAAAAATGTTGAAATGTTTGTTAAGTTTAAGGGACTTAACTACCAGGTCATCAGTCCGTAAACTTACAAACTACTTATGAACTATATTATACTATAGACGATACAAACATCCATGCCCGAGAGAGGATTCGACTCCCCGACGGGAAACGGCCTAGCGCATCGGAGCATAGCGCCTCAATGCGCTTGGCCACTCCGCCGCGGCCGTGTGTGTGTATTAACTTCATGGCCCTGCAAGTATAATATAGTATAGTTCACCAGGGCCATGACGTTATACAAATGTTTGAAACTTTACCCCAGGTTTGGATCCTCACGATGACGAGTTCGAAATGCGTCAATAAATGTGTGTGACCTTTGTAGTTGTACAGCGTCCCTAATAGCACTGGTTACTAACGTTCACTCGCATTGCCTCACTTCATGTAACAAAACTGTCACAGTAGTGACACAAGAAAAGGCAAAGACAAAGGAGACGAATGAGGTATATTTTTGAGACCAACTAAACTAACCTCCTTGTTCCTATTCCCATAGTTTTGAGTAACGTTTTCCTGAATAAAATAAGAGAGAAATTGAGATAACTAGATGTGGTGAAAATTATTTTTAACTGACGAGGAACACATTTAGTGCATGGTCACAAAGTTAGATCTCAGGTCAGGCTCATTTAAAAGTGTTAACAACGAAGTCAGGTAAAATATTAGTTGCTAATGACTTACCAAGTGTATGAGGAGTATGAGAGAAAATGAGTGTCCGAGAGAGGTATGTATTACATTTCACGAAACGGTCATCCTTGCATACAGACCATTGACTTGCACCATGTCACCGAATGAAAAGTCGAGCGCCACAGTTTTCACAAAGGTTCGCACTGTCAAGATCGAAGGCGAGCTGTTTGTAAGTTAAACACCCTGCAGTATGAGAGAACGGATAAGGAATCATATTGGTGTAATGGGCTGATGAGAGCTGATGGGGTGTGATGTCGTGCAACTGAAGTCGGTACAGTCTGTCATGGTACTTATCGTAAATCCGGCTATCCTTCAAGAGGTAGATGCAGATACTGCGATAACATGAATAAGAACGGGGAATAAAAATAAAAAAAAACAGAGGCTGAATTTGTCCATTGCTTCCAGGCGGCATGCACTGCATTGTGACACTTCTTGGGACGGATAATTTGATCGCCGCGGTGGAGTAGCCGAGAGGGTGTGGTTGGCTGTGTGGTTCTGGTTGTGATGCAAACCTGGTGTGCGTCGGCAGTTCCAATTCTGGTTGGAGAAAGTGCGTTTGGGGATGGAATTTCATTTTGCCGGGCGCCGTGGCTCAGCTATACGCCCTCTGTAATAAAAAAGCTGAGCCAAATATTCAACGAGCTGTCTAAAGCGTCTCGTTGCGGAGCGCGCGGTTGCTCGCCGTGGAGGTTCGGAGGTTCGAGTCCTCCCTGGGGCATGGGTGTGTGTGTTGTCCGTAGGTTAGTTTACCTAGGTTTAAGAAGTTTGTAAGCTACGGACTGATGACCATGCAGTTTAGTCCCATAGATTTACAAACATTTGAACAGTTTTGATAATTTGATCTAACGAAGTATGATTTTTAGACTAGAATCGAGCAGAAGCAAGTTATTGAAAGTAGCTATTGACCAAAACCAGAGCTCATACAATAGCTTTAGTTCACGTACGACCATTTTCCCACTGTTGCTTGCTGTGACAATTATTCCCTACTGACCTTGCAACAGTGCAGCCTCGGTTGCACAGTGGTAGAGTGCCGGATTACAAATCCGAAGTTCGTGGGTTCGATCCCCGCCAGGGCTTAGAGCTGTCACTTTTCACTTCTTTCACCTCTGGCAGCACTGGTCATGTGAAAAATACCGAGTAGCACCGTGGTTCGGAACCCACGTTAAACTGTAGCTCCCCCTATAACTGGCTGGGTATGTCAGATCGAAGGTCGGAGGATGGTAACGACACCTCCAAACAGGGGCATGCCTAATAAAGCACTGTGGTGTTCAAACCAAAAACTTCGGATTCACTGCTTTACTCTTTTTTTTTTTTTTTTTTTTTTTTTTTTTTTTTTTTGATCTTGCAACATCAAGCGCACAAGAAAGATTTGCAGAGGGCGGGGCATCTCCAGATTCTTGTAGCGCAATAAATAACATCTAGATAGTTAGAAAAAAGCACAGATGTTAATTAATCTTAATAAAGCCCTCTTGATACTTTTAATTTCCAGCCGCTCGGGGATGGCCACGCGGAGTGAGGCCCCCTGTCAAGGAATGCGCGGCCGCTCCCGCTGGAAGTTCCAGTCCTCCGTCGGTCATGGCTGTGTGTGTGTGTTGTCCTTAGTATAAAATAGTTTGTTACTTCAAGAAGTACGTAAGTCTAGGGACCAATGACTGTAGCAGTTCGGTTCTTAATTACATAAACTTTGGACTTTTTATTTTCCATAGTTCCTTTCAAATCCAGTTCATCTTCGAAACTCGATAGCGCGGTATTGAAATCTATTTCATGAGAATATATCACCTGTAAATTTTCGGGCCGATTCCGCAGTTTGCTGTGCATCGCCAAGTTGCCGTTTTATTTGAAATGTCGTCTTCCAATTCTGTAGCGCTGTCGAAAGTTACACAAGCATCTACGGCTTCACAGGAAGTCGTCACTATAATACAATTATGCTTAACGTAGATGCCTTGGTTGCACAGTGGTAGACTACAAATCCAAAGGTCACGGGTTCGATCCCCGCCAGGTCCTAGGATTTTTATCTGTCACTTTCCACTTTTTTCACCTATGGCAGTATTGCTGATGTGAAAAATACCGAGTAGGACCGTGGTTCGGAACCCACGTTAAACTGTAGGTCCCCCCCATAACTGGCTGGGTAAGTCAGTTTCAAGGTCGGAGGAAGGCAACGGCACACCACCTCCAAACAGGACCATGCCTAGTAAAGCAATGTGGTGTTCAAACCAATCTTGGGATTGTTGACTGCTTTACCTTATATTCAAATGTTCAAATGTTTGTAATTTTATGGGACCAAACTACGTTGGTCATCAGTCCCTAGACTTACAAACAAACTAACCTAAGGGGACCGATCGTGAGGCCTCCCCGGTTCGTCTTGCAGGTTTGAGGCGCTGTCTGCTCAGGACGACGTTCCTGAGTCGGATGGTGTCTCTCACCCTGTCACAACACAGCCTGCAAGATCCGGGCTTTCACAGAGGGTGGGTTTACTTGTAGTTGGGAGCTCAAACGTTAGGCGGGTGATGGAGCCCCTTAGAGAGATGGCTGCCAAGGAGGGGAAGAAGGCCAACGTGCACTCCGTGTGCATACCGGGTGGAGTCATTCCAGATGTGGAACGGGTCCTCCCGGATGCCATGAAGGGTACGGGGTGCAGCCAACTGCAGGTGGTGGCTCACGTCGGTACCAATGATGTGTGTCGTTTCGGATCTGAAGAGATCCTCTCAGGTTTCGAGCGGCTAACTGAAGTGTGGTAAAGACTGTCAGTCTTGCTTGCAAGATGAAAGCAGAGCTCACCATCTGCAGCATAGTTGACAGGACCGACTGTGGACCTCTGATACAGAGCCGAGTGGAGGGTCTGGATCAGAGGCTCAGACGGTTCTGCGACGGTGTAGGCTGCAGATTCCTTGACTTGCGCCATCGGGTGGTGGGTTTCCGGGTTCCGCTGAATAGGTCAGGAGTCCACTACACGCAGGAAGCGGCTACACGGGTAGCGGGGGCAGTGTGGCGTGGACTGGGCGGTTTTTTAGGATAAAGAGCTTCGGGGAAATAGAAAATGGGCAATCTCAAAGGGTTCAGGTGGATCACAGGAGAAATGTAGATCCGGAAACTATCGGTATAACAGTTGTAAATTGTCGTAGCTGTGTCGGGAAAGTTCCAGAACTGCAAGCGTTAATAGAAAGCACCGAAACACACATCATTATAGGCAGCGAAAGTTGGCTCAAGCCGGAAATAAGTTCAGAAGAAGTATTTTCAAAAGATCTAACGGTATTCAGAAAGGACAGATTAAACAAAATAGGTGGGGGCGTGTTTGTCGCCGTCAAAAGTAGTATTTCATGTAGCGAAGTTGAAGTTGATAGTTCGTGCGAGCTATTATGGGTAGAGGTTGTACCCGAAAATCGTAAGAAGTTAATAATCGGTTCCTTTTACCGGCCTCCCGACTCTGGCGATACAATAGCAGAAAGGTTCAAAGAAAACCTGAGTCTAATTACAAAAACGTACCCGACTCACACGATAATAGTAGGTGGTGATTTTAATTTACCCTCGATCTGTTGGCGAAATTATATTTTCAAATCAGGAGGTAGGCATAAAACATCGTCCGAAATTGTACTCAACGCATTCTCTGAGAATTACTTCGAACAATTAGTTCATGAGCCAACTAGAATTGTAAATGGATGTGAAAACACACTTGATCTCTTAGCAACAAATAATCCTGAGCTCATAATGAGCATCAAAACGGATACAGGTATTAGTGAACACAGAGCTGTAGTAGCGAAATTGAATATCGAAAGTCCCAAAGTTACCAAAAATAAACGCAAAGTATATTTGTTCAGGAAAGCAGATAGAAACAAAATACATTGCTTCTTGAAAGACAGCTTCCACTCGTTTCTAACACTAAACGTAGGTGTAGACCAGATGTGGCTCAAATTCAAAGAAGTGGTATCGACAGCACTTGAAAGTTTTATACCTAATAAATTAATAAAAGAAGGAGGCGATCCCCCTTGGTACACAAAACAGGTTAGGACACTGTTGCAAAAGCAAAGGAAAAGGCATACTAAATTTAAACGAACACGAAATCCCCAGGATTTGCGAATGTACTCAGAAGCTCGAAATTTAGCGAGGATTTCAATGCGAGATGCCTACAATATTTATCACAACGAAACTCTTTCTCGTAATTTGACTGAAAACCCAAAGAGATTTTGGTCATATGTTAAATATACTCGGGGAAAGTCACAAACAATACCTTCACTACGTGATAGTAATGGCGATCCTGCCGATGACAGCGCTACTAAAGCAGAGTTACTAAACTTAGCTTTTAGAAACTCATTCACTAAAGAAGACGAAACCAATATTCCAGATTTCGAATTACGAACAGATGCCGTAATGAGTAACATAGAAGTAGATATCATCGGAGTAGTGCAGCAACTAAAATCACTTAATAAGAACAAGTCTTCTGGTCCGGATTGTATACCCATTAGATTTCTATCTGATTATGCTGAAGCGATAGCTCCTTACTTAACAGTCATATACAACCGCTCTCTCATAGAAGGATCTGTACCAAAAGATTGGAAAGTTGCACAGGTCACACCTATATTCAAGAAAGGCAGTAGGAGTAACCCACTAAACTACAGGCCTATTTCATTGACGTCAATTTGCAGCAGGGTTTTGGAACATATCCTGTATTCAAATATTATGAATTATCTCGAACAGAACGATCTATTGACCCAAGGTCAACACGGATTTAGAAAATATCGTTCATGCGAAACACAACTAGCTCTATATTCACACGAAGTGATGGGTGCTATCGACAAAGGTTCGCAAATCGATTCCGTATTTCTTGATTTCCAGAAAGCTTTTGACACCGTACCTCACAAACGGCTTTTAATCAAATTGCGTGGTTATGGTATATCGCCCCAAATTTGCAATTGGATAGGGGATTTCTTGTCAGACAGGACACAGTTCGTAGTAATCGATGGTAAGGCATCGACTAAAACAGAGGTGATATCGGGCGTTCCACAAGGTAGTGTTATTGGTCCTCTGCTATTCCTTATTTACATAAACGATTTAGGGGAAAATCTAAGTAGCTCTCTTAGGTTGTTTGCAGATGACGTCGTCATTTACCGTCTAGTAAAATCATCTGAAGATCAAAACCAACTGCAGAACGATCTGAATAAGATATCAATATGGTGTAAAAATTGTCAATTGACTCTAAATAATGAGAAGTGTGAAGTCGTCCACATGAGTACGAAAAGAAATCCGTTAAACTTTGTTTACAACATAAATCAATCAAATGTGAACGCCGTAAACTCCACAAAATACCTAGGAATCACTATTACTTCAGACTTAAACTGGAAAGAACACGTAGATAATATCGTGGGAAAGGCGAACCAGAGACTGCGTTTTATTGGCAGAATCCTTAAAAGATGCAACAGAACTACTAAAGAAACTGCATACACTGCGCTTGTCCGTCCATTTTTGGAGTATTGCAGCCCAGTGTGGGATCCTTATCAGGTGGGTTTGACGGAGGACATCGAAAGAGTCCAAAGAAGGGCAGCTCGTTTCGTATTGTCACGATACAGGGGAGACAGCGTTACGGAAATGATACAGGATCTGGGATGGGAATCATTACATCAACGGCGCTTATCGCTGAGGCGTGGGTTACTTGCGAAACTCCAATCGCCAACATTCTCCTCCGAATGCGAAAATATATTGTTGACTCCCACTTACGTAGGTAGAAATGATCATCAGAATAAAATAAGAGAAATCAGAGCTCTAACAGAGAGATTCAGGTGTTCTTTCTTCCCGCGCGCTATTCGAGAATGGAATGGGAGATAAATAGTATAATTGTGGTTCGATGAACCCTCTGCCAGGCACTTAAATGCGATTTGCAGAGTATCCCATGTAGATGTAAATGTAGAAGGACAACACTCGCATCCATGCCCGAGGGAGGATTCGAACCTCCGACGCGGGAGGCCGCACGATCCGTAACGTAGCGCTCTAGACCACAGACCGAGCGGTTTTAACATAGACAGTCACTATCATGCAGGTCCTGTAAATTGTACCGAGCATGCCTAAAACGCACAAACACCAGATTTAAAGGAAAGGGGGGGGGGGAGTACACCTTGTCCTTCCTCGGATATCCGCAAGTTTTCTTATGCAATATGCGGTCACAATGCTCCTGATATATTAAAAATCTGTTCATAATTGTTTTTTACTACTCTACGCATGATCTTCGATGTACGTAATTATGTTTAGTACCTGATCCTTGAACAACTATCGTCCTTTATTGCTTTTCACTGAAGATGAAATTTGTGCCTCCCTTTCTGACGAGTATGATGAACTACGTGGTTCCACACTTTCACTAGTTATGCTCTTATATCGTCACTATACTGCTCACGTATATTTCCCGCGCAATCGAGAGTATACGACCCTCACATTACACTCACTTATGTCCCAAACACGCTAATATTTCATCTGTCACTTCTATCTCATATTGCGAAATTCCTTGGATACGTTTCTGACGAAATATCAACTTCGTCAACTCGTATTGTAAATCTAATGTCATGTTTGATTCACGTTACAGTTGCTCCCCTTTGTGTCAACGCCACTAGCACTGTCGCGCTGTTGTGAGTTACTCGTCGACAGACCATTTCAACTATGCTCCATAGCGTCACGCTGTGCACGCCTCTGGATACCTCCACCAGCCCCTCTCCCTGCTGCCATTAGCGGTCATTAAGGTGGCTGCACAGCAGACAATATGTGGGGCGTAAACATCGTTAGCCTTGTGCGACCTCACACTCAAGGGGTTCCTTGTGCGACTGTTTTCTCCTGGACATTTTCTCTCTTCTCATGTCTGGATCTTTCACTTCTTCGGTACGCCACTTTTGGACAACAACTGTTCGATGGGACGCGGCCAATGACGTGTTTCAGTCTGAAGTCAATTTTTTCTTGCAGGAGAATTATTTAGGCTAAACTCTACAGTATCACCATTTTATTGTGCATTTCGAGATTCGCATCAATCTTATGAGACTCATTTATAACAGCCGCGAATAACAATTAATGCCAAGTCTTAAAGTTTCATTATTTCATGAATAAACCTCATTTGCACTGAATTATGTATCTTTGTTTGCTGCTAGAATTGATTTTTTTTTCACTGTGGCCGTTTCGTTATCTCTATACAACCTAAATGTATGAGTCTGGTTTCTGAGCATGTAACTGCTACATGGCTACACAGACAGTGACGAGTGTGAGTGTGGTGCAATACAGACGATGGAACACCTTCTAAAATGCCCTTTAGTGGACGCATCTAGAGAGTGCACTCAAGAGGACCTCCTGAAGTACACTGGGACAGCCGCAGTTTACACTGATTTCTGGACGAGCAAAATATGATTCAACTGTACTATATGTTGAATTTGTCTATCTCTGTTTTTATAGTTTTAAATTTGTACTTTATATTTCATGTCTGTATTTGACTACCGTTTTTTGTAAAAGCACTTAATTCTGTACTTTACATTTTATCTGTGTATTTGACTACTGCTTTCTGTAAAAGCACTTACTTCGTAGTTTAAATTATGTGCTGGCTTGGCCGCGGTTGCCGAGGGGACTGAGGCGCTTCAGTCACGGTCTGCACGGCCACTACGGTTGGGGGTTCGAATCCCCCCTCGGGCATGGATATTTGTGCCGTCCTTAGTTGTAGGTAGTTCATAAGTAGTTTGTAAGTTTAGAGACTGATGACCCCGTAGTTAAGTCCCTTAAGCTTAACCAACATTTGAACATTTTGTACTGGCTTCTTTCAGTTACATTTGTGATCTAGTTCGTACACTAATAAATAAATAAATGCAGCGTGCCTGCACATTCATATGTTTTTATTGCCCGTCACGTTGTAATTTGGCAAACAGTTTTCCATCAGTTTGTACGTGACAAAAAATTGCTTGCTCACTTCTTGTTTTGAATATTTTGTCAATGTAATAGCCTGTTAAAGGAGCGGAATCTAACTTCTTTTCGTGTTCTAATAAGATTTTGTAGCAGTTATGTTGCAATTTGTCAAGAAATTAAATATGAACATCTATAGCTGGCACGCTAAGACAGCTGAAGTTCAACATCCAGGCACTATAGAGACTATGACAGAGATCAGTGGTTATAAACACTGATCGCTATACGTTTAGATTCCGCTCTCATATCAGCCTATTACAGTGCATATTCAAAAAAATTTGAAATCAAGAGGTAAGCAAGCAATTCTTTGTCACGTAATAACTGATGTAAATACGTTTGGCAGATTAAAAGATGGTGGGCAAAGAGAAATCGTGCGTAAAATATATGAATGTGCAAGCATGCTGCAGTTCTTTCATCAGACAGTAGTTATACAGCCCAAGGAGGTTAAAATAAAGGGAGATGGCGTTATCTTATCCGAGCATGTACGTCAGTTGAAGGCTGTCCATCATCTTGGTAAGTTGTGGAATGCTATTTCTCCTTTGAAGCTATGAGTTTATGTCGACTCTCTTAATGTTAATGCTTGAATTGACAGTCAGTGCAAAGTATGTACTTTCAAGCCGGCCGCGGTGGCCGAAGGGACGCCGGGCGCCGTGGCTCAGTGCGCCCGATCAGAGGGCTCAACGCTTTCTAAAAAAAAAAAAAGTACTGAGGCGCTCCAGTCACGGTCTGCACGGCCACTACGGTCGGGGGTTCGAATCCCCCCTCGGGCATGGATATTTGTGTCAGACACATACATTTTAACATACAAAACAGTACAACAAAACAGAAATAAATATTCCAAAAATAGTACTAATAAATATGCAGCTGCATGCAAAATTAATATTATGTGGACTCTTTTACGGAGCAATTTTATATAAGCCTACCAATATCCATCAAATACCCATCAAAATACGAGACACTGGACACTAGACCAACCTCCAACGATAGCATCATATCTTTCGTTATTGTAATTAATGTAAAAGCTCCTTGATCCTGAATACTGACGATGAGGTTTGATGATATCACTTTATAAAACATGTTTAAGCTGGCAATAAAACACATTCTTAAATGCATGTTTCATAGAAATAACGCAACAGAAATTGTTAGGAAATATAAAACTAATTTTACCATTTTTTAGATGGGAAGAAGTCACTGATTTTAGAGGTTATTGCAGTAGCATCAGAAGCCAGATTATGTTCGTTTGATTTACCATGATGAACCACGCCGCGGTGGAGTAGCCGAGCGGTCTAAAGCGTCTCGCTGCGGAGCACGGGGTTGCTCGCCGTGGAGGTTCGAGTCCTCCCTGGGACATGGGTGTCTGTGTTGTCCTTAGGTTATTTTATCTAGGTTTAAGTAGTTTGTAAGCTACGGACTGATGACCACGCAGTTTGGTCCGATAGATCTACAAACATTTGAACATTTTTATGAACCATATCCGAGTTAAATAAATGTTTGTAAATCTATCGGACCAAACTACGTGGGCATCAGTCCGTAGCTTACAAACTACTTAAAGCTAGGTAAACTAACCTAAGGACAAACACACACACCCAATCCCCAGGGAGGAGTCGAACCTCCACGGCGAGCAACCGCGCGCTCCGCAGCAAGACGTTTTAGACCGCTCGGCTGCTACTCCACCGCGGCCAGTCCGAGTTCCTTCATCTGAATCCTTACCGGTTTCGACCAATTATCGCTCTTCTTCAGAAGAGACTGTACAAAAGAAATCTTCAGTGAAGTGAAGTTCGTGGCTTGCACAATTTTTTTTAAAAATATGAAAAGTATAAAATTCGAAAATATTTAAAAGGAAAGATTATACATAATGTTGATCATTGCATGATAAAAGAAATGTGATACTGACTTTCGTTTATCATGCGAAAACTAACTTACTTTTATCTATTACAAGCTATGCACTTCACAACGCTAACGAAGTTTTCTTTACAGTCTATATATATATATATATATATATATATATATATATATATATATATATATTACTGTTCTAGCTTTAAACACAAGGGATAAATGGAATTGTCTCATATTTTTGGTTACTCAACATACTCAGTACTTCAAATAATAACAATATAGTAGTTTTGTGTTAAACATACGAATAAAATCTAGTGGTTCATGGTGGTTTCTAATAAGTTTTTTAGTGGGAAATACCATTTCACTGTTGGAAACACTGCTGGTAAGTGAGTGAGATATGCCTCCTTGTTCGATTTATGCTTTCGTATGAATGTGATCACTTCCAAAGAGATGATGAAAACATAACAAGTTGTCAGATAACTGCAACAGATGAACGCAACAGTTTAACAATCACTCGCTTTTCCCTGTAAGCTGTCAAAACACATCTTAGCTTTTTTGAAGTTTTTGACATGTTCACCATGGAATTCTGCATATACCCAAGCTAATCAGAACATGTCTTGGAATTTCAGAAAGCGGAAGTTGATTATATTTATTATGTATTGTTTTCATTCCTGCGAGCGTTCTCCTTTGCTCTGTCATCACATTTACTATATACTTACCACATGACTTATACATAATATGACAATTTCCAAGGCTAAAACAAGAGAACGAAAATGTCAATGACCGAACGGACAGTTGACAAATTTGTGAAAAACAAAAAGTAAAAATACATAAGTTTGAACACAGGCCTCAAGCATCGACGTCCATCACCACAGACGCACGACACCACAGCTCTAACATTATGTCCGATGTTGTATATCTAGCACTTCGACCATCCATGGTTTCTAGTTTCCTTTTTTAAAATTTTGTTTCACAGTTCGAGACAACTTCTTCCTTCTATATTCAGTGTTTGATAGGCTATCCGCTGCGTTATCTGGGAGGGGTCTGATGGGGATTTCCCCTTGACAACACAAGACGTCTCACGTCAACAAATCCGTTAGCTCTGTCGGTCTCCCCTGAGACCACTTTTTACGCTTACGGAGAAGAAGAATAGTGGGAGCAGAGCAAGGCAAAAGTGTGGCATCCTACTGAATCCCAACATTACTCACTCCTATGCAGACACTATACAAAAGGCTGTTTTGCGCTAGAAACCGAGGAATATGTATCAGAAATCAGAGTGTGACGTATCAGGAAGAAGCGCGGCCCTGCTGCTTTGGGCAGGTATACAGCAGGTTCCAGAAATACTTTGGCGCCGGACACAGACTGTGTGTAAAACAAAAAAGAGATTAGTGGAACCGTATCGTAAATATAAACTTCCCGTGGCGTCAGGGTATATATTTGAGAGTTCTTCACATGAATGTGCGCCACGAAACACAGATGAATAGTGAGATAACAGAGCACCAAAATCCTAAAGCAGAGCGTCTGATGATACAAGTCAGAGTACACAATAAATTGCCTGGTTTTTACATGGTCGATAATTTCGGAATTTATACCAGTTGACACTGATGAGGTCATTCAGTTAGAGATCATCACGCTTCAGCAACCTAGAAACAACTTTCCTCGCTACGTGATTTATAATGCTTTACTTAGTACCGTG
Source organism: Locusta migratoria (assembly GCA_026315105.1). Classification (NCBI taxonomy): domain Eukaryota; kingdom Metazoa; phylum Arthropoda; class Insecta; order Orthoptera; family Acrididae; genus Locusta; species Locusta migratoria. The sequence goes on from CM048750.1 coordinate 204,256,325, forward strand.
TAAATGAAATAGATAAGCACGTCGTTATTATAGGAGCTTCAGCTTAGAATATACCAACAAATGGATATCTACGGTTATGGATGGTAGTTTTTCGGGTCACTATGCTATCCCTCTTGTAAGTAAACAAGATGTAAGTTTGCGTGTTTGACTCTCAGACGATCGTATACCTGGCTTGGTGCATCAGCAAAAAAATGTTCAAATGTTTGTAGAACTTATGGGACTTAACTACGGGGTTGTCAGTCCCTAAGCTTACAAACTACTTCTGAAATAGCTAAGACTAAGGACGGCACAAATATCCATGCCCGAGAGGGGATTCGAACCCCCGACCGTAGTGGCCATGCTGGCCGTAACTGGAGCGCCTCAGTCCCCTCGGCCACCGCGGCTGGCCTCAGCAACCTTAACCGTCAAAAAAAAGAGGAAGGACACCGTCTACATCAAATTTCATATGATGTCTGGCAGAGGACTACGGACTTGGACAAAGTCTACGGTTTTATTCCGATCATGATAAAATTTTACACGAGTGATATCCAACACAAAAGGAACATCACCGTCTACCTACAATTTCATACGGTACATGGCGCAGGGATCCTTGCAATAAACTTAGCGACCATTTCACCTATCACTACGCGAAATAACCCTTTAACTGCTAACGACGTGTATATACGGCAGCAGTCGACAGTGCCATGAGCGTGAATGTCGGATAAATACGTTTCGATGTTTTGTCACAACGTACATACACAAGCTGAACTACAGCGCCTCATGTGTTTGCTAGTTGTTCTAATAGCTTCACAAACAGCTCACACATTGCGGGAGACGCTACTTTTGTTTACCTACCGCGGGTTTTAGCGACAGTACAGTCTCAGTGTGCGTGCAAACCAGCTAGAAAATGTAAAAGGGGGGGGGGGGGGGGTTCGAACTTTGGCGATATTCCATAACCACGCAATTTGATTAGAAGCCTTCAACACTCCTAGGTATTTAGTTGCATTTGACTGATTTATCGTGTTAAATTTTAACGGATTTCTTTTAGTGGTCATATGGATGACTTCACACTTGACTATTATTAAGGGTAAATTGCCAATTTTTGCACCATACTGAATTACCTCATCGATGTCAACTGGTATCAATTTCGAAATTATCGGCCCTGTGAAAACCAGACAATTTATTGTGTACTCTCACTTGTATCACCAGACACACTGCTTTAAACTTAGCTTCCTCATGCCTATAAAAAAACACATGTGCTACGTGTGACAATCTGAAAAATACCATTGATCATGGATCGCTCGGAGAAAAAAGTGCTCACATTGAAATGGAACTCCATCTACGGAAAGCAGAAAGTGCTCGGAAACAAGTGGTGGATGCAAAAAATCTGGTCGCCAAAGATGCTCGGCACATGGCTGTATGTTTAGACCTGAAAAAAAAATGCAGAAAAGTCCATCCACAAAAGGAAAGAAATCGGCCAAGTTTGCAGAGGAAAAGTGTCGGCACTTGTCAACAGCATATGTAGCCTACCATTAAGGACAGTCTACCCTAGAGAGCGATAACTCAGAAGATAAAAATAACAATATTTTTGACAGCGATTAAGATTAAGAATATAATTTCAGAAGAAGTTATTTAGAGTTAGAGTTGATTCTATTACTTCCCTGTGATATATTTTTCTAGAATTTGAAAAGAAACTATTGTTTCTATACATTTCATTTGCAACAGAGACTGAGCATTTTTAATTATTGTTTCTATATTTATTTTGAACGTTCATTATTATTGTATTTAATCTGCATTATGTATTATGAGTCAGAATGAACTAAAACATTTGAAAATTCTTTTAATATTTCTTTGAGATCATACCTCTCTAATTCTCACTTGGAAGCCAAGGGGTACAAGTGGCACCTGCTATCAAGTTATCAATGACCATTGTCAACTGCATAAAATTTTTTCTGCAATAATATGATCTAGATAAATATAAAACAATATCTTCAAAGGATATGCAATAGATTTTTCTGTATTAATGTCCTGGAATCAACTATGCTTAACTTTAAACTTCATTATCTCAAAACTAATTTTTGTCACTTTTTCCCCTTGGCCTCTCACCTCCCCATATCTGGCGTTCCCCAGGGAAGTGTTACAGGGCCCGAACTGTTCCTTTATAAACGATTTCGGAGACAATCTTAGTAGCTCTCTTAGACTGTCATTTGATGCTGTCATTTATCGGGTAGCAAAGTCAACAGAAGATCAAAACCAACTGCAAAATGATTCGGATAAGATATCTGCTTTTTTCTTCGCTTTTGCAAGAGCGAGCTAAATCGCTTTGTTTACCTCGGGGGGGGGGGGGGGGGTACCTGGCATAAATCTCTCAATTGCTGTCGATATTATTTCTTTGAATGTAAGCCACATCTTATATACACTCACATTGTTAGTTTCGAAAAACTGAGACTTGTACTTGGGTCTAGGTTAAGCGAATTTTTTTTTTCTAATATTAAATTTTCGTGGATTTGGGAATTTCGATAATCGGTCTCACTACGACCTCTATGTTCACCAATCCTTGTATCTATTTTGATTTTAATAGTTCAAGAGTTTTTGTCGTTAGGAGGTCAAGTATTTTTTCACAACGATTTCCTATTCCAGTGGGTTCATGAACTAATTGCTAGAAGTAGTTTTCGGAGAATGCCTTCAATTCAGTTCAATTTTTTATGGTTGTCTCCGGTTTCGAACATGTATTTTTGCCAACATATCAATGGTAAGTTAAAGTCACCACCAATTACATTTGTACGATTAAGACACTTTTTTCTTATTTGTTTCAAGCATTCTTTAAACATTTCTGCAATCGAATGTTCTGAATCAAAGTGTCGGTTAAAAGAACCAATTATTAATTTTTTTGGTTGTGAGGTGCAACCTCTACACGTACCAACTCATATGAACTATCTACTTAGAGTTTGCTACAGGATAAACCATTTTTAACAGTAATAAACAAGCCAACGTCTAATTTATTGAGTCTGTTTTTTGTGAACACCATCATAATGATTTGTGGCTCGAGCTCAGGTACTTTCCCTACACAGCTACGACAATTTGCAACTGTTATGCCAATGTTTCTAATATCTGCGTTTGTAGTTTGACATGCTCCATTTGAAACTGAAGCCTATTTTGTGTGTTACCGAGTCCAGTCCATACCATACAGCCCCCGATACCCATTTAGCCACTTCCCACAACCAAAAGGCCCAAGTCACAGAGTAACATATACAGAGGAGCAGCCCCCTCTAAACCACTCTCCTACGCTCCCCTCGTAGTTCTGTAAGATGCTAGCAGGTGTCAGGCGGATCGCTGGCTTAGGATGCTTCTCGCACGTCAGAGGTAGCGTGGAGGGGAGGGTGCCTGCCATGAGGCCACAGCTGTGTCCGGCTTGCTGCCGTTTGAGGGGAGGTGGTGGTGGGGTCAGCCGCTACCTGCCGCCTGCTCTGGCCAGTTTAAAGGGCTGCTTCTGACCTCAGCGCCATCATGGGACATCTTACGGAACTGCTGGAAAACCTCCCTCCCCGCACCCCTGAGCGTAGGACCGGGCCCTTACGAAGGTTTTCCGTCTTTATGTATTTGTCTGTACCCAAGTAAAGGTATCTGCAGCCTATACGGGTGCAGAACAGTCTGAACGTCTGATTCATACCAGTCAGTCCTATCAATCATTCTGCAGATGGTGAGCTCTACCTTCATCTTGCAAGCAAGACTGGAGTCTTTACCTCTTGAGGTATCCGCCCAAAACCGAAGAGTATCTCTTCCAATCCAAAGTGACACATATCGTTGGTACCCACATGAGCCACCATCTGCAATTGGCAACAATCTGCTCTTCATTTCATCTGGAATGACTCTACCCGGCAAGCTCACGGTGTATTTCTTCACCTCCCTAACATCCATGTCCCTCAAGGGCCCCATTACCCACCTGATGTTGGAGCTCCCAACTACAAGCATACCCGCCCTCTGTGAACGGTCGGATCTTGCAAGCTGATAGACGACTGCAGGACAGTTGACACCATTTGGTTCCGGCACACACATCGCGTCGAAACTGTTGGTGAGACGAGCCTTGGAGGCCTCTCCAATGCCCCGCTTCCCCAAGCGTTATTTTCCACTGCCTGCCACGCCCTGGGCGTGACTACGTGTTTTGCCTGCCTCAATGCCAACAGAAATAGGACCGGTGGCAGCCGCGGGTCGATCGGTGGACAAAGGACGTGCCGGACGCTTGCTGGTTCCCCACTACCAGTCCACAACTGCGGTGCCCCTCAACTGCAGCCTCCAGCTGCGCATCTGAAGTTAACACCGCCTGAAGCTGGCAGCGAAATGTCACCAATTCAACTCGCATCCGTGTACATTAGTCACGGTCTCTATCCATTATATCTACAATGTTGTTGTTATGGTCTTCAGTCCGGAGACTGGTTTGATGCAGCTCTCCAACCTACTCTATCCAGAGCAAGCCTTTTCATCTCCTCATAAGAACGGCAACCCACATCCACTTGAATCTGCTTACTATACACGTCTCTTGGTCTCCCTCTCCGATTTTTACCCCTCTCCAATGCTAAATTTACGATTCCCCGATGTCTAAGAATGTGCCCTACCAAGCGATCCCTTCTTTTAGTCAGGATATGCAAAAAATTCCTTTTCTCGCCAATTCTGTTCAGTACCTCTTCATTTTATATCCTCTGTACTGCGACTATCGCATGTTATTTTACTACCCAAGTAACAAAACTCATCTACCACCTTCATTGTTTCATTACCTAATCTAATTCCTTCAGCATCGCCCGACTTTCTAAGACCGCATTCCATTATTTTTGTTTTGCTCTTGTTAATGTTCATTTTCTACGCTCTCTTCAACACACTGTCCATTCCATTCAACTGCTCTTCCAGGTCCTTTGCTGTCTCTGACAGAATTACAATGTCATCAGCAAAACGCAATGTTTTTATTTCTTCCCCCTGAACTTTAATCCCTATTCCAAATTTTTCCTTGCTTTCCTTCACCGCCTGCTCGATGTACAAATTGAATAACATCGGAGAAAGGCTACAACATTGCCTTACTCCCTTCCCAACTGATTCTTCCCTTTCATGCCCTTCGAGTCTAATAACTGCGGTCTGGCTTTTGTACAAGTTGTAAATAACTCTCCTTTCCCTGTATTTTACCCCTGCTGACTTCAGAATTTGAAAGAGTGTATTCCAGTCAACATTGTCAAATGCTTTCTCCAAATCTACAAAAGCTAAAAATGTAGGTTTGCCTTTCCTTGATCTATCTTCTAAGATAAGACGTAAAGTGAGTATGCTTCCCGGGTTCCTATGTTCCTCCTGAATCCAAACTGATCTTCCCCGAGGTCAGCTTCTACCAGCTTTTCCATTCTCTTGTATGTATATATCTACAAAGCATTACATAAATACGCAAACGCCGGCCGCGGTGGCCGAGGTGACTGAGGCGCTCCAGTCACGGTCAGCACGGCCACTACGGTCGGGGGTTCGAATCCCCCCTCGGGCATGGATATTTGTGCCGTCCTAGTTCGTAAGTAGTTCATAAGTAGTTTATAAGTTTAGGGACTGATGACCCCGTAGTTAAGTCCCATAAGCTTAACAAACATTTGAACATTTTTTTTTTTTTTTTTTTTTTTTTGAAATACGCAAACACGAAAATTTAATATTATAGTTATATGGCGTATTACCCCTATGGAGAGCGATTGAAAATTGGTTCCCCTTTGGGGGTTCGAATCCCAACTCGGGCAGGGATGTTTTTACCGTCTTTAGTATAATCTACTTCATAAATATGTTTAGGGACTGATAACCTCGCAGTTAAGTCCCATAAGCTTTACAAACATTTGAACATTTTGATCCTCCAAAGGAAGTTTCTCCACTCGCTCGATCATGTTGTCAGAACGGCTGGTGCGAGACCGAGATTGGTTTGGTGCTGTGATGATACTGCTGGCCCCCCTCATCTCAATGTTATCGTACGATACCGTCTGCCTGGTCCTCTCATCTCAATGTCATCCTACAATACCGTCTGTGTCGGATCCGGAATCGTGTGGTTCAATAGTGATACATTTTGCGTGTGAAGTTACAAACGAAATAGCCAGCCTAGAAATCAGTGTAGGACAGTGTCTCGGTGATACTGTGATTAAAACAAGTGATAGATTTCATTAATTAAGAGATTAATATAAGACGTTTCCAGACAGTTCTATAAACAACAGTTTTGTCATTGTATGTTATTTCAATAAATAGACAGACGAATGGTAAAAACTTTTGTATCTACATAAAGACATTAAAATAAATAGCATTGTATATATGTTAGGCTCTTAAACGAGTTGTGTTGACTAGCTAATTGTGTTATTTCGACTAGTACATTAATTATCAATATTGAATTCTTTGTATATATTGACTGACGCGAGATTTTGAATATATTTTGTGAATGGCCATGAGATTTGATAGTTCAATATATGTTAGGAACATGTATGAAGTACTCATTAACAAATTAATTGGCATTTATCATTATTCTTTGTTGTTAAACAAAAAGTAGCGTGATTAAGTCTTAATACGATATGTGGCTTGTAAAATTATTGTATTTATAGTTTTAATTTTTATTGCGATTAATTTTGTGTACATGAAATGTTTTTCTGTTATGTTTGTTAATTGTAAATCAGTATATTCAATTGTTATGAACAATGCGTAATGTAACGCCATTATTGTTGATGTTATATATTTGCCTCACTGCCTTTCGTGGGGGAGTTCGAGTTTTGTCTTTTGTCGAGTAGTTTGGAATCTATGTCAGTCTGTGTTGTTGTGGTAATTTGTGTACGTTATTATAATGTTTTGGTGGAGAAGAAGTTTGATTCAAATTAAAGAAGTGAAAAATTGTATCTACGAGTATTTATTTCTACCACGACGCCCTAGGAGAATAATGTTGCAGCGAGCAGAACCCCCATACATCGAGATGTTGAAAAGCTGAGTATCGGTAGAATAAAGTGTAATCACTTAAAATCTAGTTAAATGTTTTAGTGCGTTGTCACGCAACGTTCTGCCTTTCTGAACTGTGGCACCGCACATCGTATACATCCATGGCACTATCACCCCATGTCTCATTCAACTGGCAATGAACTTCAATCCTTGGTATGCCTCGCAAATGGAGTAAACGAATAATTACACGCTGTTCTTGTACTGACAAAGTCGCCATTTTAAGTATTAATACCGGTCCTAACTCTTTCTGCTGCCACTAGAGTTTTATTGCCGAAAAGTATTGCCATCTATATCGTGCATTCTCAATGATTGCACTGATTTTTTTAAATATCAGTACACAGTCCTCAGGAAAAAAGCTAGACATGCACCTCGTATATTTAAAGTTTGTAGGAAATAGCGACGTTTTATCATTACGGTCATACCGAGCCGCTACCTGCTTCGCGGCGGCAGGGAGGCGGCTGGAAAACCCAGATAGTGCACCCGCGCAGCCGCCTCAGCTCGCTCAGATCGCGTTCACTCGCGCGTGCAAGAAAGATTTTATGTTTCTTGTGCCGCTCTCAGCTCGCGGGTTCCGAGGTTTCAACGCTGTGCGTTGCGCGTCGTCTTTAATGGGAGCTGATAAAGACGTGTTTATCTCAAAACTGTTGAATGAAAGGCTGTTGCCGGCCGCGGTGGCCGAGGAGACTGAGGCGCTCCAGTCACGGTCTGCATGGCCACTACGGTCGGGGGTTCGAATCCCCCCCTCGGGCATGGATATTTGTGCCGTCCTTAGTATAAGGTGGTTGATAAGTAGTTTGTAAGTTTAGGGACTGATGACTCTGTAGTTAATTCCCATAAGCTTAACAAATATGTGAACGTTTTTTTTTTTTTTTTTTTTTTTTTTTTTTTTTTTTTTTTTTTTTTTTTTTTTTTAAAGGCTGTTAAATCACTATAGCTGAATTTTATTGAACTTTTGTAGACTCGCACAACCGGTTTTGCAATGTCTTTAATTGCATTTTATTGTTTATATTGGTGCAAGAATACCAGTACTTTAATATAGCAAACCATTTCACATTCAAAATAATTTACGTGTAGACAGGTTATTTAGCTCAGAATATGAAATGGTTACTTCTTTGGTAAAGGTTGCACGTGAAATTGGCTTTTTTTGTGAGCCAATGACACGAGGCTATTTTAGTCATAATTACTTTGAGAAATTTGCCTTACCAAAATTTGTTTTTGTTCGTCGGTATGTGACTAGGAACCTTGATAGTGAAATAATTGTAACTGCTGCACTACCATAATCTCAAAATGCACACACAGTGACAGACTGTATACTGTTAGTTACAATGTAATTTCAAGTAAAAACAGTCTTGGTTGCAAAGTGGTGTTATTAATTACCAATGACGCGTTCCGCCCTCACAGCAGGCCATCATCTTATCTTCATGGCAAACGTTACACAAGAATTACTACAACTTTTAAAGTAGTGAAACAGGGGCCGTTGTAGTAATTTGCGTAACGTTTGTCATGCGGATAATGTGGTGATACCCTGCTGTGAGTCATTGGTAATTAATAAAACCACTTTGCAACCAAAACAGTTTTTACTTGAAATTAAAATTTGACTGGTTGCTGTATGAGCCACACCATGGACTATAGAAAGCGTTATATAGTTACATTGTATGTGTATCGAGATTAAAGGACAGCAGTTACAGTTTTTTCCCTGTCGTGATCTAACGGTTACTAACCCATGCCAGCAACTAGTAAGTCCAGTTTTCGCATTTTATGCAATTTGCGATCAAAACTTTTTTTTTTCGTTACCATCATCCGTGGATGGTGCCAAGTTATAACAGCAGTTTCATTATAGTGTCACTGATTTACTTGGATTAACCTCAATTAGAATGAAGATGCGCTTAAGCTGCACAAACGAACTGCATATTCCAACTTAACAGTGCCATTGTAAACATCTTTAGTGTCCCCTGCTGTTGTTCTTTGTGGAGAAAGTCTAATTAAATATTGATTCAGTGGAAAAATTGCTGCAGCGCCTTGGATAACATTTAGACACTTGCTATTGGATCCTGTCAATAATTCTTCTGGTAATTTTAGTCTTTCCATTTCCATTGCATGTCGGAAGGGGCATTCAACAAAAACACTAGATTCTCTTTTCCTTAGAACCCAACAGTCCCCATTATGAACTTGCAATTTTTCGTCAGTGAAAGCTAGCAATCCAATATTTGTAACTATAATACATAGAACCAGATTTACTGTCCTTTTTTTATCCGAACTTGTGTGCCATCAATATTTTAAAACGAGTTAGAGAACTGGCAGCTGTCCCAGATCAACTTTGCTATATTTTAAAGTCATTTTCTGTTGGCTCGGGCATGTGATTTATTACGAAGGTTGACTGACTGAGCTTCAGGCTAGAGGTTCAGTAGTTGTGCACATGGCACGCCGAAGGAGAGCGTGCGCGCTGGCGCCCTCAAATTTCAACACCCTGTTCGCTATACTGGAGCGATGTAACGCATTCTTTTCAGCTTTAAAAACAATTTCACAATGTTGGCTACATTTCGTACGCAGTAATGTATAAAATAAAGTTAACCAAACGAAAAGTAGTCAGCGACTATATTTTTCACTGCAAAATCTTCAAATCATTTACATCAATACTCTGCAAACCACTGTGAAGTGCATGGCAGAGGGTACGTCCCACTGTACCAGTTATTAGGGTTTTTTTCCATTCCATTCACGTATTGAGCGTGGGTAGAATGATTGTTTATATGCATCTGTGCATGCTGTAATTAATCTAATCTTGTCCTCACGGTCCCTACGGGAACAATATGCAGGTGTACGCATTGCCAAGGAGCAGAAAAATATTTCATCTACATCTACATAGATACTCTGCAAATCACATTCAAGTGCCTGGCAGAGGGTTCATTAACCACTTTCATAACTTTTCTCTACCGTTTCATTCTCTAATAGCGCGCGGGAAGAAAGAACACCTAAATCGTTCCGTTTTCGATCTGATTTATCTTATTTCATTGGGATGGTCATGTCTCCCTAGGTAGGTGGGTGCTAGCAAAATATTTTCACATTCAGAACTAAAAGTCGGTGATTGAAACTTCGCAAACAGATCACGCCGCAATGAAGAAAGTCTTTCTTTTAATGATTTCCACCCCAATTCGTGCAACATTTCCGTGACGCTTCCCCCCCCCCCCCCCGTAACGTGATAAAACAAAACGAGCTGCCCTTCTCTGAACATTCTCAATATCTTCCGTCAGTCCCACCTCGTGAGGGTCCCACAAGGGGCAACAGTACTCCAGGAGAGTACGCACAAGTGTGATGTAGGCAGTCTCTTTGTTGGAGCTAGTACATCTTCGAAGCATTCTGTCGATGAAATGTAACCTTTGGTTCGCCTTCCCCACAATATTTTCTATGTGTTCTCTCCAGCCTAATGCTTATGCAATAGGATATTTGGAAATTAAGTATCGTAATAACTACGGCGAATATTGGAAAAACAGAAACTCCGTTATGAAGCTATTATGTTAGCCTGTAAGATGTGCAAAACTCGGTGACGTACGACAATTGGTTTCCTCAGAATCGAGTGAGAAGTATCCTACGTCAAGGAAAATCCATAAAACCGGAAAAGGTGGTTTTTATTTTTTACCGGAGAAGGAGAATTTTTATCGAAAACTGACACGGAAGCAGTGGCGGCTACTCCTTGAGGACTCTGGGGCGGCGCCCTCCCAAAAATATCCAACACGAAATACGTACCAATCGTTAATCATAAATCTACTCGAATAATTTGCGTGTAGCAGCAGCCTGTGTAAGTGAATGATTAATGTTTTTAGACTAGGTAGTCTGCCAGCCAGGGTCACCGAATGTTTTCGGAATGGGCTGACTGTCGGACTCTACGCGATCCGTCCGCGCCGTGTAAAGGCTGGCAACGGGCGTTTGGGGTGAGTGGGGGTACTGGGGGTTGGGTGGGGGGTAGTGTGCTGAACCGGGCCGCTTAGGACGACGTCCGCGGCAAGGGCGCCAAATATAAAGGCGCACCGGCACTGGTCAGGCAGTTTCTAACAGGTGCCCTGCGTGTGATACTAGTGTCGTTGTTGTGAAGGTGCGTATTATTGCCTGCTTTTCTAGTTTCATATTTAGAATGAATAATATAAATAGCGTAAACTACATGGCAGAACTGAATTCCAGTTGAAGGGACATACTGAAAGAAACCAATAATCGTGTTTTTTTTGGGGGGGGGGCTTTTCAAAACAACTCAGAACGAACTGCTGGACTCTATATATACTGTGTGCCATCAGTTAATTTCCAAAGAAATGACATAAACAGATTATGTCGCTATTGAAGTTGATGAAACGACAAATTGTGCTACCTTGTCTCAACTAGTATTTATTGTTCGATACGGATTAAAGGGGAAAGTATATGAAAGGTTCATAAATTTCGTAACACCCAAAGATCACACAGCTGATGCAATAAATAGTGAAGTGTTCAACGAGCTTAAAAAACTAGATTGACGACTCTCCAGAAAAACTGATATCTCAGAGTTATGACGGAGCTTCGGTTATAAGTGGCAGGCACACTGGGGTGCAGGCAAGAGTGAAAGCAGTGTATGAGAAAGCAAATTTTGTGCACTGTTATGCCTACCAACTCAATCGCATTGTAGAGCGCTGTGCAACACAGCACAAAGAAGTGAGAATATTTTTTAGCAACTTACAGGGATTCTCTAGTTTCTTCTCAAAGTCAGTGAAAAGAACTGCCGTACTAGATAATGTTGTGAAGAAACGTCTTCCAAGAAATGCTGACACAAGATGGAATTTTAAAACGCGAATTGTGAACACCGTATTTAAGTACAAGAAAGAAATAGCTGAATGCCTTGGGATGATTGAGTTTAAAATGTTCAAATGTCTGTAAATCTATCGGACCAAACTGCGTGGTCATCAGTCCGTAGCTTACAAACCACTTAAACCTAGGTAAACTAACATATGGACAAACACACACACCCATGCCCCAGGGAGGACTCGAACCTCCGCGGCGAGCAACCGCGCGCTCCGCAGCGAGGTGCTTTAGACCGCTCAGCTACTCCACCGCGACGGATAATTGATGATGATGCCAGCAATGATTATTCAGCAACTAGGAAAACAGTTGGACTTGTCAAATTTATCATCGACCAAGAGTTTCTCTTTTGGCTTGAGTTTTTCAGTAAGCTCTTGCCACTCTGCGATATTTTATTTAATCAGCTGAAATGTAGAGATGTTGATAGTGCGACAGCTCTTAAAAATGTCTCCGAGTTCAAATCAGCTATACAACTGACGAGAAATTCTCTTGATGTCGATCATCATTGGGAAACCGGGAATAGAAATGAAGAGATCTCCGGCCCAAAACGATTCCGTTTTTTAAACTGTCGTAAAACCGTTGCAAAGGAAGTTTGTGACCTTGTGATGGCTAACATCGATGACCGTTTCGCATTTATCAGCCACTTGTCAGCAGCTGTATTATTGCAACACAGTTTGTTTCCAAAATATAAGCTGCTATTCCCTGAAAAGGAATTTCAGACCACAGTTAAAATATTTCACTTAAACGGAAATGAACTGCGACAGGAATTGACAGTCATATACAGTAGAAATTATTTCCATACAGCAAACAGAGCTTTAACACTCCTCAATTGTATATACGAGAATAATTTAGTAACTGTGCTACCAAAATCAGTGAAACTCGTGCGTATTATTTGTACAATACCAATGACAACAGCGGAAAGTGAGAGGTGTTTCTCTACACACAAAAGAATCAAGACTTTCACCAGAAACACAATGAAAACGGAGAGACTTAGTGCGTTAGCTATGTGCTCTACAGAAAAAATGTGTATAATTTTAATGAACTTGTAATTGACCATTTTGCTGAAGGGAAGGAGACAAGACTGGACTTCGTCCACAAAAATATTAAGGTAAGAACGCTATTTCGATTTTATTCATTCCAATGGTAGGCAATGAAAACCTCGTAACTACATGTTGGTGACAGTCTTCTAATTTTAGTAACACATTATGTTTGTCGCTGACGAAGCATTTGTGTTCTCTGAATACTTACTTATATAGTTACACATACAACGAATTTACTTCTTACCACTTTATATTATTTTAAGGTACAGTTTTGGGGTCTCTTGTGAAATCTAATAAAATGGAGTTACGAGGTTTTCATTGTATGCAGTAAATATTAAAAACTACATATTTGTGCGTAAATTTGTTCGTATTTAGGTACAGGAGGAAAAAGTCGCGTTAGATAAAAGGTTAAATTACGTAACTAGCTAATAAAATTAATGCTATATTCTCCCCGTTCAAGAAATGTTCTGAAGGGACAAAATGTCGTGCACAATTGAAGAGACATGCCGCCCCTCCTAATAAACAGCCCACCAGCCGCCACTGCACGGGAGTGCGATGTAGCTTTGTTTCATACACATACACATTCAGCAAGAAAATCGAAAAGTAATTTTGGTCATGTATTGGCAACCGGCGCGCGGTTGGCTGCGTGCGCAATGTGGCGCGCGTGGCGACCGCTGCAGGTTAAGCGGCCGAGCAGCTAGCGGAGAGCCGTCCACTATGGCCGTACCCTTAGACCTCTCGGCTACTCCACCGCGGCAGTATGGCTTCAGTCAGTAGCGAGCCAGGGTGTTAATCGGACATTCAAAAGTGCCACGATCCCCCTTGAAAATGTCCTCCGCAGTCGGAGACGAAACGTTGGGTTTCCATAATAAATCCTTAAGACTACGGCATAATAGCCCGGAAATTTTTAGTAATTTGGAGTCATATTGTTGTTGCATTGCACTACATGCTCACTGCACTATCTGAACCCAACTGCTTGTGTAATTCGTTTGGTAGAGGAAACAAAAGTTTCTACAAACTCATTACGTAACAAGAATCTGTTATTACCACTATCTGGGTTGCTGTAATGCTGTTGTCTCCACTCGGAAGAACCGATAGAAAGTTATCGAATCACTTTAGTTCATTCTTCCGATGACAATACTTCAGAACCTAGATATCTCAACTGATCCCCCAATTGTTTTGACCAGTGCAGCTCTCCAGCTGATCTCACAACGGCTGAGCACACCCCGCTTGCCAACAGCGCTCGGCAAACCCGGACGATGCCCATCCAAGTGCAAGTAAAGCCAACACCGCCTAGAAGACAAGGCCTCACAACTAGCCGTGCCTACGTCACACCGAAAGGCCGCGAACGTTAGCTGACTGGCCGGCCGAGGCCCTTAGGTGTGACATAGGCACGGCCAGTTGTGAGGCCTTGTCTTCTAGGTGGTGTTGGTCAAGCCCGGCAGTACTTCGGCTATTTAACGGGAACTACGGATACTAGAATAGACGGTAGGGGTCAACCGCCGTATGCGCAGTCGTATGCCGCGTCACTGACGTCAGCAGGAGACCAGTACAGTTTTCCAGCGCGACCATAGCGTTGCTATTACGAGTGTATCTCCACAGAAATGGTTTCCCACTGGCTCTTTATAGTTTGGACATGTATTAAGCAGTTATAAGTGATAAGTGATGGCTTATTAGTGAAGATGGTTGTGTTGTGTGCTGTACGAAGCACGGCAGACAGAAGAATGCGATATTTCACAGATTTCCGAGAAATAAAGACGTAAGGTTAAAGTGGATAAACGCGTGTAAGCGATTAGATGCTCTCGACCATGATACTGGTCGTGTACGTTCAGAACATTTTAAAGAGTCTGATTATGTTCGAGATTTGAAAAATGAACTTTTAAACCTTCCACTGAAACGTATATTGAAAGCATATGCGGTCTCTACATATAAGCTGCTTAAGTACATCGATGTAGTCAAGACAGGTTCTTCCAAAGCCGTGAAGTCAGAGTAGAAAGTCGGTACAACCGAAAAGAAGTAAAAATGTTATTGTTAACAACAAATGACAAGGATGACAGCGTAAACTGTATAGACAATTCCGTTGAGGAAATCAATTCCTAAACCCCCTCAGTGAGCACTGCCGTTGACAATGATGGAATAACTGTAGCTGAATTAACTAAAGAAGTTGACAATTTAAGAATAATTATTTACTTCGACATGTTCGCAATGTTCATAATACGCGAAGTCTACGCAGTGCGTTTTTACCTCTACAAAATCCTAAAATTTATTGCAACCCTTTTCTTCATTTATACAGCACAAAAAGTATGGAGAATAATAAAAAGGTCAGTCCTTCATCGAGCCGAGATGTCAAGCTGTAAGATGTACAAAAATCAGATTTTTTCACCAAATAGTTTTCCTGCAATCGTTTGATAAGTTTTTCGTGGCGGCCGTTCGTGTCGACTGTGGTCACCGGGTGACGTCACAGCGCTCGGCCTGGCCCAATACCACCTAGAGAGAAGGCCGCAGCGCTCTCGTGTGACGTCACGCAGAGCAGGTCGCGATCGCGTAGCTGATTGGCTGCCCGCTACGGCATAGTGGGCCGTGCCCCAGCTGCCGCCCAGTGAGCTACGCGATCGCGACCTGCTCTGCGTGACGTCACACGAGAGCGCCGCGGCCTTCTCTCTAGGTGGCGGTGTCTGCCCCCCCCCCCTCCTGCGCGTGACCCTACCTTCTATTCTAGTATCCATGGATGTATCCACTGAGGCACGGCCGTTGGCTTACTACTTACTTTTATCCATATTATCTATATTTTCAACTTTTGAAGGTCAATAACAATTGTAGATGCTTTAGCGAAATAAAAAACTTTCATTTCTATAATTACAAAAGACCACAATGGCACCTGCTTCGTGGTAGACATGTTGACTGAAAATGAGAGGTCGTGCAGAACTACACATTCTAGGTGGCAGGAACACAGACCTACAACTACAAAACAGCATGGAAATAGATCCGGTTTAACTACTTGCTCAGTAAGATGACGCAGCGCTGTTACCAGGGTGCAGGCATTGGTACATTGATCATTCATAATTAATTACAAGGATAGTTTATTTCTGCCACTTGCCGCTATATCAGGCAACAAATCTGTACGGCCTGGGAAAATAGAGAGAGGTAAAGCAAACTACGTTCTTGAGATAAGGGCGATACGGGTGGCGAGAGCCTAACTGCTGAATATTCTTACTGCGGAGAGGTGCGCTTGTGCATAATTAACAAGCGTAGTGGATTGTGTTCTACGTATGGCTGCTAAATTTTGGAATTTGTGGTGTGTATGTGTTTGGGCATGTTGGTGACTGTGTTCCAGGACAACTGGCGTACAGGTCACATTACTCATGACCAGCAATCACTCTGTGTTTCAAGTACCAATGTTCTAAAACGCCCATGTTGTGTGTTTGTAAATCTATCGGACCAAACTGCGTGGTCATCAGTCCGTAGCTTACAAACTACTCAAATCTAGGTAAACTAACCTACGGACAAACACACACACCCATGCCCCAGGGAGGACTGGAACCTCCACGACAAGCAACCGCGCGCTCAGCAGCGAGACGCTTTTAGACCGCTCGGCTACTCCACCGCGGCTAACTATAATTTGCCAAGCCCAAATGAACGTGACAATGGGTCGCCAACGTGATGCCGCCACTGAGAACGTGTACTGCTGTTGCTGTGAGCGGTTTTAAGCCGCCGCGACCAGCTTTGATGCTGCCGCTATTGTTATTGCTATGTTGGCGTTATGAGCCGATTGTTCATATGCGGCGACCCGCAGCTTAGCAGGCCAGCGGAGCCACCGAGTGGAATCTTATGAACAACAGTGTTATTTAGTATAATTTGTTCACACAGTCTCATTTTCATTAAACTGTAAAGACCTTTATTTTTAACTAGTAACATGGAGCTGATTTTACGAGCTTATTTTAACCTCTACAGTCTCGAGTACTGATTGGAAATGTAAATGAACTACTTTTCTGCTATTTGGTTTATTTTAATGCTAATTAACAATAAGTTACAGTCCAAAAATTCTGCAAGCATATTGATTTTTTATAGTTGGTATCATACACGATACCTCGGGACTTGAGCAGGATAATTACACACTCATACAATATGTAGTTTCAAATGTTCAAATATTTGTAATTCTATAGGACCAAACTGCGTGGTCATCAGTCCGTAGCTTACAAACTACTTAAACCTAGGTAAACTAACCTACGGACAAACACAGACACTCATGCCCCAGGGAGGACTCGAACCTCCACGGCGAGCAACCGCGCGCTCTGCAGCGAGACGCTTTCAGACCGCTCGGGTACTCCGCGGCTCATGTTGTGTAGATAATTATTATTTCTGTTTCATACAGATTCATAATGATTCTCCTTTTTTAGTTTCCTTTAGAATGAAAACTGCACTAAGGTTTAGCAATAAAAATGAGAGGGAATTTTTACAGTGCAATCTCATACAGTAGCTGACTGAACAAGTACGGAATAATTGTGTACCTGAGCAACGCCGCGAATTAAGGCTAGTACCACCTAAACTAAGAGTTTGCTTTAAACAGTCACAGTAAGTTATGTGTATTTCCACAAAGTGTTTCGGACGTTTACATCTAGGGCCTGTTTAATACACAAGTGACGCAAGCAGTTGCTTGGACCCCCAACCGAGAGGGTCACCGGAGGAGCCACAGCTGTTGAGGTTCCTATACTGGGCGTACTGTTGTCAGTGACGGCTGCTTGCAGCGCCAAGCCGGAAGAGGCACCCATGTGCGTGGCACAGTTAATAGCGAGAAGAGTCACAGGCCAAAGTGTACGATGGGAAAAGTAGGGGAGCGGGAAAGGAGATAAGGGGGTCATTTGTATGGAAAATATTCTCTAATCGGCCCTTCTTACGCCACTGACACTAGGTGGATTTATATAAATT
Organism: Locusta migratoria; assembly: GCA_026315105.1. NCBI lineage: Eukaryota > Metazoa > Arthropoda > Insecta > Orthoptera > Acrididae > Locusta > Locusta migratoria. The sequence goes on from CM048750.1 coordinate 204,274,066, forward strand.
AATAAAACAAGCATGTGTTGAGTACGACTTTTGAGAAACTTTGTTTCCAATTGTCAGACTGTAATGACCGCTTCAGTAAAGGCCAGTCAAGAAAGAAAGTTAAGCATGCATTCTAACAATAGAAGGGCCGGCCGCGGTGGCCGAGCGGTCTGCGGCACGCCAGTCACGGTCTGCAGGGCCACTACGGTCGGGGGTTCGAATCCCCCCTCCGGCATGGATAATTGTGCCGTCGTTAGTATTGGCTAGTTCATAAGTAGTTTGTAAGTTTAGGGACTGATGACCCCGTAGTTAAGTTCCATAAGCTCTACAAACATTTGAACATTATTGATTTCTAACAACAGAAACTGTTAACTTAGACTGTAGTGCAATTTATTTATGTAGGAAGGAAAGGATTGTCAGTGGCTGCATTAGAGCATTGAAATTAAACAATGGCTACAAGTGAAAATGTGTGCCGGACCGGGAATCGAACCCGGGTCTTCCGCTTCGGCCCAGCGGTCGCGTTAACCACTTGGCTACCCGTGCTCGCCTCCCGTCCGTCTCAAACTTCCAGAAGTCGCACGCTGTGGGTGTAGCGCCCCTATCGTCCGTGCCCACTTCCACTCTCCGTTACTGATTCCCGTGCGAGGTCGAACCTATGACGGCAATGCGGTGAAGTAAATGAAGCAAACGCCGTCTTCGCGTTTAAATACTTATTATATTGGTGTGGTGTTTGTTCTTTCGGACGTGTCCGAAAGAAATGAAATGAGCGTATGGCTTTCCTGGCCGGGATTGTTCGGCCGCCTTAGTGTAAGTCTTTTTAATTGACGCCGCGTGGGCGACTTAAGTGCCAATGATGATGAGATGATGATGATTAGGACAACACACAACACCCAGTCCCCTGCCGGGAATCGAACCCGGACCACCTGCGTGGTAGTCAGCGACGCTGCCACTGAACTACGGAGGCGGTCTGTCCGAAAGAACAAACACAAGACTAATATAATTAAACGGATGTGTCAGTGCTTGAAACTACGCCAGTCCTCTAGAAGTAACCAACAGTTTCATGCCCGCTGTTTCCGAATTGTGGATAAAGACTGCAAAGCAGTCACGTACTAGCTATCAGAAAACGGAACAATTGCCTCATAAAAAGATCACCAGTTGACAGAAATAGCAAAGTTAGAGAAACCGTCTATTTGAGATTCAACAGCAGAGTTCCAGTCACTCGACCAGCCTCGGCTAAGTCGTCGGCAAGAGGTATCTGAGTAGAAAACAGTTCCTAATTTAAGCATGTACTCTAAGAAGGATTTGCAACAATTTGCCTGTAGCGTGCATCTGAAATTGGTATAGAATTTGTCCTTGTACATTTGCCCACATATACCTATGACTGTTATCACTTACTGAGTGACGTATAACTGAACCTTTAGTTTCGAACGGAGTGACAGTAACTGGGTCCTATCTATTATTCTTGTTCTATAGCGCGCCTATTCTTTTGTTCTAATAAATTATAGTAAAAAATTAAAATGTTTGTAAATATATGGAACTATGGTCATCAGTCCCAAGGCTTACAAACTACTTAAAATAACTTATGCTAAGAACAACAAATACGCCCATTCCCGAGGAAAGACCCGAACCTCCGATGGCGAGCAGCGGCGAGCTCCACAACAAGGCGCCTTGGAACGCTCGGCCACTCCACCGCTGTAAATTATGGTAAAATCCGACAAGCCTGATGTCAGTTTTCCTTTTTATGGCCCCGTGTCTGCGCTTTTCAGTTTGTAAACAGGTAAGGCGCGATAAAAGGAAACCAAAGAACTAAGCCATAGTCTCCTCATTTGTACCAAGTAACAACATCCTTAGCCTGGTTATATAGACGTTTAGAATTACAAAGTTGGATTAAGACCCTTTTTATCGTATTTACATCACTCATATCTCTTAGTACACATAATGTCGTACTATCATGACTTCAGCTGATGGACGCTTAAACATCATAAAAAAGAAGTGGAAATAAAGCAATTTGTGAATGGTTCGAGTAAATCTGTACTTTAAAATCATAGATTCCGGTTAATGTTTTGTCCTTAAAGCGCACATAGTAATAGGAACCCTTCCACTTCTTACTTGAATCCGAAACCACACAACAAGCACTATAGATAATGCACTTCAAATTTCACACACAGAACAAATGGAATATGAAATTAACATTGTGGAATAAATTTAAATGCGTACTGTATATTAATGCTTAACACTTACTAAGCGAGCAAACGGTTTTTAGTATTCTAACGCTGAACAATGTGATAACAAACCCACTACCAATGATATCTACGTGCATATTACATCGCGTACTGACATAAATTTCAAATCAAGAGAAAACAGGTAATACTTTGTCACGTCATAACTGATGCAAATTCGAATGGCAAATTTAAACATGGCGGACAACACGAAAACGTGTGGAAAACAATTGAATGTGCAAAGACGTTGCAGTTCTATGCTCAAAATGTTCAAATGTTTGTAGAGCTTATGGGACTTAACTACGGGGTCATCAGTCTCTAAATTTACAAACTACTTATGAACTAGCTATTACTACGGACGGCACTAATATCCATGTCCGAGGGAGGGATTCGAACCCCCGACCATAGTGGCCGTGCTGAACGTGACTGGCGCGCCGCAGAGAGTTCGGCCAACAGTGCCGGCAGTCACCCCGTTTACATGGGCTACCAAAACCGGATTTCGTAGACCGATTTCCCAATTCCGCTTTTGGTTGGTCATGTAAACACTCCAAAATCGATTCTGGAAATCCGCTTCTCTAAAGCGATTTTCCAGTTCTACAATCGATTTTCGTGTCCATGTAAACGCAACCGTTTTTAAAGTGTTCTTGGCTTGTCAGATTGTGTTTTCTTGTTAAGAATTTTCGGCCTATATGAAAAGAGTGATATTTTCTTATGTGAAATTAAAGTATAAATATTAGAGTCAACATAAATCTATGTATTTAAATAAAGAAAAATAGCGATTGTGCTGACTATATCAGGAACTGAATCAGCTGTTTCTCAGCCGCCATATTAAGTGGGGTAGGAAAGCCGATTCAGGCTATGTCATGTAAACACGACAGCGAAAAATGGTCGTCTTCCGGAAGATGTGTTCCATGTAAACGTAGTGAGTTCTATGCTCAGACACTAGAGCTGAACGTCCAGCTTTTACATAGAGTAGAAATATCTCTAGAGTGAGCATACAGATACGAGTCCTTATATCGACAAGTAGAAATTGTCTCTGGGCAATGAGAACTCGCTATCTGTCACCCAGTGAGATGCTGCGCGATTCTTAACCGGAGATTCGGTCGCTACGTGCCTTCACGCACTAAAAACCGAATAACCGGTTAAGAAACACAGCATAAGGACTCGTCATTCAGATGCGCAGAATAGACCTTGTGTTGTCGGAATATAGTGCTGTTATGATCACGTGATCTCGAGACAACATACGTTTGTCTATAATAGGTATTGATCTCTCTCTCTCTCTCTCTCTGGTAATGGGGATGACCTAAACGGTTACTGGCCGATAACAGTAATTTCTGAGAATGCTACTTTTGGGTTCCTATGGAATTTAGTTGTGATTTGTCACAGTTTAAATCAGAAGTTTGCGAATTCACATCTTACCCTTTTCCAACTTTACCAATTACGATTTCTGCGACTTCTACGATGAATCACCAGGTATGCTACTTCAAGATGACTCACTTAAGCGTAGCAACTGACGAATATTTATGCTAACTGGTAATTATGGGTAAGATTAGTGGTTAAATCCGCCTTATGCAAGACACCTTGTTTTGTTTTTATATCCAAACTTGTTTCCGTGGGTTTTTGCAATTATTTTCTGGAATACGAGTTACAGAATTTGTTTATACAGTGATTTGCACACACGCAAATACACATACACATAACATCGCCAGGTCCAAAACTATTCAAAATTCGCACGCCACATGACAGTCACATCACACAAAACAAGTGAATACGATACAGCCACCACAACAAGAGAAATGACAAGATAAACAGTGGCAATATACAGTAAAAAGCGCACTAAATACCACATAACATCAAGAACACGCCACAACCAAACAAACAGCAACACCACAGATCGAATGTAAGTAACCACTAAACAGACACAAAGATCTATCTTTCCATATAACTTCCAGGTGCATATACAATAATTTCGTAAATAAAAACGTCTTGTTGCTTCCAGATGACATGTTGTCAAAACTTGTCATTCCTCAACTAAAGTAGATACAAATATTGCGAATGACACAATGTACGTATCGAAAATAATTTAGGCCTAATATATCTAACAAAGTTCAAAGCAAATAACTTGTCCAAATCACTGTTATAACCAAATTCTGTAAATCGTATTCTAGAAAATAAAAGCAAAAACCCACGGAAGATGGCACAATTAGTGCTGAACATGTTTGGGTATAAAAACAAAACAAGGTGTCTTGCATAAGGCGGATTTAACCACTAATCTAATACAGCAAGCACGGAAGACATAGGAGCTGCACCATCACAAGATGATCAATTCTGGGTAGAATTTTACTTACAGCCTCGGTGGTGCAGTGTGTTGATGTTAGGAACAATCATTTAATGGCCTTTGAAAATTCAATCGCTCAGAAAAAGAGCGAATAATTTTTCGTGATGACCGTGAAGTAAATAATTAATGATGTTCCTGCTCTGTGGTCAACAGATTCTCGTATGTACTCATGAGTGGTCAGAAAATTTATTATCCTCCTAAACTTAGCATTTTGTTGCCAATATTACCACATGACGTGCCGAGGTCACAAGCAAAATTTAACACTATTTCTGTCCAGGCAAACCGTGTCAGTGTAACGAAAGTAATAAGTCTTGCCTATAAAGTGAGCAAAATGAAAGTTTCAACAGTATATTGTTAAAGTCATTAAGCGATTTCAGAGGATGATAATTTGAAATACATAAACTTACTGAATGAATAATGAAAATTCTGTTCTTTTGTCGAAGTCATTCCATATTTCGCAGTTTTTTGTCATTATTGATAGGGAACGGATTATGTATTTTAAAGCTGCTAAAATACAAATGAAAAAAGAGCACAAAAAATCTACGAGTTCAAAACTTACCTGTGAATGGCAGAACTGGAAAAATCCAATTTTTTGAATAGACTACTGTTACACAGCTACTGTGTCCGAATTTGACGTGAACGTAGGCTATGCTATACATTAATCTCTTGCAACAAACTTGATTCGACATTCAGATTCGTTGTCTTCAGCAATTCTCAAACGACTTACATCGCTTTAACCTCATATAGTGCAACACAACCAATGACTCATCTTGACTGTCCAAAACCACCCATCGGCTTTGAACAATTGCGTCAATTATTACGTCATTTTGTCATAGATGATAGATGCCTTTCTGTTTGTTTATTACTAGTCGCTGATTATATTTAAATGTGTCAGAGGTAATATTTATTAGAATGCATTTATTTATTTACGCGGTTCGTGTTGACCAATTTTAGAAGAATTCAGGTGTGGGATCCACCGTCATTAAACTGAAGCGCGCACAGTGCAAGTTGTTCTTTGGATGAAACGTGTTTAACAGCTTTGTTACTCTTTGGTTTATATAATGTCCTTTACTTTTGATCTGTGAATTGTGATTCTTGATACGAATTAATAAAGTTTGGTGTGTTATAGCCTGAGTATCCAGTCTTTAATTAAGCAGAATATCATAGTCTTTAAGACTATAAATTGGTGTTCTCAGAGTCAGAGCAGTTGCATGAAGAACATCTCAGGGCCATTTTTGAACGCATCAAGAAATACGGTTGGAGACTTACTGTTGATAAAAAGATATAATTGCCTAGTATTTGTATAATTGCTTAGTATCTGTAACATCCATGGTTTTATCCGTAAACGCTATCTTTGGACGTATAATATAATTTACATTTCGATCGCCGCTTTTACGGGCGTGTGTACAATAATTTGTAGCGGTATTTGTGTCGGCAAGTGGTTTAGCTCGAAACTGACAGTGATCGCAGAAATAAAAGTATATATTATGATGCACAGCAGAGTTATTGATTGTACGCCGCTTTACCTCTGCGAATGCCTTCCGTAGACGAGGGCGAAACGTCAGAGGAAAGTTTTATGTATGCACCACGGCATCTCAGCCCGGAAGCTTTAAGTAATGACGACACCTGCCGTGAAAGCCTTCATTCTATGTCTTATTGTCTTTTGTTTGTTTAGTTAGTTACGTGTAAATTCTATAATAAATAAATGTGTTTGTATGTTCAGAGTAATACTTTTATATAAAAATATGAGTAAGGACGCCAAAGTGGTGACCCCGACGTTGGAAAAAGGAACAAATATATACATTTTTCGCGTAATGGATGCGGCGTCGCAAACACATGATATAGTAATAAAAGCGGAGCAAGCGGAATCAACCGCAACATTAGGACTTGTCGCAGCCAGCACATGTCGACAGGAGGAGAATTTCGCAATACGTTGTAACCAAGTTAAGCTTCCAGCATTCTGGCCTAGTCGACCGAGAGCATGGTTTACGCACATAGAATGCGTTTTTCAACAACACAGAGTTAGCAATGACGAAGATAAATACATATCAGCGCTAGCACATTTAGAAGGCGCGGTAATAGAAGAGATAGAAGACGTATCAGTACGACATTGTTACGCAACATTAAAAGAGACACTCGTTCAACGTTATTCATTACCACTGGATCAACGGTTGCAGAAAACTTTCAACGTTGAACAACTAGGAGGCAGTGGTCCATCACAACTTTTACGAGCTTTGAAGGCTCTTGCAGGTCCTGATTTGCTGCCTGAGCATTTGTCGGCAATGGCAGACATTTGCAGGCAATGGCAGAAAAAGCAGACACGATAGCGAACATACTCGCAGAGGTTCCACAATGTGCAAAAACCGAAAATTCAAGGGACAATGTTTACGAAACACAACTAGAAGCAGTAAAGGTCGTAGAAGACACGGCAACACGTACGGAGAGAGAAGAAATGCATGAACAAGATCGGAAGATAGAACAAATGGAAAACCAAACAGCTCGCTGAAACGTAAAGTTGTCGGAGCAGCAACGCAAATTTGGGCGTCGCTACGAACGGAAGGACAAACGAAGCAGAATGGGATTACGTTCAGGTCAGTGGTGCTGATGTCACAAAAGATTTGGAGATGCAGCACGACAGTGTACATGTCCTTGTTGTTACCCAAACGCCGAAGAAGAACGTTAGAGGACGTCGGCGTCGTCACCAACAAGACAGACGTCCACAACCTAACAAGATAGTACAGTTTGCAAACGCTACGTTATCGGCGGTACACCGAGCCAAGAGATTATTTGTGTACGATCAAATTTCAGGTAAATGGTTTCTCGTAGATTTAGGGTCGGAAGTAAGTGTGTATCTCAGGCGACTATTGTGCCAGTCAAAGTTTCACATCGCGTTCTCACAACAGAAAACAATTTAAGCATAAAAACATAATTAAGTTACAGTTCGTGTCTGTGAGCTTATTAAACATCGATCTGTCCGCATCACGCAAGGTTTGTTTCTTCTTTATTTTATTATTTATTTGTTTATTTATTGATTTTTTTATTTTATTTTACACAGCACATTAATCTGGCCATTCCTGTGACTGAAATAAAAGATAGATCTGTCTGCATCCCGTGAGATTTATTATTATTATTATTAGTAGTAGTAGTAGTAGTAGTATTAATATTATTACATTACACAGCACATTAATCTGGTCATTCCTGTGACTGCAGTAAAATATATTGTGGTATCGTATGCTTTACTTCCCACTAATTTACTAGCTGTGGAATAACCGTCAATCACATACTTCGGCGTGCGTAACATTTTTGGAAACGGTTGAACTATCAAATTGATGGTTTTATAGGTAAAATTATGATATTATGATGACCAGATGGGCGGTATCCTGCGCTTTACTTGCCATTATGTGGTATCGTATGCTTTACTTCCCACTAATTTGCCAGCTGTGAAATGACCGGCAATCACATACTATAAATCATCATTCTTAATAAAGTTACAGACCGTGTCTCTCTCTCTGTGAGCTTACTAAAGATCGACCTTTCCGCATCACGTGAGTTTTTTCCTTCCTCTTTTACACAACACATTAATGTGGGCATTTCCGTTACTTGCAGTAAAAGACAGATATCTCAGTATCCCGTGATATATAGCTGCAACATGAAGCTTCACGTCGCCAGTGCATATCATTTTTTTCCCTCGGCTTCATTGGTTAACAACAACATCGCAAAACGTAACTTCACTTTTACACTTAGCTAGTCTCTCGCGCCGTATTTCACCAGTTTCGTTATTGTACTTCATTATTACGAAAAAAAAAAAAAAACAAATCCTCTCCTGATGCTACATCGTATTCAAGTACTTCAATAAACGAGCCGTTTTCAGGATGATTTTGTGTCCTATTTTGTCCGGAAGTGCTATTTACTTGCAATGACACGTTATCATTGCATGTTTTTTCGATATTTCATTTTTATTTCAATATTGCTATTTCTATTGTTTTTCTATTTAGAATTTTCCCGCCCCTAACCCCATAATTCCCGAGGTAATCTCGTTAAATTCCATTGTTTGTTTTTTTCCACTTACATTTATATCTGTGTAGTTGTTTATTTCATCTTATTATCGACGCCACACTGCATTCGCATTGAAATGTGAATGTCAGTTATCGTCATGACTTGGTGCCTGACATCATGAGTCAAAGCAGACGGGTGGTATCGGAAGATAACTACTGAAGCTGTGTAACTCTAAATACTTCCGTACATAGACCAAAGATAACACAGACTGGGCGTATCCCTATCTCTACCATGTTATAGTTTGAAACCAGCGTCTAAAAGTGGCCCAAGACAGAGTTTTTGCCATTATGAGCAACAGTTTTTCTCATTTACAAGTGAAATCAAGCGTTGATTTTAACAATAAAACGACTTCTCTTATTGATAGTACACATGTAATAGTCAAGGGAACGTAATTTCATCTTGATATTAATATTAATGCAGTGATTGTCGTGTTTACATGTGACCAGGTGAAAAGTGCCGTAATGTCAGTTATTTTTAGAAGCAACAGAATTGCATATCCTCGGTGTTTGTGTTACGCTATGAATCTTTTACTTTTTGCAACTTATAAATGTGATTATCGATGGGAAGATACTTCAAGCTGCTCTTGAGTAAGTTTATGTGTCAGTAAGTAAGTCAGTTTTGGTGAAAATCTGCTTTCAATAACGTTATACAAAGCTAAACATTCATACAGACTATTCATTAACACTTAGAGTGCCATGCCCGTAATATTACGTTGCTGTCGTTTGTTCGGAGATTGCCGCGCCCGTAATATTACGTTCTCTGTGTCTTTGCGAGAACTGCCGTGCCCGTAATATTACGGACGGCTGTTCTCAAACGAATTCTAGCTTTCGCGCGCATCATTATCCGTACGGCAGTTAGAAGGGAGGCAAACCCTTGTAGTAGACATCTCTGCCACTAGGAGGCGCCACAAAACTGTTCACTTTACGAAACAAGAGTTTGTGTCAGTTGACTGAGACATCAGGGCGAGCGTTAGACGCAACATGTCAAGCAGTAGGCCTTTGAACGATGCCGAGACACTCAAGTGACACTCAAGTTACAGATGCCGTAATGAATAACATAGAAGTAGATATCATCGGAGTAGTGCAGCAACTAAAATCACTTAATAAGAACAAGTCTTCTGGTCCGGATTGTATACCCATTAGATTTCTATCTGATTATGCTGAAGCGATAGCTCCTTACTTAACAGTCATATACAACCGCTCTCTCATAGAAGGATCTGTACCAAAAGATTGGAAAGTTGCACAGGTCACACCTATATTCAAGAAAGGCAGTAGGAGTAACACACTAAACTACAGGCCTATTTCATTGACGTCAATTTGCAGCAGGGTTTTGGAACATATCCTGTATTCAAATATTATGAATTATCTCGAACAGAACGATCTACTGACCCAAGGTCAACACGGATTTAGAAAATATCGTTCATGCGAAACACAACTAGCTCTATATTCACACGAAGTGATGGGTGCTATCGACAAAGGTTCGCAAATCGATTCCGTATTTCTTGATTTCCAGAAAGCTTTTGACACCGTACCTCACAAACGGCTTTTAATCAAATTGCGTGGTTATGGTATATCGCCCCAAATTTGCAATTGGATAGGGGATTTCTTGTCAGAGAGGACACAGTTCGTGGTAATCGATGGTAAGGCATCGACTAAAACAGAGGTGATATCGGGCGTTCCACAAGGTAGTGTTATTGGTCCTCTGCTATTCCTTATTTACATAAACGATTTAGGGGAAAATCTAAGTAGCTCTCTTAGGTTGTTTGCAGATGACGCCGTCATTTACCGTCTAGTAAAATCATCTGAAGATCAAAACCAACTGCAGAACGATCTGAATAAGATATCAGTATGGTGTAAAAATTGGCAATTGACTCTAAATAATGAGAAGTGTGAAGTCGTCCACATGAGTACGAAAAGAAATCCGTTAAACTTTGTTTACAACATAAATCAATCAAATGTGAAGGCCGTAAACTCCACAAAATACCTAGGAATCACTATTACTTCAGACCTAAACTGGAAAGAACACGTAGATAATATCGTGGGAAAGGCGAACCAGAGACTGCGTTTTATTGGCAGAATCCTTAAAAGATGCAACAGAACTACTAAAGAAACTGCATACACTGCGCTTGTCCGTCCATTTTTGGAGTATTGCAGCCCAGTGTGGGATCCTTATCAGGTGGGTTTGACGGAGGACATCGAGAGAGTCCAAAGAAGGGCAGCTCGTTTCGTATTGTCACGATACAGGGGAGACAGCGTTACGGAAATGATACAGGATCTGGGATGGGAATCATTAGAACAACGGCGCTTATCGCTGAGGCGTGGGTTACTTGCGAAACTCCAATGGCCAACATTCTCCTCTGAATGCGAAAATATATTGTTGACTCCCACTTACATAGGTAGAAATGATCATCAGAATAAAATAAGAGAAATCAGAGCTCGAACAGAGAGATTCAGGTGTTCCTTCTTCCCGCGCGCTATTCGAGAATGGAATGGGAGATAAATAGTATAATTGTGGTTCGATGAACCCTCTGCCAGGCACTTAAATGTGATTTGCAGAGTATCCCATGTAGATGTAGATGTAGATGTAGAAAAACATTTCTACCAGCCAGTTTATTATTGCGGTATGCAAAGACTTGTCATCACCATGTGCCGCCGACTTTCAGCCTGGTACAAGTGGTGGTGCGCTTTCACGACTGGATGGAACACATTTCCTGGAAAGAATACCCATTCCACCAGGGAAGAAAAAGGCACACAAGACTTGTAGAGTGTGCTCAGAGAGGGGCAAGAAAGAAGCAGGAGTCGCCAGAAGGAAGCATACTTCATTCCAGTGTGCAGTATGCAAAGTGGGGTTTTGTGTCCAGCCCTGCTTCCAGCTATACCACTCAAAAAAGAACTATTTGCACTAAAAGCCGTTTGCTGAAGTTTAATATTCATGATATTTGTAATCACATAAAAATTGCCATGTTTATTAAGAAATAGTTTATAATACGAAAAAACAATTTTTTACCTACCCGAAAACAGCGTTTCTTGTTTTAATTGTTGTGATGAAGGTTTACAAAGCAGGGAAATGTACGGGGCAAGTAATTGAAGAGGAAATAATAATTTTTATTCCTGACCAAGAAAAATATATTACTGATTATTCCTGAATCTGTACCAATAGGACGAAATACTGGCCGGTACTGGGGGTAGGCCAGTCGTCAGGTATGTTTAAGTCCAAAAAAATTGCAGGAAGCTGAATTTTTGGTATGTTGTTAGGACATATTAGAGTAGTATTAAACCAAGTTTGCAGCTTCGAAATCCTTTTGCGTAACTTTTAAGAGCCAAAAACCTCGAAATTTTCTGACTTTTTTCTGGTTTTGGCTTATAACTCGTGAAGGGCGGTTTTTTGACGAAAAGTCACTCATACCTCTACTAATGTAGATAAAATATTCTAAAATTTAAGCTCAACCGCAGCTCTGTAAGTCCAATATTTCCCGAGATATTGGACTTCAAAAATTGACTTATTTCTCCAAAAAGTTCAAATTTTCGATTTTAGTCATCTTTCGACTAGAGTATTGGTTCTAATGATCATCCTACGGGGAATGTCAAACAAAACAAAGATATAGAGCAGTTATTTAACTTTAATCTAAGTACTGAAAGAAGTCCATAGGCCCAATAGATTTCTAGTTATCGTTAAAAAACGAAAACTTGGAAAAATCGGAGTATTCAATAAATTTACTCAGACGAATTGCAGTTCTCTTATCCTGTGTGTTAAAGAAAAAGGAAGAATTACTCATTTACGATGATTATTAACATATTGTATATAAATAGGTGTAATTATGTGTTAGTGCATACAAACATATTTGTGAAAGTAGGTATTGCTGAAAAAAAAAAAAAAAAAAAAAAAAAGCCTCTCCGTTTTTGGGTATTGCTCAGCCATTAAGGAAATGGTTCTTTCGTTCGTAGCGAGGCCTTTTTTTGTGCGAAGGTATCAATCCCCCTCCCTTCCCCCTTACTCAGAGTCGTGACTTAGCAGGTGTTCTGTTCTCCCTCACAAACTTCTTGCCTCTGAGGCCTTCCCCACTACACCCAGTCAGCCCTTAGAAACAGCGGTATTCGGATCCGTGAAGAGCGTTTCAAACAAAAATCGTCTAAATCTTGATCTTGGGGGCGTTTTAAGTACTTTCTGTTTTAAAATATGTCGGAGATACCCCCGTCGCATGTTTGTTTCGGGGTCGTCGGTAAGTGCTTGCAGAGGGAACAGTGACAGTAAAAAAACGCGGAATTTAGACGCTGATAAAAATGAGTCAGAAACGTGGGCTTGAAAGGAACATGAGGTTTTTTGTGCAGTTTAAATGAAGTGACCGTACATGACGCATGCAGGAAGAGGTACACTGTGGAAAGTAACGTGTAAGCATTTGCCCAGCGAGAACGAGATGTTTGATTTGCTCAACCATCATCTTCGTGTGGGGAAAGGCTGAAAAGTGCATCGGATGCAAGGCGTCACATCATTGGATATTATTGTTTCCTTTGTGGTGAAAAATTCTCAAAGGAATATTCCGAGAAGCAGATAAAATTGCCCAAATATCTACAGGATGAACTCCATCGAAGTGAAACACTGGAATTGAAAGAATCGATTGTGGAAAAAGCTAGACAAGCCGGTGAATGGGGGCAACACATTCTTCGGCGTCTTTCATGTATAAGTGAACTTGTTGCTACTGAGGGTAAGTACCACAAACATTGCTACGTAAAACTGCACTACTTGTCGCGATCTACTGGTGCAGGAGGTAAATAAGGCCGTCCTGAACATCCCTTCCTTCTCGAAGGTATGGAGCGTATATATGCATACCCTGCAGAAACAAGACAGGAAAACCAATTTTGCATAAGTGACTTGTTTGCAGATACCTTCACATGTGATTACAAACCAGCAGATGCAAGTGTTCAAGCTCATCTAAAAAAGCGATATGGCGGAAAAATTATTTTTGCGCAGGTTGGTCCGTATCACAGCCCAGTCTTGATGTTCACAGACATTGAACAAAACATCCTTTATGAAAAGTGATACAATCAAAGACTTAGCGATCCTGCTGAAGAGCGGCTTAGAGTTGTCAAAGCTGCAGCAGAGATTATCCTGCAAGACTTTCGTTCCAAAACAATTGACACTACTCAATATCCCCCGTCAGATGCTTTTTTTTAAAACACGCAGAGGCATCCTTCTCTTGAACAGTGGAAAAAGAAGTGCATGGGATTTGCTCATGCAATCATGGCTGCGATGAGGCCCAAATCTTTCCTATCCTCAATTCAAATAAGCTTTGGAACCTATTTGTATAGAAAATTTGAATCAAAGCACCTTGTTTAACTTTGCCACTGTATGGGAATTTCTTGTACATATACGGAGGCTATGCATTTGGAAAGTTCCGCTATCCTCCGTGGAGAAGTGGCCCAACCAGTCGACAAAGGAGCTATTATGCACTTTGTGTTCGACAATGCAGATGTGAACGTTAACACAATTGTTGGAGAAAATACATTCCATGAAATGGGTGGTACAATGATCATGACCCCTCACTCATCCGTTCGCCCAGACCAAACCACGTTTGAAGTCTGTATGTGCCAAGTCTATCAAGTTCACACACTGCCACACACATTAAACATTCTTCTATTAGTAAGAAATTTGGCTTGTCAGCCATTTCAATTAACGAAGTGAAAATCGCTGAAGTCATTTTGCCAAAATCCCCAGACCTGCTGTGGTTGTTTGGAAAAGCAACTAACATGCCAGGCATCCCAGGATGGAATGGATTCATGGATCAAGTGACAGAAGATCTTCCTTACAAACGTTCAAAGATTGTATATCTCCCTTTTATCCATGCTCCCCCAACCGACTAGGACACTGTTTTAACATCACTTTTAGAAGCCAGTTAAAGAACAAGCATTTACGGTCAGGAAACATGTTTTGTGACCTACGATCAACCACTGTACTTGAAAGCCCGAAACATTGTGGAGAGCCACCAGCATCCTCAGCTTGTCAACATAGGGGTGAGACTTAGAGGTTTTCACCACCTCATGTTACTCATAGGGGCCGTCGGTGCCATAATGGCAGGAAGTGACTCAAGGAACTTCTCTGTTCAATATTTACGGAAAACAGTATTGAAAAAATCCTTTTTATATATGATGCGTTAATAATAAACGTCAATGAGTAATTCTTCCTTTTTCTTTAACATACACAGGATAAGAGGACTGTAATTCGTCTGGGTCAATTTATTGACTACTCCGATTTTTCCAAGTTTTCGTTTTTTAACGATAACTAGAAATCTATTGGGCCTATGGACTTCGTTCAGTACTTAGATTAAAGTTAAATAACTGCTCTATAACTTTGTTTTGTATGACATTCCCCGTGGGATGATCATTAGAGCCAATATTCTAGCCGAAAGATGACTAAAATCGAAAATTTGAACTTTTTGGAGAAATAAGTCAATTTTTGAAGTCCAATATCTCGGGAACTATTGGATTTACAGAGCTGCGGTTGGGCTTAAATTTTAGAATATTTTATCTACATTAATAGAGGTGTGAGTGACTTTTCGTCAAAAAACCTCTCTTCAGGAGTTATAAGCAAAAACCAGAAAGAAGTCCGAAAATTTCGAGGTTTTTTGACTCTTAAAAGTTACGCAAAAGGATTTCGAAGCTGCAAAGTTGGTTTAATACTACTCTAACATGTCCTAACAACATACCAAAAATTCAGCTTCCTGCAATTTTTTTGGACCTAAGGCCATTTTTTTGTCTACGACGACTGGCCTGGGGAAGGAGACTAAGACAATGGGCTGGAACTGGGGGAAGTCGGTTCGCATATATGGCTGGCACTCAAAGTGTTAAACCTATAAAGTCACTTCTTGCTAAGTGCATTGATGATATTTCTTCACTGCCTTATTATTTGATATAAACAGCCAATACTTTCGTTGTTTAACGTTTTGGCATCACGGTCTGTGACAAAAGTCTTAAAATATAAACGGTTGCATTTTTTAAATATCGGACATTATGGATGCAAACAGATTTAATATCTTGTAAGAACACAACGAAACGAGTCACATGTATTGTTGAGGAATGTTACGGAAGCTGATGCTCGTTTCAAACTTATATTTGATCTTCTGCTCCTGTGTGAAATACAGACTAAAAGACTCACAGTACATGGACAACAATCTTTCGCGTAAAATCTGTAGTTCTCTTGCTTGTAAAAGGACTATCAATACGTTTCATCCAGGCAGATGTAAAAACTGTAGCTATCGCATTAATTATTGCAATTGCGGAGAACTAACGCTATTGTACTACTAAAGATGTAATGAGAATACACTAAGACGTTTTATTGTTCAAATATACGATTAATTTCCACTACAAAGGATAAGAAATGGAACTCATTACTCGTAATAATGAAAACTGTTTCCTGTCCCGAGTCACGTGACTTAGATGTTGGTTTCAGTGTAATTAGGTCATGCGCAGACTATGTTATCTTTGGTCTATGACGTCCGTTAATGATCGTTTATAGAGATCACTGTCCACAATTGATCAAAGATAATAATAAAATTACGAGCAGAGACAACGAGAAAACTCCAATTCAACGTAAATTTATGTGTAGCGTATCTTCCTATAGTTCCGAAACAAAATTAACACCCAAAACTCTACAATATGTCACAAGAACGAAAACTATTGCCTCTTTCTTAATAGTCTTAAGATGTATATTCTCTTTTCGTGGGGAAAAATTGTGAACATAAAATAGCCCTGAGACTCTATTATCGTTAAGTGCGAATTACGACTGTCCATATCTCACATAGAAAATTGCGTAAACGGATTTATGAGATGCGATGAACTGAAAAGATAGAGGACTGCAACGAATGTCAACAGCTAAAGCAACAGCAAACAGAAGTTGTAGTATAATAGCACGTTTATGGTTCTGTACTTTAAAACGAAACAATGCCATGTAATACTACATAAAAGTGTTCAAATATTTGTGAAGCTTAGGGGACTTAACTGCGGGTCATCAGTCCCTAAACTTACAAACTACTTATGAACTACCTTATACTAAAGACGACACAAACATCCATGCCCGAGGGAGGATTCGAACCCCCGATGGGGTACGGCCTCGCGCATCGGAGCGTAGCGCCTCAATGCGCTTGGTCACTCCGCCGCGGATAGTATAACATAGAGTATGTTCTTGCAGTCTTGTCTACTTGAAGATGGTTCTTCTGACGAAATAAAAGTAATGAAAATTATTATTTTTCTTTGAAATGATTTTACTGAGGAAGCTATAGATACACACTGTCATTACAATCGCCGCCTTTAACCTATTCATGACCTTTTGCCAAATATCCTGAAAACCTCACATACCATTCTGTTGAAATCAGAGGAAATGTGGAACACATACACACACACTCACACCCACCCACACACACACACACACACACATATATATATATATATATATATATATATATATATATATATATATGCAAGGGTTGGATAAAACTTAATGATAACAATTATTTTTCCTTGAAACTACTTCATTAACGGAAGTATTTAGAGTTACGCAGTTTCGATACAATCGCCCCCGTTGTTTGACTTCTTTCCAAATACCCGTAAGGCGTCGTACACAATCTGCGTGTTCGACAATGTTTCGCATTGACCGCTACATGCCATGCATAACGTCATCTTTGGTGTTATTCCAGATCAGTGGGTCTTTCATTTTGACAAAGAGATAGTAATCACAGGGTCTGTAGTCACTTTCGCCTGAGTGCTGGAAACAGCGCAGGTACAGCATCGCATCATGCTTCATGACAATGCACTGCACGATCCCACACCGCTGCTGCTGTCCAGGACCTCGTTTACCACAGGTATCTATGGGGCGGTCAACATGTAACATCAACAGAAACAGACGCACAGATGATGTAAGAAAGTACGAACTTTAGCAAAAAGTCAAATAACAGGTCACAGAGGCGATTATATTGATGTTCTGTAAATACTTCTGTTAATGGTGTCTAAGAAAAAAAATAATAGTTCTCATTACTTTACATCCAACCCTTGTATAAGAATAATATATAGTTTTGTGTGTGTGTGTGTGGGGGTGTGTATGTTCCACATTTCTTTCTAAACTACTGGACCGATTCCAACAGGATTTGCCACAAATATTCTCAGGGTCAGGAAACAATCTCTATAGTGGTAAAAACTACCAACGACGCACAGTTCAGGCAATAAGATATAATTTGAGGGTCACAAGAAACTGCTCCATCCTGCGACACGTGAATAGACTTTATTCATCCCCTATATGAGCAAAAGCGCACTTTGCAACTTGCAACAAACCGTACACATAATCAGAAACATTTACAGACATTTTACTGACAGTACACACACACACACACACACACACACACACACAAACCACTGAATTTACCTTCGAAATAACACGCAGTTCATCACATATTAAATCATAAAAAATTAAGCCCCTGAAAAATCCCTTCATCACGCGTGAGATTTCGATTTATTACGTCTTTACTGTTAATTCTATTCGCGACATATTTTGCAGACAATATAAACAAGTATGTACTTTCAAAATTCTATCACAATACGATTCATAACTCAGGAGATACTAGTCACTACCACCAACTCTTTTCGGTTTTTCGAATATTCCAATCAACGAATCTAGAAAAATTTATTATTGTAGGACACATGTTGAGGAGATAAGACGTCATAATGATTCAGATGTATAAAATCGAATCTGTAATGGATAGGGTATAGGGTGGAATACAAGGAGAAATTTGGAAACGAAATTAATGTTCTGGGAGAAGAAATAAAAACTTTGCAATTTGCCATTGGTATTGTAATTCTGTCATATACAATGGATGACCTGAAAAACCAACTGATAGTGGACAGCGTCTTGAAAGGATGGTATAAGATGAACATTAACTACAGCAAAACAAGGGTAATGGAATATAGTCAAAGAAAATCAAGATTAGGAAATGCGACAACAGAAGTAATAGATGCTACTGGGGACTGCTGATTAGATGGGTAGATCGCATAACTGATAACGAGGTACTGAACAGAATCGGCGAGAAAAGAAATTTATGACATAACGTGACTAAATGAAGGGATCGACTGGCAGGGCACATTCATCGACATGAAGGAATCGTCACTTTAGCGTTGGAAGTCAGTGTATGGGGTGAAAATCGCAGAGGGAGACTGAGAGACGAATACTGTCAGCATTTCAGATAATAATAATGATTATATTGTCATTATTAGGCCATTAAGGTAATAGACAAAGTCACACATTCAGAGGGATGTAGGTTGCATTCTTATACAGAGATAAACAGGCTTGCGCTGAATAGTGCACTGGGGAGCTGCATCGAATCAACCTTTGGACTTAAAGCCCTTTCTATACGAGACATGCAACACGCAAAAGAAAGTCGTTGTCAGCTGCAACGCTCATTGCGATAGACCGTCGAAATACAAAGAAGCGTTCAAACGGTACGCATTTGTCGAATCGTGTGCTTCACGTGTATACTTGGTTTGTCGTCGAATTACAGCAAATGAATCTCCGAGATAAGATCACGTTTCGAAACTGTAAGATATATTATGATTATTGTGATGATTAAAACATTTGTGTTGTGTTGTAGCCTGCCGGTGTGAAACTGTTTTCGTGCAGTTCATCGGTCAAATCTGTTAACGTCCTTATTATAAAATGCGACTACATACTTCCAGCCCCTTCCAGCCCCTGCGGTTTGAGGCATTTATGTATATGACGAACAAGCTCAGTTGCCTATACATAGACCTTTAACCGTGATAAAGCTTCAAATAATGCTCACCAAAAACAATATTTCATTTATTAACTACATAGTGTTTCAAGAAAAATAGCAAATAATTTAGAAGATGGTAATAAAGACGATTTGAAGTTAAAATTTCATATAACGTGTGTCAAAATGTTCAAATGTTTGTATAGCTTATGAGACTTAACTACGGGGTCATCAGCCCCTAAACTTACAAACTACTTAATACTAAGGACGGCACAAATATCCATGCCCGAGGGGGGATTCGAACCCCCGACCGTAGTGGCCGTGAAGACCGTGACTGGAGCGCCTCAGTCCCCTCGGCCACCGCGGCCGGCATAACGTGTGTCCTGTTTTATTGGGTACAGAGATACAGTTTTTGATACGTACAACAAATTTAAAGTACATGCAAATTTGGATTTTTTGACAGATTCTTTCGTTGTTCTTGATAGATCATCATATTCATTTTTATTTAAACAACCGGTTTTCGACGTACTTTAAAGTCTGAATATGTCCTAGTAAGCCGAAAACCGGGTAACTAAGTGGAAATGAACGTGTAGAACATACACAAAATTCTACTTTGAAATCAGTACGTTGTACTACCAACAACCGACGGATAAATCAGTGAAAATGTCTTCATTTACATTTGCTCTAAGTTTGTTTGGTTTTCATATTAACAGCTATATCTCTGTATTTAATAAAAATTGTACACATGTTATAAGAAATTTTTAATGCAATTCCTCTATAGTATCACCTCCTAAAAAACTTACGACTGAGTCGAAAAACTACGTTACCCTGAGCAGGAGAAAAGTATACACTCTCAAACAAATTCGCACTTCCATACGCGTGAGAATAGGATCCATCCTATTCCGTCTAGTAGCGATCGTATGCGTGCATCTTGTGCAAGTGGACGCGTCTACACTGTACCCGGTGTAAGATACCTGTTAGTATTATGTGTCACATATTTGTTAACGATGTAATTGTCGATAAAAGATTTTTTTATAAATTAATTCCAAGGCTAATTAGAATGTTATATTAGACACAGATACTCCTGGCAATTCCAGATTGGGTAGTGAATTTTCCATTCGGTACATAGAGACCTTCTGTTATCCAAGAACTTAAATTAAAAGTTTGCAGGTTCACACATCATTGCAGACCATGAAGCAAGAAACTACGAGCTGCATCGACACAACAAAGTCTATCCTGTGTAGGGTTACCAGATGTCCGTCTTCAGAAAAGAGGACATTTGTAGATTCATAAAAGAACAATTTTTCGCTCTCTCTCTCGTATTGACAACTCAATTACTAATGATGTCTCTACTGTATTATCAGAGTCTTTTTAGTAATACATCTTACGCATCTTACGAAATTTGTTCATCTTCTTACAAATTAAGAAGCATGAAATGTTGAGACCAGTAGAAAGAATAACTTGACTACATAGCAGTGAACCCCCTCATTTTATCACTTCACCACTTGTAATCATCGTCTTAAGTGCTGAACATTTTTTCCATACAATGCTCAGTTTTAGGACAACATATTAAAACAGACGTTTTCAAAACACTTCTTATGTATTTTCGTCTCTTTGGTTCTTAACAGGAGAATGGTGAAACCGCATTGGTGGCTGTGGCATCTGACCTTATTTGTATGAAGTTTTGAACAAGTTTTAACTTTTATGTGACGAACGTTGCTCTAGCTTTTGATTTTAAAGTCATAAGTATGGTTGACAGACAAGACACAGAACTGCCGAGTCCCAGCCGCACACTGAATGTCTTATTTTTTATCACACAACAGTTCGACCAGAGAAAGGAGGGAACAGTTTCATATTATGTGTATTGTACAGTCTTGCATTGTTGCAGAAGTATGGTTTTTAATTGGCCGCCTCGAAGCTTGTATACCGTGACAATTGCCACGCCAATTAATTCAATTGTTCCGAAGTAGCTTGCCCTCAGAGAGGCGGCGGCACAGAAACGAGAAAACTCGAAAATCACATGGTTTCAAGAAAGGTTAAATTCTCTAGAGATAGTGATTTTGACAGCACTTTCAAGTTGAAGCAGTTGCACAACGCAAAAAAAGAGGACATTTCCCCATTTTGTTAAAAACCCGGCCGGGCATTTTTAGGATCCAAAAAAGAGGACATGTCCGGTTAAAAGAGGACGTCTGGTAACCCTAATGTGGTGGTAAGAAATAAATAAAATTGTTCCTTTTCAGGAATTTCGCAACATCTTATCAGCAACTGACCAGAGACATTTAAATCAGAATAATTATGTCAGACGTATGAATACAAATATTTAATACATAATAATTATTTAACACCGGTCGGAGTGACCGCTGCATCATGGGTAATCTCATAAGCTCTCACTTCCTGTGTATAAAAGACTTAAGACAACAGCAATAATGGTTTGAACAAGAATTATTAAGTCTGTGTACGAAATCACTAACATTTTGGGCCGATAATAATTTGTTTACAGATTTACACATCATTGCAGACCATGAAGCAAGAAACTACGAGCTGCATCAACACCACAAAGTCTAGCCTGTGGTGGTAAGAAATAAATAAAATTGTTCCTTTTGAGGAATTTCGCAACATCTTATCAGAAACTAACCAGAGACATTTAAATCAGAATAACTATGTCAGAGGTAATTAATACAAATATTTAATACATATAATTATTTTACACCGGCCGGAGTGACCGCTGCATCACGGGTAATCTCATAAGCTCTCATCTCTCATTTAAGACTACAGGAATAATGGTTTGACCAAGAATTATTAAGTCTGTGTACGAAATCACTAACATTTTGGGCCGATAATATAAGATTATAGAGGAAGTTGGTGTGCAGTGAATGAACCGCGCGAATGAGAGCACCGAGTGAATGAGTTCCGTTATCTGGCAGTGCGTGTTTGCGCAGCCCATGACCTTACCTCGGCGTGGCGCGGTGTCGCGTCACTGTTGACGCAGTACCCGCGGCGGCGAGAGATGGCGTTGTTCTGCTGCGGCGCGCGCGTGGCAGTCGGAGACGAGGGCGGTCGCAGCGAGGCAGAGAGCGACTGGCACTGAGCTCTGAGCACTGTGCGGGCGCAGTGAGGGCGGCTGGGGCGTCTGGCGTGTTTGCCGACCGGCGCCCGCCGGCCCGAGGGGAGCAGTCTGCCAGGGTCACGCCGCCGCCAAAATAGTTGCGCGCTGCGCTTTCCCTCTGCCGCCGCGCGGAGGCGCGGGGAGCACAGCGATTCGCAACGTCTGTTGTCCACCGTGTGGTTCCCAAAGTGTGGGTCACGACCATGATCAAAAGGTCAGTATAAATACGAAAACTTAATAAATCACGGAATAATGCAGGTAGACAGGTACAAATTGACATACATGCTTGGAATGACATGAGGTTTCATTAAAAAAAAAAAAAAAAAAAAAAAAAAAAAGTTCAAAAAAATGTCCGACACATGGTGCTTCATCTCATCAGAAAAGCAATAATTGCCATTACATATTAAGACAAAGCAAAGTCGATGTTCTTTACAGGAGATGCTCAATATGTCCACCATCATTCCTCAACAATAGCTGTAATCGAGCAATAATGTTGTGAACAGCACTTTTTTTTTTTTAAAGGGACTTAACTACGGTGTCATCAGTCCCTAAACTTACAAACTACTTATGAACTAGCTACAACTAAGGACGGCACAAATATCCATGCCCGAGGAGGGATTCGAACCCCCGACCGTAGTGGCCGTGCAGGCGGTAACTGAAGCGCCTCAGTCCCCTCGGCCACCGCGGCCGGCAGTTTGTAAGTTTAGGGACTGATAACCCCGTAGTTGAGTCCCGTAAGCTTTACAAACATTTGAACATTTTATTGGCGTCGGATGTTGTCTTTCAGCATCCCTATGTCGGTCGATCACGATACACTTGCGACTTAAGGTAACAACAAAGCCAATAATCGCACGGACTGAGGTCTGGGGACCTGGGACGCCAGCACGACGAAAGTGGCAGCTGAGTACACGATCATCACCAAACGACGCGCGCAAGAGATCTATCACGCGTCTAGCAACATGGGGTGGAGCGCCATCCTCCATAAAAATCGTACGTTCCAGCAGCTGTTTATCAGCCAGGCTGGGGATGATGCGATTCGATAACATATCGGCTTACCTCTCACCCGTCACGGTAGCAGTCACTGACGTTTTGCTGTCCAGCGCCATCAATCGGACATTTTTGAACATTTTTTTTTTTTTCTAATAAAACCCCATGTCATTCCAAGCATGTGTGTCCATTTTTACCTCTCTATCTACATTATTCCGTGATTTATTAAGTTTTCAAATTTATACCGACTTTTTGACCACCCGGTATATAAAAATGAATGTTTGTCTGTATGTCCTCTATGTGTTCATAAACCATTCATTCGATTGCAATGAAACTTTGGTGAAGTGTTCACCGCACGCTCATGAAAGTTCCTGACCCAAAAACAGAAGTGCACGACACATACCTCAGGAGATATGACGTCATATAAATAATGAAAGGCTACCGCGTGAGAATACCCAGATTTATGCGTCAATTATTGGAAAATGGGAGTAGTTAGGGACCTGCAACAAAGTTTCTAAGTAATATTGGACGTTTATGAAGCGTTTTTAACTGCCCCCCCGCCCCACAAAATGATGAAACGAAAAGAAGTCTACCGTTCTCAACAGTTTCGCTGTAGATGCCGTAAAACTGTCGCATCAAGACCTTGCATTAAATAAAGCATTACAGATTTGCATGTTACTATTTATTTTTGTCTGCAAGTCTCCCTCAATTCTCTTGCATCCAAAAGTAAGCAATCTGTTTCCTTAATCTCTATCTATATAAAAGAGAACGGACACTTAGTCAGTGACTAAATACAAAATCTCGAACTACTTCACCTATGAAGCTGTAATTTGGCAGAAATGTAGTTTACAGATAGAAAACGTCATCTAAGAAAATATTTTGTCATGGGTGCATGGCAGAGCATACTTCTCCTACGGACTCACGAAATCTACAGTTTCATTCCGATCTTCACGAAATTTCGCACGCTTGACCTTCAAAACAAGGGGAATGTCACCGTCTACCTTAAGTTTCATACGGTGCATGGGGGAGGGTACTTTGCAACATAAAAATGGATCCATAAATAACTTGGTCGCGCCATAACTTGAACGGCCCAAGCGATTTCACAGACCCTTTTTTCGATGTTTCCCTTATTCTCAGAACAAGGGTTCTAGGAAATAAAACTGGAATATTTAATAACAAGAAAGTGCACTCTTAAATGTGACCCTGCGTTTCTATTGCATAAAAATCTATAGTTCAGTTCCGAAAAAATGTTCAAATGTTTGTATAGTCTATGGGACTTAACTACGGGGTCATCATTCCCTAAACTTACAAACTACTTTATGAACTACTTACGAACTAGGACGGCACAAATATCCATGCCCGAGGGGGGATTCGAACCCCCGACCGTAGTGGCCGTGCAGACCGTGACTGGATTGCCTTAGTCCACTCGGCCACCGCAGCTGGCTTCTGTCCCGATATTAATAAAATTTGCACACACTACCTCAAGAACAAGATGAATGTCACTGTCTGTATAAAATTTCGTTCGGTGCAAGGTGGAAGGTGGAGGGTACTTAAGGAATTTTAAAAAATTCATAGTTTTGCTCCAATCTTTATGAATTTTTGTACACATCACCTTCAAAACAAGAGGAAGATCACTGGGCACACATGTGTTTGTATGGTATATGACAGAGGGTACCTTGCAGAAAACTTTGTCGAGAAAGAGAGAAAAAAAGTTCAAATGTTTGTAAATCTATCGGACCAAACTGCGTCGTCATCAGTCCGTAGCTTACAAACTACTTAAACTAAGGTAAACTAACCTAAGGACAACACACACACACACACACACACACACACACACACACACACACACCCATGCCCTAGGGGGGACTCGAACCTCCAACGGCGAGCAACCGCGTTTCACAGCGAGGCGCCTTAGACCTCTCGGCTACTCCACCGCAGCACGAACAGAGAGATGGGAGAGAAAGACGTGGATGCAGAGAGAGAGAGAGGGGGGGGGAGGGGATGTGGACTACGAGAGTGCAGGATAAACAAACACGCGGGCAACGCCGGTTTTACAGCTAGTAGAGTATAAATATCTCTGGAGAGAGCATTCACATGCTTTCAACATATCACTCATTAAACACAACAACGTCATATCTCAAAAATCGGCATTTTTGGCTTATACACATGGGTCGATGTGTTTTGGTCTGCTCTTATAACTGTAAGAGCGTCACATCTGGGCTGCCATTATTTTCCCATTAGGGAGCAGGAGTGTGGTTATTGCATAATGACAGCTCCACTACGTCATTCATCACAGTACTGTATTATCTCAGATGAGCGTGTGAGACTGCGCGGGAAGGTTGTAGCTTGTTGATTGAAGCGTGTCATATTTTGTGTTGTGACGGACATTTGAAGAAGTAAATATAGTACTTTATAGATGAATAATGTATTATTTAGACTTGAGACAGTACTGTATTGAAAATATTAACCCAATTCCTACATCTCATGTCAGTGTTATTTCGATATATGACGTTGTTTCACTGAAGGATCCGTTGTTGAGATGTACTGTGTCAGCTTATGACGTTATTGAAAGTTAACCATGTTGTCGATTTTGATCTTCAATATTGCATTAAGTAGAATTGTGTCAATCTTGGTGCAATAGTCGATTCAAAATTAGAAAATGCATTGTTTTATTTGTAATTATGTCAGTCTTGCAGGAAAGTATTTATATATTTTTTGAGGCCCTTAGCTCATATTGCGTTTCCCTTCTAATTTCTTTCGGTAGATCGCCATCTCTTCTCGGATTGTTGGTTTCGTTAGCTGTAGGTGCAAGCGAGCAGGCTGCTGGTAATACATCAGACGGCACAAATCATTCAGGCCACCAAGGGGATACTGTAAAAAAGACTCCGGATGTGGAAACACAAAAAGAAGGATTTAGTGTGTATATTTTAATACTAATTACAAAAATACTTTATTTTTAAACATGTTTATTGGCAAATCAGCGTCGGATCCCAAAGTCAATTTGTATTGCCATTAAATGCTTTCTGTAACTTTAATAATATTGAACTCATAAACGTTACTAGCATTATTGTGTTTTACTTACAAAACATACGCTTTTCTACGGCCAACTGGAGAGACTGTAGCTTGTTTACGAACATACAATCCGTCATCGCCCAAGTGTTCATCTTCCAGTTCTTCGTCATCCTCCAGTTCTAGAAGTGAGATCTCTTTCCCTGAGGATAATGATGACTCAAGTAAAGTTATTACATACGTACCTAAAATAAAGAAGACCTAGGGAATACCAGTAGTGAGGATAAACTGCGTGTCAAGGCGCACGAAGAATCTGGAGGAAATCCTCGTGGTTCCACCCCAGACACATACACAGTTAAGCAGTTCTTTTAACTTAAATTCTACTATCACAAACAGTTCAACGGACAGTCCGACGTATGTGCCCATTTTAGTAAGTCCTGTGAAGAAAGGCGTGAAACACAAGAGAAATATAGACCAATGGAAAATGAACCTTCTGAAGAAAGCACGGAATAGCAGAGAACAATATCAAATGCATTCACAGAGTAAGTCAATGACGGGCCCGCGGAAACCGAAACCTCCCTGTGGAAAAAATTGCAAATTCAAGTGTTCAACGAAATACATGGCTGAAGAGAGATTCCAGTTCTTTTAAGGATACTGGGCATTATGAGACTTTAATAAACAGAGAGAGTCTATTAACAATTCCATGGAAACTGTTATGCCACGATTTCGTTATACTCGAGTCGGGTTACTAGAAACCCAAGGCAACATAACAATGCTTTCTATTTCAATAAAAATAACCAGAAAATCAGAGTGTGCAAGGTGTTTTTTCAGAAATATATTAGACATTAATAACCGCCCAATTCGAACAGTTCAGAACAAACGAAACAAGGTAGTTGGTGCAGTAATTGAACCGGATATTAGGGGAAAACATGGGATGCACAGACGTCTTGGTCTAGCAGTTCGGAAACATATTGACTCGATTCCAAAAATAGAGAGCCATTATACTCGTGCAAATACAACAAGGCAGTTTATAGATGAAAGTAACTCACTTGCAGATATACACAAGGATTACAAAGCTATCTGTGAAGAGAATAAGGAGCCATTTGCAACCTACGCAATATTTCACCAGATCTTAACGCAAGAGTGCAATAGTTCGTTCTTTAACGTGAGTTGCCTACGAAAATGCAAATGGGGAAGATAAGGAACTCTTAAAAATGAATTATGAGCAAAATTTGGAAGAAAAACGGATAGTAGAACTGAAAATATGTATGACAAAGAGAACTTTGAAGGTACTGCGGCATACAAAAAATGAAGGCGACTCAGCCCATTCTGTAATTGAAAGGCAAGTTAAGCGCCATCTCAAGGGTGGACCAACATACGCCCAAAAGGCTATATTTCTGCCATTTTAGCTGCCAAAAACATGGCGAAACCATTCAAGAAAATGAACTATGCTGTGAGGACTTCTACGATCTGAAACAACTTGCTTCTACAATTGGTCCTATTTACATGCTGTCTTCTTTAAAATGGTCGGATGTAAATTTACTAAAAGTGGAGAAAAGAATCTCCGTGTTCCGTTTAATACAAAACGTCTTTGAAAAGATAACTGTAATTAAAAGAAAGAAACTTCCTGAGTAGTTGACCTTAACACCTACATTTCGTTCAAAACCAGGAATACCTTCGAAGAAGAAGGATAACCTTATGGCATTATTAAACAAAAATTATATCCCCAAAGTTTATTCAACCTTTTATGCCAATTTGTAATGGGTCCTCATATCAAGCCTGAAGACACCTTTTGAAATTTCCTCTAGCAGATTGAGACAGCAGTGATAGCACATAAGGAAGACATTTGTTTGAATTATTTATATTGTGACATCGTCGCCTTTTGTTGTTTCTCGTCCTGGTCTGATTGTCAAGAAAGGAACTGGTGCAGGTATCGATATCAACTGTAACAAGTATTCAGATTAATAATACAAGTATTATTGACCGAAAATTACAATACTCAACTTAAGAACATAAGTCTGTTTTCTTCTCCCTTCTTGTTTCTCGCAGCGTCGTCCGTATGATGCTAGCTGCGATGTGACCTAGTTACTGCTAAGTTGGTAGCCGCCTTCTGACTTATTACTGTCCTATTTCTGACTTCGTAGCTCACTAGTAACTGCTGGGCTCTGAATAGTAACTGTCCGAGTTCTCACTAGTAACTGACGGGCTGTCCAGATGTATGTTGACCTAGAAATAGCCACTTGTACAGGGCGCGCATCTTCGGTTACTCCCTCCAGGATGCGCGGCGCCTACTTGCGATTGGCTTAGGGTCGATCGCTGCCTTCTACACGATCGTTCTCTTACGTCTGGTATGTGGCACTGACTTTACGCAACAATATCCCCCCCCCCCGAAGCGCCGAACCGTTGTCGTGTATGGAGCTCGACAACGGGGAGAAGGCAGGCTCGTGGACGTACTGATGGACCGGAGTCCGTAGCTTCAGAGGACGGCAGACTACCAGCCGGGTCCCGCCATCCGGCCTGAGCTCGCGAGGTGCTGACGTAGGCGGTGACGTCGGTGGCGACGAAGCCGTCGGCGTCGGATGCTGCGTGGCATGCTGTTCGTACTGGTCGATGTCCATTGGGATGTTCAGGAGAGGCGGAGGTCTCCGTCTCCATGACGTCAGACCGCGTGTGCCGTGTAGATCTGCGGCGGGGGCGACCGCCGAGGTCGCGCGGGCGGCGAAGGCCGCGCGGTCTGCGTGTTGCGTGTAACTGCCGAGAGAAATGCAGAAGGATCACAGGTTACATGACAAGGGCGAATTTGGTTGCGGTGCCTACGTACGAATGCCTTTGGGACCTGAAATTTCGAACATGTGAGCACCGCAAGGTTGGATGATCTCGCCCCGCTCCCACCGTCTGCGACCGCTGAAAACTCTGAAAAAGACTGGGTTACGCGGAGCGAAGCGATACTTGCTTGCCGGTGGCTGCTGCGCCGGGCGGCGCGGTCAGTGGAGCAGATGGAGCAGGGTGCGGTGGTGTAGAAGTTCGGCCGGCGATGACCCTTCTCGTGGATGCGAGAGGTAGGAGGCGAGGAACAGTTGCAGAGCTGCCTCCCGTGAGCGCTCCGAACGAAGTTTGGACAACTGCTGATGAAATGCCTGAACGAAGCGTTCCGCAGCACCGTTTGACTGCGGGTGAAACGGTGCACTGGTTAGATGCTTCATGCCATTGCGTTCACAAAAGGAGCAAAATTCTTGCGATGTGAACTGAGAGCCGTTGTCAGAGACTATCACTTCAGGGAGACCTTCCAGCCAAAAATCGAAGCAACGTTCTAATCGTGCTACTAGATGTTCTAGAAGACATTGGCACTGCAACCGGGCAACCACCAAAAGCATCAACCACAATAAGCCACTTAGTAGCCCAGAACGGACCAGCATAGTCAATATGCACTTGTTGCCAAGGTGAATCTGCTTCTGGCCACGCAAAAAAAATTCCGGACACTGAACACCGTGACGTTAAAAGTCGACCACTGTATGAAACAAGAGCCTTGCTTTATTACTAAAATTAGCAAATGAGGTACGTGTGAACTACTAATTACTCCCTGCTACAAAGGCTTGTTCCCTGGCCCCAAACTAAGAACTGACTCGTTTCAAATTACTTCAATATCAGGAAGTTAATACCACAGCGATCAATATACACAGCAGCTCAGACGTTATTACCCACAGGCATTAATAAGCAAGCCACCACAATTAAAGTCATCTTAGAAAGGTGGATAAGAAAACATTTATGACGCAACGGAATTTAGACGTAAATAAATTGCATCTGAGTGGGTTCTCAGCACTTGTGAAAAACAATATTAAATAAAAGAGGGAAGGTGCTTTAAAACTACAATTTATAGGCAGCTTACGGATTATGCTGAACATAAACTTGTTTATTCAGATAGAAAACAAGCAAATGGGGAATCAATTTCGTTAAGACAATAAAAATGCATCTCTTACGTGGATAAATGCGGACGGTGCCCAGCCCAAATTATACATGATTTAATGCTACTGGGGGGAAGGGTTCACAAACAACACTCATTCGCTCACGCACAAGCAATGCCACAGCGAAACTCATCAAAATCAGAGTGCTGACACGAGGCGGAAGCAGGCGGCGCTATCGTAGGCGAAATTCAGCAAGTCGGAGGTGGCACAAAACACAATATACAAAAAACACTTTGAAGCTGGCTCTGGTCTGCCGTGCCTATTTTGAAATACGACTAGCTGCAAACCCTGGAAGATGGAACTCTGACCCGCGTGGTTCCGAAAAGCCATAAAACTGAATAAATTCAGATCCGAAAAATAAAGAAAATTAACTACGGCATGCAACCCACAGAAATGCTTAGAATTATATAAGGAAGCGAATGAAATACAGTTACACGTGACAGGAGGCGATTACAGAGACGGATGAAGTCCAGTCTAAAAAAAATCACAAGAAATGAAATAAATACAAAGTCGGAAAAATAAAATAAGAATTACGGCATGCAACCCATAGAAATGTTTAGAATTACATAAGGACACTATTGAAGGAGGCTGTACAAGGCTAAGAGAGAATTACTGACATAGACAGAGTTCGTATTACAAGATAGAGAAGAAACAGCAACATTAAAATGGGCGGGGAGAAAAGATCGCGAAATATTAGTGGAAATCAGATGGTTACACGAATAGTTACTTGCCTGATGGCCATGGAACAAACAAGAGTGGAAGCTGAAGGCTTTGTTCTATGAATCAACCACATGGAACACATATCACTCATGGAAGGAAACGACGAGAAGATTTTTACATGCACTGTACAAAAATGAACATATCCCCTATTAGAAATCGGGCCCCACAAAGCTAGAAAGTATTTACACATAGTTCATACACCGCCACATGCTCACAAAAGGTTTTAACATACCAGGCCGTTATCAACCTGCAACTAGAATCACACACACCGCGTTTATCTATTGGAAATCACTGGATTGAAAAACGATAACACATCGGGGAAAATAAAAAAAAAAAAAAAAAAAATGGATTCTAAGTTCACGAATCTAAGTTAAATATGAAAGTCAATGAAACGCTACCATCTCCAGAAACAAGAGCAGAACAAACCTTAGCTCACCAGACGACCACCCCAGAATGAACAGACCGAGCAGTCACCAGCCGAACGGAAGCTACTGGAAGCTGGAAAATCCAAGAAACAGCAGTGGTGGGGACAGAGAGTGAGTACACTCGCACTGAAGAAGGTACACTGACTGGACTGTAACCAAAGGGTGTAGAAACCTCTTTGGTAGCATGAGCAGCTATCGACTCTGAGCCAGAGAGAACAATGCAAAGCGAGTTATCACTCCCCACATTCAAACAGCCACAGATTCTCGCACCCACTTAAAAGTAAAGCAACTGCACATTCTCACAGGGACGGTGGCGGAGCGGAGAAGCCTTACTTATGCCACATTAATTAATATTATAATAAATTATTAAAATAACAAAATTAGAACAACCTAGCAATATTAACTGTATTTTAACATATGAAATAAAAATGCTATTCTGAAGCCTTGAAAAGAGTGTGGTTCAAGTTTTAACAAAATGATAATCTAGCGACATTAAATAAATTATAATTTTACAGAAATATACAAAAAATATATGGAAGACGACAGACGGTCGTCTTTCAACGTCATCTTCTCTGTTTTATTAGGAAACCGGAAAGATGACATCTTTGTAGATTGCTTGGCATTCGCGAATGACACTGCTCTGATCACAGACACACCAGATAATACGAAAATCCAAATAGAAAACCTAAATGAGCAAGAAAGAAAAGTCGGTTTACAAGTATCTTTCACAAAGACAGAGTTTATAAAGAATGTAAAAATTTGCCTAGAAAAAGTGCTGATAAATCAAAACAAAATTAAGAAAGTTAATTCATTCAAATATTTAGGTGAGTGGCTGTCCATAATCAACGATGAGAAAGACATTCTAGAAGAAAGAGCAAAAAAGATGAACATAGCATTCCAGACCACCAGAAACATATACAGGAAGAAGGCATTATCATGGAAAACCAAAATTAAAAACTACAGCACAGTGCTGAAACACTAAAGCTAGTCCAAAAAGGATGGATCAATAAACTAATGAAAATGGAATGGAGACTGATGAGAAGCATACTCGGCCCCAAGACAACAGGAACAGAATATAACAGACTACGACCCAAAAAAGAAATCTACGAACATGTAGAGAACATAATACATACCATGCAGAAAGAAGAATGTCATTGTCTGAACATTTGGCGAGAATGGAAAATGACAGGCTGCAAAGCAAATAATTAATAAAACAATTAAGCTTAAAGGACAACCAGGGTGGTTTACACAGACTTCAAATGACCTCAAAGAAGCAAACATCGACATAATGGATACACACAACAGAAACTTATACAGGAACATAATTTAGAAAGCGATCTTCAGGAAAGAAGAAGAAAGAAAAAGAAAGCAGCCTCACAGCATCGAGGAGTTACGAAGGCAGAGATCAGAACGCATGAAATTAATGTGGGCAGAAAGGAAGAAGAAAGATAGCAAGAATTATTGTATTGATTTTACTTGCTCTGTAAAAGTGTCATTCGAATAAATAAATAAATAAATAAATAACAGCAAATCAATGGAACTCATTACTTAATGTATCTTCCATTTGAAGTACTAAAAATTACAGCTAAAATAACAGCTATACACAACAAAACAATTAACCATTACGCAAAAACGTTTGTAGGATAGAAATATGGTGGAGAGTCTGCAATGCCGGCCGCGGTGGCCGAGGGGAATGAGGCACTCCAGTCACGGTCTGTACGGCCACTACGGTCGGGGGTTCGAATCCCCCCTCGGGCATGGATATTTGTGCCGTCCTTAGTCTTAACTAGTTCATAAGTAGTTTGTAAGTTTAGGGACTGATGACCCCGTAGTTAAGTCTCATAAGCTTAACAAACATTTGAATTTTGAGTCTGCATTGACACCAGTGGTACTGCATACGGCAGTGCCAGTCTAATAGTAATATATGTCTGTGGTCGCGGCTCACTGGTGAATTGCAGAGTCTATTCAGGTGGATCGCCGGACGATTTAAAAATACAGAAAAGTAAATTATTTAGCCAGCTAAAAATGAAAGTTAATTTCAATAGGAAACTTTTATAATCTAAAAAGCTAAGTAAAAACCGTTCTAAATAAGTCTGATATGTCAGTAATTAAATTAAAAAAAAAAAAAAAAAAAAAAAAAAAAACGGATTCCTGTGGGTAATTCTCATACAACTATTGTGACGATTTACGTACACTATAACGTGAGTCATTCCAAAAAACAGAAAACAAAAACAAAAAAAGAACTACAAAAATAGTCTGTTGCTAAGTTAATTGGTTTCTAAATCGGTAGCAGAAATACCTGTAATATTTCCAGCTAGTTGATAGGTACAGCTACCATAATACACCATGTAGATATTTTCGTTGATCTCGCGCCTTTCTCAAAATAAAAAAAAATGAATAAAATAAAAGAAAAAAAAAGTTCAAATGTGTGTGAGGTCTTATACGACCAAACTCGTGGTAATCAGTCGCTAGACTTACACACTAATTACTTATCTAACTTAAACTAACTTACGATAAGGACAACACAAACACCCATGCCCGATGGAGGATTCGAACCCTCTGCCGCAGCGGCCATGCAGCCCGTGACTGGCGCGCCGCAGACCATTCGGCCACTGCGGCCGACGCTTTTCTCCGACCCCTAAACTAGCTCTCTTGACTAGCATGTGTCGTGCGTACCTTCTTTGTGCCCAGCCTGCTGTGTACGAACGATATCCAGTCGCACGCAGTTAACAATCGCCGCCAAACTTTGAGGATCGGTCTGAATATAGACACAACAAAAGTTTTGGGATGACGCGGTATGTAAAGCGAGGATACCAGATTTTCCCTTTTCCTGTCTTCCGTGAAATATACATTCAAAATGACTGCAATGTAAAAGCCGTCGCGGTAGTTGACCGAGCGCTCCAAGGCGCCTTGCTGTGTGTGTGTGTGTGTGTGTGTGTGTGTGTGTGTGTGTGTGTGTGTGTTTAAGTAGTTTGTAAGACTAGCGACCATAGCAGTTGAGTCCCTTAGATTTACAAACATTTGAATTTTGCAATGTAAAAACACCTTCCACTAAGTACTTGCCTGTATAACATCAGTTTTCAAGCCCATCGTGGCTGTAAAGTTTGGCGAAAGTTATAGTCTGGGTCTATTCGTCAAAGAGCCGCTCTGGAGTGGTCAAACAGACGCATATGACTGCCGAGCCGCTGTTTGCCTGCCACTGGTATAGGCCAAGATTCGCTGCCTTTCTGACACCGTTACCTCCCTGCAACACCATCGTTAGCTGTTCAGTTGAACAAAGGAAGAAATCAATTAGGGAACAAATTTTCAGCCAACCAGTTGCATTAAAATGGTTTAGATACAAAAACCTTCACCCGAGTTTCAGCCGAAGTAATTTTGCCTTCTTCGGAAGATTTTCATTTAGCTCCCATTAAAGTAGCTGTTAAATAAAACAGAGCCCTTGACGTTGTTAATCGCAATTTTATTGACCTATTAGTTCCAAAGCCCTCGCTAAATGAATGAAGGATTGTAAAGGATTTTAAACGGCAGGAGTAACTAATTACTGCATTAGTTCAGGAGTTCAGATTTTCTTATATAATCAATTAAAAACAAAACTAAAAATCCTTTTGACTAAGGAATTATGTAACAGAATTACGATCAATAGTTGTCTCATATGAGAGAAAACAAGTTTTTGAACGAGGCTTTCTGTAATAATATGAACTTACTAACTTTAATTACTGTCTCTTTTCTAATACTCTCTGGCTTGATGACCCTACAAAACAGTGGAGTTAAATACCCACTAACCGTTTTATATAGTATAATGGCATTGCCGAAAAAGAGATTAGAAGACCTAAAAGCAAGTTTCGTTATGTGGGCTCCATGCCAATCAGGAGGAACACTTTCAGGTCGTCCGGATACTTTTCCCCGTGATAGTACCGGCAGATCCAAAAACTGTGTGATTCATTGCGTATCTATTATCTTGTTTAATTTGTTGATAAACTTTCAGATGATAGTTTGTTTTCCAAGTTCGGCTGAGCTTAAAGAGTGTGTTAGCTTGCTGAGCTTAACTACTATTAAGAATAATTACGATTGGGCTGATGTGCATGTATATTCAGCTGTGACGAGTACTTGCAGGCCTCACTAAATCACCCGGGGCCTTGTGTTTAGCTACTGTCTGCCAGCAGGCTATCATAGATCAATGAACACATTTGTTGCCGCAGAAGACTATTTTTAACGCATGTTTAGACGTTCGCTTAGCCGCATCATTCACTACCCAGCCTCGCAACGGGAACACTTAACCGCGAGCATCTTTTAACATGGGCTGCTGCACGCTTCGATGAAACGAGCGTTTTGGCAAACATCAGAGTAACTTTGTCCTAAAATCGTCACAAATCTCGCGCTGGTAGTTTGAAAATTTTGGTAATGATTTATGAAACGTAGACTTATTTGAAACGTGTGTTACGTGTCCCATAAAATGTAATCATTTTGTTGACGAGTCCTACACTAGTCACGGCAACCCGCATCTATGACGCCAATCTCATCGATTTCTCTTTCCCATCTGTTTCCTTCCATTCGTTGACATGCTTTAACCGTCCTAGCTGCTTTTCATCTATTAGTAACACTACACTGCTGAAAATCCATATGCAAACACCAAGAAAGACAGATGATATCACAGGCAAACTTATTTGGGAGGTTACACGATGTGCAAAGACCACATGATTCAGAATACAGCTCCATGTGAAGTGAAGAATACAATTATTCAATGCTGTGTGTTGTCCTCATTGCTGACAGTATTGGCTGCAACACGCCTCGGCAATGAATCAAGGAGGCTTTGGACGTGTTGCTGGGCTATAGCAGTTCATGCTTCATCCACATATTATCAGAGTTGATCTGGTAGGAGCGCATGGAATTAGAGACACCTATTTTTCGCAAAGCGCGAAATTTTTACGAAATTTTACAAATTTTACAGAAAACGCGAAAATATTTTACCTTTATGCAAAATCGCGAAATTATTGTCGAAATTGTTCGAATCACATAATTTGATTTTAAGCGCGAAAATTCGATTAGAATTACGGCAATGAAATCCGAGTATCAGTTGCAATCGATCTTTGAAATGGCGACACATTCCTTGTCGGAAATGGTTGCTGATCTCCCGACACATTCAGTCTTATATTTTGTTTTTGGGCTGCAGTTTATTAATGTGGTAGTGAATTTATGATACAAACAAAGGTTTTACGTTTTTGACAAAAAGATACTTACATGCAAGTACTGCCATTTGTGAACTGAGTGGCAAACAAAGGACGCTTAATAATAATAAGGATGTCCATAAAGTAAGTTTCCATGTTCCAGATATGCTACAACAAAGAAACATTATATTTAGAGAGAGTAGCTAATACTGTTCAATATTCTCACCTTCATTGGTAACACACTGTTCCCATCGCCTTGTGGTTGTGTGCAACATGCGCTGTAGGCAAGGATACAATCCTGTTGCAACTGTGGTTCCATGAGCAACTGCAGTATATCCAGGTAGGTTGTTACGGTAATTGTCTTTTCAGGTAACATAAACGACTCATAGATCTTTTCTTTCATGAGGCCAAACCACACATTGGGAGAATCCGTTTGCCACTCAGTGAATTCATGGGGTTGCTTCTCTGCCCAGATCCGGCAATTGCATTTTGTGACGACTCCGCAGACATGAGATGGCGCCTCGTCACTGAACATATCATGATTCATCAGGTCCTCTTCGGCTACAGCTTCCAACAGATCATAACACATGGCTGCTCCTGCCGCATTAGATTAGATTAGATTAATACTTGTTCCATAGATCATGAATACGACAATTCGTAATGATGTGGAACGTGTCAGTTAAATGAAGTGTGTCTATACATAATATTACATGACACTCAATATTTGATTTTTTTTTTTAATTTTTTTAAATTTTTTTTTATTTTTTAAGTTTTTCCTAACCCTCCGTCGGACGCACCTCCAGATGAAACAAAGTCAGGCGCACCCGGCCTGAGAGGACACCCATATATTTTGTGGAATAGCTCCGCCATGTTAAATCAAATTCAAAACGCGTGTTGGCTAGTCTTGAAGAGGATCTAAAGGAAGGAATTACAGCAAACTTAAAGCATAATAATGGATTTATTAAGCAGAATACACCTTAAACTAAAGTAACCAAAATTACCAATTTCCCACAAAGACAATTTAAAATTGGTCAAACAGACATCCATAAAAGTAATGAAGTTATTTTTAAAGGACATTAGGCAGTCTATTCTGACATGGAATCATCTTTTCTCACCACATCTGCAGCCGAAAACCGCTGCTATAGCTCCCAAATCAACAGCTGAAACACAGGTATGGCACAGAACGTATACGTCGCTCAAGCAGATTCGTTGATGTCAAGCTGAACATTCCTAATTCTTCATCCTCCCAACTCTTGTTTCAGCCACGCATGATCGACGTTTTAGCCGTTTGGGAGGTAATGTGGAAGATCTTTCCCGTTCCTTGTGAGATAAAATTATTTTCAGTCGAGTTTGCAGCCGAATCGACATTCCAAATAAATTCATAGCATACTTCGCAGGCTAAAGTGTCCAGTTACAAGTTGATGACACAAGGTTTTGCAATTGGTAGCGTCATTTGTAGCAATATATTTTACACTGAATGTTGTGTAATGATGATATGAATAGTAGAAGGCGTCTACTTAGACTACTTCGTCGTCTTATCCTTTCCAAGATAAAAACTCCTCACATATTTTCTTCTCTTCTTCATAATCCCGAGCTCTTCCCTAA
This sequence comes from Locusta migratoria, assembly GCA_026315105.1. Lineage (NCBI taxonomy): Eukaryota > Metazoa > Arthropoda > Insecta > Orthoptera > Acrididae > Locusta > Locusta migratoria. The sequence goes on from CM048750.1 coordinate 204,312,381, forward strand.
ACTTCCTGTTCAGCTGCTGAGTCGTCCTTGCCTTCTCCTACCTCATCCTCATCTCTCTCATCGACTAAATCTTCGAGCGCGGCTGGATCTTCAGCAGTTTCGAGCAGTTTCGTCCTCGAGGAGGCGCATTATTTCCACAAGATCATTGGCTTAGAGATATAATATACTTCTCTGGACATTTCAGCAGAAAATATGGATGTGATAACGTAGGGAAAGATAGTACAACTGAAATTAGAACTCGATCAGGCGCACTCAGTCTGAAGGGCAAGGGTCGTCAGAGTCTTTTTTTCTCCGAAGGTAACGGCGAGAATCACAGATGACAGACTTAGTTTAAATGAAACTAAGTAATAAAATAAAAATATCTTGAAAAATCTCACCTTCAAAAAAATAACGTAATCGGGCGCAGACGGCCTGTGAGGCCCAAGGTGTTGCCATTGACCCGCGTGGAAATCGACGGCAGCCTGCGGATCGGCACTGTGTGAGGTTCCCAAAGTTACGCGAGTAAACGGAGAGGCGAGCCGCTGGACCACCACTGTTAAGCACGGGAATCAAAAAAGTGTTTTGCTGGCCTGTGAGGCCGACTGCGCCCGACGGAGGTCTAAAGTACTAACTTTTATCTAGAAATTCATCTAATGTGTAGAAGGAATTGCCATTCAGAAATTCTCTTAATTTATTTTTAAACGTTAGTTGGCTATCTGTCAGAATTTTGATACTGCTAGGTAAGTGACCAAAGACTTTTGTGGCAGAATAATTAACCCCTTTCTGTGACAGAGCCAAAATTAACCTTGAATAGTGTATGTCACCCTTTCTCCTAGTGTTGTAGCTATGCACACTGCTGTTACATTTGAATTCAGTTGGATTGTTAATAACAAATTTCATAAGTGAATATATATATTGTGAAGCTACTGTGAAGATTCCTAGATCCTTAAACAAGTGTCTGCAGGACGATCTTGGGTGGGCTCTAGCAATTATTCTGATGACCCGCTTTTGGGCAATGAATACTTTCTTACTAAATGATGAATTGCCCCAGAATATGATGCCATAAGAAAGTAGAGAATGAAAATAGGCATAGTATGCTAGTTTACTGAGTTGTACATCACCAAAGTTTGCAATCACCCTAATAGCATAAGTAGCTGAGCTCAAACGTTTCAGCAGATCTTCAATGTGTTTCTTCCAATTCAACCCCTCATCAATGCATAAACCTAAAAATTTTGAATATTCTACCTTAGCTATAGATTTCTGGTTGAAGTCAATATTAATGGTGTGATGCCATTTATTGTGTGAAACTGAATATACTGTGTTTTTTCAAAATTTAAAGAGTCCATTTACAGAGAACCACCTAATAATTCTCTGAAATACTTCATTGACAATTTCATCGGTTAATTCCTGTGATTCGGGTGTGATAGCGATACTTGTATCATCAGCAAAGAGAACTAGCTTGGCATCTTTATGAATATAGAAAGGCAAATCATTAATATATATTAAGAACAGCAAAGGTCCCAGTACCGAACCCTGTGGCACCCCATGCTTGATAGTTCCCCAGTTTGAGGACTCGGCTGTTTTTTGTATATTATGTGAATTACTTATATCAACTTTCTGAACTCTTCCAGTTAGATATGATTTAAACCATTTGTGCACTTTCCCACTCATACCACAGTACTTAAGCGTATCTAGAAGAATTCCATGGTTAACACAAAGGCCTTTGATAGATCACAAAAAATCCCAACGGGTGATTTACGGTTATCCAGAGCATTTAATATTTCATTAGTGAAGATGTGTATTGCATTTTCTGTTGAAAAGCCTTTCTGGAAACCAAACTGACATTTTGTTAGAACTTTATTTTTATTAATAAATGAAGTTACTCTGGAATACATTACTTTTTCAAGAATTTTTGATAGAGCAGTCAGAAGTGAGATTGGGCGGTAGTTGACATCCAATGTATCACCCTTTTTGGGTGGTCTTCATCCTCTAGCTGGTGAAGCACCTGGATATGATATGCCTCCTTTCTCAGGGTGTAGTGAAGCACTCTCCACATAGTGGATTTCGGCATGGATAGTTCACAACTCAGCCGGCGGGTAGATGCCGTTGTACTTGTTTCGATAGCTTCCCTCACACGCTGTACACATTGTGGTCGTCCAGAGCGTCTCTTATCAGCTACAGATCCTGTACACCGGAATTTGTTGACGAGCTTCCGAATGGCAAGTCTTGTAGAGGCATCCTTCCGATATTTTCTTTCAAACAGCCTCTGGACATAAGTTTCGCCACGTAAAGGATGTTCCAGAAATGTGTTTCTTTCTGCAATTGTGAACATTGTGATGTCTTTTCACAGTACCTGTAACAGAAATAATCCAGATGTACGTTCTCCGCAAAATGGATACTTAAGAGGAACTAAAAACTGCTAATGACGACAGGTGTTAAAAGACAAGTTACTTTCACAAAACATGACCGCAGTGGCAGAAAGAGCGAAAGGCGATAAAGAACAAGTTATTCATTTTATCAACATCTGAAGCTTTCACTGAGGGAAACATTCCACTGAAGAAAAGCTGATCATCTTAAGTTGAGAAAGACGATGAACAAATACGTATCTGGTTGGTATAATGAAAATTACTACGAAAATTCTCCTGGTGTTATTAAAAATAGACATACGTGTTCTTATGTAAGTAAATGTTGCTACGAGGAAAGAGCATTCCTACAAACTTGTATTAAGCCCACTATCCCCAAAGAAAGCAATTCTAACTTTAGAAGTAGGAATAAAACAGAGACCGTGTAAATCAGGAAAACAGGACATCATTTGCTACCAAATTCAAATGTTCAAATGTTTGTAATTCTCTCGGACCAAACTGCGTGGTCATCAGTCCGTAGTTTACAAACTACTTAAACCTAGGTAAACTTTTGGTCGTGTTAGTGCTGCCGTCAAAGGTTCTTGAAGTTTCGCTGCTGAGGTAAGTGGCTGCGAGAACCCCTAAATAACGATGCAGTTCCTTGGCAGTTTGCGGTCTAGGTATTCTGAGAATGGCCATCATTTTTTCAGGCAGCGGACGTGAAATGAAAAAATGCCCCAAGAAGGTCATCTCTGTCTTACCGAACACGGACATGGCGGTATTTAAGACGACTCCAAACTCGTCTACCGTGAAAATACTTCTAACAGATGACGTTCATGTTCTTCCGGAGAAGCTAAAACCACAAGTACGTCATCTAAATAAGCGAAACAGCAATGTTGTAGTCCTCTCAACACTGAGTCGACAAAGCGTTGCCATGTCTGATCCGCGTTTTCGAGTCCAAAAGTCATACATAAACTCTCAAACAACCCAAAATGTGTAATTATAGCAGTTTTCGGAATATCTTCCTCAGAAACTGGAATTTGAGTGTATGCTTTAGCGCAGTCTAATACTGTGAAAATTCTTTTTCCGGCTAGAGCATGGGTATAATATTTTAAAAGTGAAACAGGCTACCTGTCTGGTCTTGTGCGTGCATGTAGGGCACGGTAAGCGCCACATGGCCGCCACGTACCGCTATTTTTAGGCACTAAATTGAATGCTGTCGACTATGGTCCACTTGAAGGACGAATGATGCCTTCCTTCAACATAGTATCGATTTCGCCCTGGCTATAGCTTATCGGTCTGGCGCCAGACGCCTTGGTCGGCAAGAGACTGGCGGGCCAGGAGTGGTATTAATGTAGTGAACAGTATTATGACATACCTTCTGTGGGGCCCCAGGGGACCTAGTGAGTGACGGCAGCTACTCCGATAGGTGTGCATACTCGTCGGCGGTTGACTGGATCACTCTGACGTCACTCGTGGTAGCTCGTCGTCGAAATCCAGTCGTAGAATCCAGTGACCTTGTCCAGCAGTGTGACTTGAACGATGTCCGGTATTAACTGGTCATGTGCCAGAAAATCTGCACCGATGATTGGTTCTGAGCAGTGAAAGTGCCATTTTGAACGACATAGAGGTACCGACAATACTGACTCCTTCCCCAAACCGTTCGTCGAACACCGTGATATGGTGTTTCCTGCACAGGAGTGGGGTAGTTACAAGTTCCACGTTCTCTTCAGATGAGGGAACGACAATTGTCCAGATGATAACAAAATCATGACTCATCTGTGAACAGAACCAGGCGCCATACGTTACGACTTCAATTCTGTTGTTCCTCCATCCAGATTCTGCGGGCTAAGCGGTGTCGTGGTTTTAATGGGACACACAACATAGGCCTCCTTACAAAGAGGCCAAATTCCCGAAGACGACTTCGGACTGTTGGTGTTATTGCGCATCCAGTTGCTGCCTGGAGGGTGCATTGCAGCTGAGTTGCATTCAACTCCCGACTCGACGGGCAGTTAACCGGAGATAACGGTCATCTCTTGCTGATGTTACCCGTGAACGACCTCGGCCTCGCCTTCTTCTAACTGTTCCTGTTGTCTGAAATTGCGTCCAGGTCCTGGAAATTACTTTGGGACACTCCAAAACTGCAACAACTGCCCTCTCTGTCCCGCTTTAACCTTCCTATGGGTCTCCACGACAGTTTCGGGTGAGTTACGTTATCGTTGCAATGCACTGTCTGCTCACCATTCTATCTCATCGCAACTGCTTTCGTAGAATACACACAAGTCAACACCAACCCCCCTGCAGCAACTTTCTGTTATTATCACTATCTCGGTTGACGTAATGTTGTTGTTTCCACTCCCCACAACCGACAGGAAGATTTCCAACCAGTTTAGTTTATTCTGCCGATTACACTACTTCAGAACCTCGATATTTCAACTGATCCCCTAATTCTTTTGACCAGTATATTTGATATTAAAGTACTGACCATTAAAAATGCTACACCAAGCAGAAATGCAGATGATAAACGGGTATTCATACTAGAATTGACATGTGATTACATTTTCACGCAATTTGTGTGCATAGATCCTGAGAAATCAGTACCCAGAATAAGCACCTCTGGCCACAATAACGGCCTTGATTGCCTGGTCATTGAGTCAAACAGAGCTTGGATACCGTGTACAGGTACAGATGCCCATGCAGCTTCTGCACGATACCACTGTTCACCTAGAGTAGTGACTGGCGTATTGTTACGAGCCAGTTGCTCGGCCACCATTGACCAGACGTTTTCAATTCGTGACAGATCTGGAGAATGTGCTGGCCAGGGCAGCAGTCGAACTTTTTCCGTATCCAGAAAAAACCGTACAAGAACTGCAACATGCGGTCGCGTATTATCCTGCTGAAATGTAGGGTTTCGCAGGGATCGAATGAAGGGTAGAGCCACGGGTCGTAACACATCTGAAATGTAACGGCCACTGTTCAAAGTGCCGTTGATGCGAACAACAGGTGACCGAGACGTGTAACCAGTGGCATGTCATACCATCACGCCAGGTGATATGCCAGTATGGCGATGACGAATACACAGTTCTAATGTGCGTTCACCGCAATGTCGCCAAACACGAATGCGACCATCATGACGCTGTACACAGAATCTGGATTCAACCGAAAAAATGACGTTTTGCCATTCGTGCACCCAGGTTCGTCGTTGCGTACAAACGGCTGGTTGCGTGGCTGCACGATCTGTTACAGTCTTGCGGACAAGATGTCTGTCATCTCGACTGTTAGTGATACGACGCTGTTGAGATCCTGCACGGCGTTCCGTATTGCCCTCCTAAACCCACCGATTCCATATTCTGCTAACAGTCATTGGATCGCGACCAACGCGAGCAGCAATGTCGCGATACGATAAACCGCTATCGAGACTGACTACCATCCGACCTTTATCAAAGCCGGAAACTTGATGGTATGCATTTCTCCTCCTTACACGAGGAATCACAAAAACGTTTCACTAGGCAACGCCGGTCAACTGCTGTTTGCGTCTGGGAAATTAGTTGGAAACTTTCCTCGTGTCATCACGTTGTAGGTGTCGCCATCGGCGCCAACCTTGTGTGAATGCTCTGAAAAGCTAATCATTTCCATATCACAGCATCTTCTTCCTGTCGGTTTCGGTTACATTTCGCGTCTGTTGCACGTCATCTTCGTGGTGTAGCAATTTTAATGGCCGATATTACTGGGTGTGTATACGACTTGGTTGTAAATGGGAAAGGGAATGGAATGAATCATCTCGCCAACAGCGATTGCGTGACGACGTCGTGTCAGGCGTTGGGTCGCCGTTGTGCGGTGCGACAGTGCAGCGGCGGTAGCGGCAGCAGGCATAATGCACACTCCGCGGTTTTGTGGCGTAGCGCGGCAGCCCGGACCCACGTGTTAAGGTCAATTCACACTGTCCGTCACGTGACGTCACGTGACCGTCCGTCAGAACATTCCGCAATGTATTTCTAATGGCGGCGTTCACACTGTCCGTCACGGACCGTCACGTCAGGTCAAGCTTTCTCGCGAAGAATGTTTTGACGGAACGGTCGTCTGCTAACACCGAAGTTAACCCATTTTCGTCACGCGAATTAAATGTTGCAGTCGAAGATTGCACTGTTTATATGCAAATAAGTCTTATTCGCCTTTATTTTGTTGTTATACTTCGTTTTAGGGGTAAATCTCAAATGTTTCATGACGACTTAAATGTTTATCAATTGAGTGTCCCCCTAAAATCGAGGTCGAAAATTTGAAACCAAAAAATGGTTAATGTTACTTAACATTGTAACAGAAAAGACTGACGCAAACTGTTTATTAGAATAAGATAGTAATTTGATTACGCATTTCTCATTAAATAACATTTTAAATGTCAGTTCTAACGAAAGAAAAAAATTTTGTTGTTTACGACGCTATTAACAATGTCAACGGGCAAATTGTAATGGATAAAGTAAACAGGCGCTATTTATGCTCTTATAAGTGTTGTTTGATGTATTCATATGTTTATTTTTTCGCTTGAAAATAGATGTCGATGTTTTGAAATGTTTCAGTTACCAGTAAGTTGGCCAAAAACATACACTGTAAAGTTTTATTTGGCTGTCAATAACATTTAGCGTTGTTGTTCCTTCAATTCTAGTATTAAACTATGACTTTCTGCATAACAGATCGCTACTCATAACCTCACTTTCAAAATCGCGTATTGTGATCGATGAATTGACGTGACGGATAGTGACGGACAGTGTGAATACAACATGACGTGACGGTGCCGTGACGTGACGTTGACGTGACGGACAGTGTGAATTGGCCTTTAGGCTACGGCTCCACGTGTTTTTTTCCAGCGTGATCTGACCTGCTTAAAACTTGACGAAAATAGAATTGCAGGTTGTACAAACAGAGCTGGAATTCACGCGGCCGTTGGACAGAAGTGGCGTGTTTTCTCAGTCGCGCGCAGCAAACAGTACCGCACCCTAATTTTCTGCTGGAATTTCAACTACACACATCAAAAAAGTGTTGCATCACCACGATTCTACGGCTTCATGGAACTTACCGTAAAAATGGAAAAGGCATATACATAAACATTACTGTTTTCTCCTTTGTTCATGAAATCAGAAATTGACATGTTACACGATAATAACCTAGATATTATGAATATGTGTTCCCGGTTGCAGCATATGCCAGGACGTCCTCTTGCTCTGTTGCAAACCGTGGTCTAAGTCTTCATGCTACGGCTAGTCGACTGTTCCCGCCGGAGGTTCAAGTCGTCCCTCGGGCATGGGGGTTTGTATTGTCTTGATGACCATAGCAGTTTGGTCCAATATGTTTACAAACTTTTGAACATCGTCTTATGGATGCTCTTATTCATCGTAGGATAATGTCCAGAAGATTATCAAGGGACTGTTGGTGCAGATTGTCCTCACAGGCGATTCAACGTAGATCCCTCATCTTGTCCAAAACAGCCCTTTTCAATGTATCCAAGAATATTACAATAGCGTTCATATCAGGACAACATGTTGTCCAATATAATCTTGCAATTTCGTTTTGACGCATTCACAATATGAGTTCGATGAGCGCGAGAATTGTCATCCATTAAGACGAATTCTTCACCGAAACGCTGCCGATATCATTGCACTATACGTCGGAGGATGTCGTCCATATCCGTACAGCCGTTTGACTACCATGTCTGATCACCAGTGGCCCCATATAATGCCACCCCAAGGTAGCTTCTTTCCGGATATGTCCGAAAGAATAGACACCATTAGTTGACAGTAACGGCCATTAATTTACGAAATCGAAATATTGAAACACTTCGACCGTTTCGTAGGGGTTGAAATAAATTCAACGACAAAGTTGAAAATTTATTCGAACCCAGATTTTCCGCTTCGGGCCAACGGTCGTCTTTATGAATTAGGTTTTCCAGGCGCGCCTCCCTTCCAACCCAAATTCTCAACTTGTAGCCCCCTTCCCACTGCTCGCAGCCTATACTGGATCCCCAAAAGGGATCGACCGTTCGAATGCGTCCGCATTGAAATTTTCATTGCCTGTTGTGGGCATATTTACATGTCCGAAAAGAACAGACAGCATATCGATAATTGTAAATACTAAGTCCTTTGGCTGCATGAGAATCATTATTCAGCATTAGCGTTCCTCCCAGGGGTCCTCCTAATTCGTAAGTACCGATCATCAACTGCTTTGGTATCCTTTGGGCGGACATTGCGAGACTAATGAGGTGCCTCGTATCAAACACGGCCATGCGCCATATATATCTAAATTCCCTTAAGTATTTTAGTGCTCTCTATGAATTAGTGGCCCGTGTCTTTCATAAACGGACATTAGTACTTAATTTTTAACATAGAAATATGCAGTTTCTTTAATAATCGGACACCTCCAAACGTTGTTTCTGTCAAAAACGGACCTAACCGTTTCAGCCAACGAGACTGCAACAATATTTCAGTATACTGTTATGAATAAAGCACATGTTAATTAGCCAGTGTGCCAAGAAATATTACTAAGCATAGTCATCGGAGTATTTAAGTACATTAAGTGGGGATGGTCCTTTGGTACCGGTAGAAACAAGGGGAGGACCAAGAAAGGAGATCACGGAATAGAAATTAGAGGCTATGCTAAACTTCACCAAAAGCCTTCAGACTGTAGAATCCCATTACGCAACGAAAGTGCACGTAAATAGCTACCATCTGAGTTAAGTATCAGAAACTGTGGCGAATGTATAATGAAGGTGGAGAAGTTTAATTGCTAGTTAAGGAAGCTTACTTTTGGCATATTTTAATAAAAGGTTCAATTCAGGTTTTTCCTATCCAGGCACAGATAAGTGCAGTACATGCTTGGAAGTGGAGCAACGTATTAAGTTTCAAACAAATGCAGAGGAAAGATGAACCTTAATTTTGAAGAGAAGCATCCACAAAAACAAGCAGAGAATTTTTATCGACATCTGAAGGAAAAATAGGAGAACTGTTTTTTAATGTCCACTGATTGCCAAAACAATCTCATGTTGCCAAAATTAAGTGATCAGTCGGTTTATTATTCCAGACGACTCTACTGTTACAATCTGACTGTTGTAACAAGCACATCTCAAAGCAAACTGTGCCCTCACAATGTGTTTGTTTATACGTGCTTGGAGAATGAACAAAGTAATCATCGAACGAAATAGCATCAGCGTTAATTCAATGAGCTCTGATCCAAAGATTTACAAGTTTTCACTTCAGTCAAATTGATTGCTGATGGCTATGCTGGCCAAAATAAAAACATTAAAATGTTGGCGATGTGTGCGAAGTGGCTTACAACGTATGCACCATCCTATGTTAAAAAATTAGAACTGGTATTTTCAGTTACTGGACACTCATATTTGTCCTCAGATAGGACTTTTGGACTCATTGAGTCGGACGTTCGAGGGTGAAAACTCTTCCGTGGACTGATATGTGTCTTGAGAACCGGCGCCTTTCGCACGTTTACAACACCTTTTTTAACACGCAGGAGACGCAAGCGTGCTTTAAAGCAGTTCTTTGTAGCAGCTGAGGACTGTAGAGCCTGTGCCTCGACTGTCTCGTTCTTCATTTACCACTTATTTTGTCCCTGTCCAGCATACATCTCTCTTAAGCCATGGCTTTGTCTAACGCACGCTCGTCTGCTTTGTTGGCTGTTTGGTATTTCCTTGCCGCCCGCGGTGGCCGAGGGGACTGAGGCGCTCCAGTCTGCACGGCCACTACGGTCGGGGGCTCGAATCCCCCCCTCGGGCATGGATATTTGTGCCGTGCTTAGGATTAGCTAGTTCATAAGTAGTTTGTAAGTTTAGGGACTGATAACCTCGTAGTTAAGTCCCATAAGCTATACAAACATTTGAACTTTTGGTATTTCCTTCCCATCTGCAGGGGGTTAGCTTACCGGTGGTACTCCATTGTTTAGGAAGGGCAGCGTTTCGCTTTCCGGCACACCCTATTCTCGTCCGCTACACTTGCTCCCTCCACTCGCATTATGTCTGGGCCATTTCACCGTTTCCATTGTCAACAATCCCAGGAATGCGCCTGGCCACCCTCTACAGAATCGCAGCATGCGGTGTGCCGGCCGCTGGAGGCTGGATATGAAAGCTGTTGGCCACTGTCTGCCACCAGCCGAGCAGTCGGTCTGCCTAAAGACCTCTACACACGCTCCTATTTATCGTACGACCAACAAGATGTCCAACGAACCAACCAATTGGTAGCAGCCTACACACGTTCCGATCAACTGCACGCAGCGCCACTCTGTTCTGGTGTCTGTTTGTCTGGTGTCTGTCTGTCGTGTGTTCGCTGTGCAGACGTCCTCAGGCATGGAAGTTGGTCGGGAAGCGCTACACACGGTACAATTTTTGGGGTGAAATGGTGGGGAAATCGGAGATCGGATGGTCAGGCATAACCAACCGACAAGGAAAGTTGGTCGGGTAGCGCCTAAAACCGCCCAATTTATCGGGTGACCAACGAATTGGTCCAGTAACTCGCATCATGTGTATGGACCTTAAAGGCAATGGCCCTTTAGGGCAATGGACGCTCCCCCTGGTGGAGTCACAGCACTAAAACTCTCATTGTGGAGGTCAGAGGCAACTTGAAGGAATGGTTTGTGCAGCAGTCGCCGACATGGCATAACTGTGAGGGGACAGGGGAACCAGTCTGCATTCGCCGAGCAAGGTCGAAAACCGCTCCAAAAACCACACTGACACTGGTCGGCATGCTAGGGATGGGCGATACCGCTACTTTAGTTCTGGATGAACGGTTTTTTGGTGCCAGTTGTAATGGGTTATTTTTAGTTATTGCCAATAACAGAGTAAAAACACCGATATAGCTATTTTCTGTAGTTGTGCTTCCCTACTCAGTTCGGAGCTGAGAAAATTGAACGAATGGGGTGGCCAACTTGTTCACCGGAATTAAACCCAATTGAGCCTGTGTGGAGATGCACTTATCAGATACTTGCAGCCTGACCAGCATCCGCCACAACGGCTTTGGGGCTGGATCATGCACTTACGGAAGGACAGCCAAATAACACTCAAGAGCTGATTCATAACGTCATAATGTCCATGCCACAAAGGAGTGCAACTGTACTGGCTATCCGAGGTGATCCCGCACCATATTAGAGAGCAATGAAAAAGACTTTTTCGCTCTTATGGTAGCCTCTTGGTGCTTCGCTCGAAGTAAACGCCATGTAAACCTCAAGTAAAGACTTGAGACAGCAAACTATCATACTGTATCACACACAAATTACGTTAGCAACCAATATCTGAATAAAAAATGTACAAATGTTTATTAAGCTTAAGGGACTTAATTGCGGAGTCATCAGTCCCTAAACTTACAAACTACTTATGAACTACCTTATACTAAAGACGGCACAAACATCCATATCCGAGGGGGGATTCGAACCCTCGACGGGGAACGGCCTCGCGCATCTTAGCATAGCGACTCAATGCGCTCGGTCACTCCGCCGCGGCAAGAAATTATACAAGAAGAACATTTGACGCAGAGAAATTTAGCATGCAGCTTATGAATAAGTGATCCTAAAGATAGTCTAACCTTTCTCTAGAGGTAAAACTGTGAACTCCGTCCCACAGACTTCGACAGGCCCACTGGGTACTGACTGGCCGCCATGTCTTCTTCCGCCCGAAGGCGACAACAGATGCGGTATGGAGGGGACGTGATCAGCGCCGTACACTCCTGGCCGTTTTTTCTGTTTTCGTGACCGCGTTTCCTAGATGTACACTCGCTATATATGTACTTTTGCAAATGCTTTTATTTTTATTTATTTACTAGTTTAACGCCCGCTGCTTCGCATGCGTTGGCTAGTTGGTCTGCACCAGTTGTTTCTCCCTTTTAATATAAATTTACGTAGATATAGCTTAAATACTATCATAATGAAATGTTGTGATACTACTTGTAGCCGCGGTAGAATGGCCGTGCGTATTGAGGCACCATGCTGCGGTGCACGCTGCTGTTCGCCGTCGAGGGTTCGATTCGCTCCTCGGGCATGGGTGCTTGTGTTGTCCTTAGCAAAATTTAGTCTAAGTTAGTTTAATTAGTTTGTAAGCCTTAGGGACTGATGATCCGGTAGTTAAGTCTCTTAAGATTTACAAACATTTGAACATTTGATTTTACTACTTGTAACCCCGTATGGCACCCCTTAATAGTAGAATTTCGAAAAATACTCCAACATACGTCTTTCAAATCCCAACGAAGTATGCAAATATTTTTTGTAATTCTGGGTTCAAGATTGGCTTAGTAGCAACGTATTTTCAAAAAAATGTTCATCCACTATTTCACTCCCTAAATGATTAATTTTCTGAAAATACCGAAACACGTATTTCTGACCAACAAAACATATACCAATTTATGTGGTTGTAGCTAATACAGAAATACGTTTTTGTTTGTTTGTTTGTTTAAAAAAAAACAATACAAATACGAATTTCTGCAGCTCTAGCTTCAAAATTGTCTTGACAACAACGTGTTTTCGAAAATAATTTTTGATCCCCTTGTAAGAAGATTGCCTGTTGGAGGTCGTCAAATAATCTCAAAATTTAGAATGCGTAACAATATACTCTAGTAATAATAATTTCGTTATTGAATGTTGCAGCAACTCACAACTAATGGGTCGCAACAACACTTTCGCAGTGAAAGTTAAAATTTTGAATAAAAAAAGATATTAATTAACTTGAAACAGTCACTGTGGTAATTAATTAAGCTTGGCCCTATCTGACTTAGCATTGACTACAGCCTCCAACTAGCACCTCTTACGATTCACGAACAGCACAACTTCACTAATAAATGTGTCAGAATTCATGTAGTGGTGATGGCGTGTTCGTGTTATAATGAAAATTGTAATAGCAGATAGATTGACTGCAATGATAATAGCCCAGTACAGTGAAACTCCGTGGTGCAATGAGCTTCACAAATACTACTGTCAAAGTTCCCAATAATTTCGATAATATTCTTTAAAGCATTCAAGTTCCTTATAAAACCTTACGTGAACTATTTTTGATTAATTGGTTCCAGGGCCTGGGTAGCGTACGCGTGTAACTGGCTGAGCAGAGTCTGGCATTTAATGTATTTAATAAAAATTACTTTCGTCAAGTCTGGTAAAACTACTATAATATTTTGAATACTGTTTGCCTGGTTACTTTCTATATAAATGAAACCAACTCTACTTTACGTGCAAACTCTCTAGCAAGTTAAAATCTTAGGCTTAATAATTGGTTGCATAACTTAGAACAGCACTGCACTTTAATTATTAGTCTCTGTGGTTGTAACACGTTTATCAGTTCTTTAACTTGTCTAGCAATTTCTTTAAAACTAATCGTAATTATTTTGAAAAATGATTGAACTTGTTAGTCAATGTGCAGGCTTGCATAATCAACATAATATAATAATGGTGATAATGGGGTGACTACAACTACTTACAAAATTAAGACTATTTTCAAAATAAGTCAAATATAATTGAACCAAAATTCTGATTGGGTTGACACTACATATACATGCACACAAAATAAAATTTTACAATAGTACTCATCTGTTTTCGTCGTCTTCGTCGTGAAGTCCATACAAGACAGATATGATTACAATAGGTACTCTTACTGCTGGTTCAAATTATTTTTATCGACAACTCTTTGTTCAGCTCGTCTGGCTGAAATCTCCATGGATTGATATCTCCTCGATACACCTTCTAATCTCAGTAATTACAACAACGATCACACTCTGTGACAATAGACTTGACAACCAAACAGTTACTTTTCTTGCACACATGAAAAAAGATAACATTGATCACTTTCGAGTATAAATAAACTTGTTTCGCACTTCCTTCAATACATTAAACAGTACGTCTCTCAGGCTTATTGCAATTGCATTAAACTCGCGCCACACTGCGCCTACCGTGCCTCTGCACCATCAACAAAACATTTATGTGTTTACTATAGCGAGTCCGCTCCGCGACTGCTTCAGCAGCGCGACACTCATAGCTACTACTTCTGTACCAAAGACAGTCTTTACAACAGGTTCAACATTTTCTCTGGCGCATTGCTAACTTACAGCATAAGAATGTCCGTGCATTCATGCGGGTTTACACATATAGTACATGTTTACACTAAATGATTCAATATAGAAAATGACGTTACATAAGAAATATATCTAGCATACAAGAAATGAAAAATACATGAAATAAACAAATTTAAGACAATATATACATTACGTTAAATCAAACTGTAAGATACAGCGACAGGTGTACTCTTACACCCTATTTTACCCCCTTAGTTGTTGAATTTCCAAAAACACCGAAATTCGTGTCTTTTTCATCCTGATCAAGAGTTAATATCCTAAGTTTCGTAGTTGTAGCTTAAAATTTGAGTTAACAGCAACACGTGTCTTTTAAATTCGAACCCTGAATTAAAATTCGCAATTTTGTAGTTCTAGCTTCAAAATTGCCTAAATAGCAACGTATTTTCAAAAAATGTTTCTCCCCCTATTTCAAACCCTTTCGGTTGGAACACTGAAAAATCGCTTCTTAAATGACGCCTACAGAGTAAGATCAACACCCTCAAGTTTTTATCTTCAGTGGTTTGGGCCGGGCGATGATGAGTCAGTCAACCAGTCAGTCAGTCAGTCGGTTCATTGCCTTTTACATATAGAGATTAGGAATTCCGTGAGTCCATATTGCGATGATCACAATTGTGTTTATATCCGCGTAGATCGTTTTTAACGTTAGGTAGACTGTGGCCATTGTGGTTGTATTACGTCTGTTTAGAGAGGTAGCTATAGCTTTGAACTGGTGTTTAATTCATAAAGGAGATCTGTTATTAGATTGATCTACAGCTATAAGGGTTTGTGGGTGTGGAGGAATTCTGGGCCGTGCGGGAACGGCCGTGCGCGCTAAGGCGGCAGAGTGCACGGCCGTTCTCCGTCGGAGGTTCGAGTCCTCCCTAGGGCATTTGTGTGTGTGTGTGTGTGTGTGTGTGTGTGTGTGTGTGTGTGTGTGTGTGTGCGTGCGTGTGTTAGTTTAAGCAGTCTGTAAGTCTAGGGACCGATGACCGCTGCAGTTTGGTCCCATAGCTTTACAAATATTTGGCGTCGCAAGTTACACGCGCGCGCCTCAGGCGGCATCGTCGCTGTAGAGGCGCCACGGGAAAGACAGGCGAAGAAATGGCGCCCTACAGAGGAAGCGAGCAGTGTTGGGCCGCGCCGGAGAGGTCGGTTGAGGTCTGCCAGGAGACCCATACGCGTGACGTAACAGAGTGCATCTGTTTGCAAGGACAGCTCGTAACATGGACTTAATGCTACGGCTGTACTTGTTTGCTTTGGACCTTGACTGTGATGTACCCTGTATAGAAGATATTTTAGTTTTGTTATAGTCGCTGAAACCGCCGCAGCAATGTGACTCTGAAGTTAAATTTTTGTCAGAATAAATTAATGTTATTACCAGTGATACATCTTGAGGTAGCAGAGTTCCTACTTGCCTCACTCCCACGTGCTCGGCCCACCAGATCGGTTAGTTCAAATGTTTGTACAGCTTATGGGACTTAACTACGGGGTCATCAGTCCCTAAACTTATAAACTACTTATGAATTAGCTAATCCTAAGGACGGCACAAATATCCATGCCCGAGGTGGGATTCGAACCCCCGACCGTAGTGGCCGTGCAGACCGTGACTGAAGCGCCTCAGTTCCCTCGGCCACCGCGGCCGGCAGATGGGTTAGTAGCTCGGAGGAACACAACATTGAACATTGTATTCATTTATTTAGGCTCCTCTCTAAGAAGCTCTAAAGAAGAGCAACATGGGTTCAGAACAAGAAGGTCCACGTTGGATCTAATTTTTGCTCTAAGACAACTGCAGGAACAACACTATGAATATGGAATAGATACAGTAATGGCCTTCCTGGACATTGAAAAAGCGAAGTATGGAAAGCCCTGGTGAGTAGAGGGGCAGCAAAACAGTTTATTTGGAGGATAAGGGAAATGTACCATGGATGTGAGAGCTGTGTGAAAGTGGGAGGAAAGATAGATATCAGCTTGGATTGAACAGAAGAATGGCTTGAGGCAGGGAAGTGCACATTCACCATAACTGTTGTAGTGATGGATGATGTAATGAGTAAAGTATCATAAGTAATTGGCGAAGGAAAGATGAAAGCTATGGTATTTGCAGATGATCTGATGATTTGGGGGAATAAGGAGGAGGAAGTGGAAGAGCAGTTGGAGGTATGGGAACAAACTGTAAGACAATATGGGATGAAATTAAGTATACGTAAGAGTGGGATGATTATCACAATAATAACAAAGGAGAGAGGAACAAGTTGACTAACAATCGGTGGGGAACGAATGAAGAGAGTGGAGAGTTTCAAGCACCTAGGAAGTCTGACCCAGGAAGATGGAAAAAACGGCAGAGAAATAAACGAGCGGGGCAGAAAAGCAGAAGCATTTCGGAAGACTGAGAAGCCTGATATGGGGCAGTGATTTACTCCAAAGCAGTAAAAAAGTTATATACCGGTCATACTATGTCACGACCCTGACATATGTGTACGAAACCTGGGCTATGAGAGGAAGAGAGAAAAGCAAATTACAAGCGAGATGAAATTCTCGTGGAACAATATTGGAGCGACAAAGACAGACCGATTAAGAAATGAGATGATCAGGGAGTTAATGAATGTGGAACCATTACAAGAGGAGATAAAGAAATCAAGGTTGAGATGGTATGGCCATGTTAATCGAATGAAGAATAGGATACCCACGAGGATAAACGAGATGAAACCGGAAGGGAAAAGACCGAGAGGAAGACCGAGAGACAGATGGCTGAAAGGAGTAGAGGAATGTGTCAAGGTGAAAGGACAAGACTGGATCAGGGTGAAGACGGAGAGATGGTGACAAGACAGAAGATGATGGAGAAGCTTATGTTCGAAGTAGACCCGGCCAGAGGCTGGAAACTATCCAAGATGATGATGGTTCATTTATTTAGACATAAATAACCCTTTCAATCCCAAATTTTATTAATTTATGGACGAAAATATGTCTTTGCATATTTTTATACGTAATGATTGAAATAGTATATATTTGTTAATTTTTTTATTTTATTTTTTTGTTTTTGGAAAGAAATTTGGGATGACTCGATATGGAATCACTGGGCAGGATATGTTTCCTTTATCGTAACTAAAATCATTTTCAAACTGTTTGCTACTAATTTAGACAGTTCACAATAATTTAGTAACGAAATTTTCAAAATTCTTTGTTTACTTTATCTTCATACAATAATTTGAAAGTCTTGCTGCATGTACTCCAACTTAGACATTAAGTTACAATACATATTTTGTTAATGCAATGTAGCCTAAGGCCCTCTGTTTCCTCGAATGGCAGACAACATAGTCACAATGAATTTTGAAAAGTCCTGCGGTGTTGTTCACAATCGTTGGACAAATGGTTGTGTCTAGAGGAACACACAAAGATGACGTTGCCGTATGGCAACACTGGGAGTGAAAGGGTTAACAATTTTGACGAGCACTTATTGAATGTTTCTCATCATGTTTTGCGTGTGGGGCGACAATGATTGCGATTCTTTTGCTGTAGGGAGAGTTCTTGTTTTTACTGCTGTTTGTATCGTTTTGACACCTTGTGGTCGGCCGCGGTGGCCGAGGGGACTGAGGCGCTTCAGTCACGGTCCGCACGGCCACTACGGTCGGGGGTTCGAATCCCCCCTCGGGCATGGATATTTGTGCCGTCCTAGTTCGTAAGCAGTTCATAAGTAGTTTGTAAGTTTAGGGACTGATGACCCCGTAGTTAAGTCCCATAAGCTTAACAAACATTTGAACATTTTTGATACCTTGTGTGGTCGGTCATGGACGTATGGGAGATAGATCACGTTCTCATGTGTTGCTTTGTATGAATACAATGGCGATGGCGGTGGTTGGGCAGATGTGTCCTGTGTTTTATGTTACTGTTGGGCCGGAACATTGTTACTGTATCTCAGGCGGCTTTGTATCATTTTGAAATGTGATTATATTCCCCGCCTCATTTTATTCCTATCAGACCTAAGGTTGTAGGTCAAGTGACATTAATATAGATACATAGTACATGCATAATTCATTACAAAAAAGGAAATAAATTTATTTTGAAAAATTTCCAGAAATTTTGTATCCATACAGTTGTGCGGTTTGGGCCTTCACTACAATGATCTGCACAATCTTACAGTAACATACCTTCATACACATTTCTTCGCATGATGCAAGCGAAAACAGTTTGCATCTTTTGACAAACACAAGTACACATCACTTTTTTCACATCTTGTTCTTTTACGCCAGTTGCAGCGTCTTCTGCGACAACATCTTGCAGATTTTAAATCATCAACATCTGGCCAGTGATCAAATTTGTCCAGTCGCTTGCCTGTGCAAGGTGAAAAGTTTCTTCCGAGCTGTATTTGCGCCTTCTTCATCATCCTCTTCGTCAATAAATGGCATTCCATTTGGTGGTGAGACCAGGTATTCCCCACAGCCATCCGGAATTCAAGAAGGTCATGTTTACTTTTCTTCGCACTTAGCTTTACTGTCATACCTGTACTGAAGCCATGAATTCATACAGCCATGTTCATAATTTTCATTGCATTTTGAATAAGATGTTTCTCCACAATCTTCACCTAAAGAGGACGATCCAGACGAACTTTTCCACAAGTTTTCGGTATTCTTTGCAATTGCGAGCCAAGTGGAATCGAGGCTATGCTTAAATCCGCTACATCTGACGAGATGAGTAAAGCAGCAATTGCAGAATCACCCAGAGATTCTAAAATTGCACAAGTAGTTTTTATATTTCTGCTCTTGATAATTACCACATTGAGTGATATTTTGAAAGAAATAACATAACAACATCGCAGGATCATATAAAAGCAGCTGGCTGTCAGATATGATAGCTTCATATGTCAAAACAAATAAGGATATCAACATCTTGTGAACAAGTCTTTTATCATAAAAATCACACAACACACACAATTGTGCATTTGCTAATGTTCAGATTACAACTCTAATAATAAAAAATAATAATTTAAGAGATGTGTTGTTGGTGGTCTCAGTCCGGAGACTGTTTTGATGCAGCTCTCCACAATACCCTATCTTGAGCAAGCAACTCCACATAAGAACGGCAACCTACATCTGTCTGAATCTACTTACTGTATCCATCTCTTGGTCTTCCTCTGCGGTTTTTACCCGAAACACTTCCCTCCTCTGCTAAATTCATAATTCCTTGATGTCTAAGAATGTGTCCTACCAATCGATCCCTTCTTTTAGTCAAGGTATGATTTAATAGATATTTACGTAAAACGATCTATCTGTGGTAGACCTGTGTCATTAAAATGAACGAAACCAAATTTATATAACAACAATATAGACAAACCTTCCAACGTGCGCTTTCTTGCTGCCATTCAGTGTAATGGAAGTACGCCGGCTGCTGGTGGCACCCAGTGTACAGGCATGGAACTAAAACACGTTGCGCACGTTACCACAGTCCATCCACGGGTGTGTGATGTAGGCCTCAACTTCCTACCGTGAATCACAGAGCAATGAAGCGAGCAAAACCAAACCGCAAAATTGAGCGTTGCAGGGCCTGAAGGCGGCTCCATTTCTCGTGGCATTAGTGCCCAATCCTGCATTACATTGAAGTGTCCAGGAACTTAAGACCGCGTAAAGTGGCTCTGAGATTTCACGACAAATGGTTGTGGGTCCACTTGATACTAGTCAGTATTTCTCCATGTACAGCTACATGGGATACTCCGAAAATTACATTTAAGTGCCTGGCGAGGGTTCATCGAACCACCTTTATACTATTCATCTACCATTCCACTCTCGAATAGCTCGCGGGAAAAAAGAACATCTCAATTTTTCCGTTCGAGCTCTGATTTCTCGTATTTTATTCTGATGATCCTTTCTACCTATGTATGTGGGAGTGAACAATATACCCTCGCATTCGGAGGAGAATGCTGGTGATTGGAGTTTCGTAAGTAGACCACGCCGCAGCGATAAACGCCGTTGTTATCCCAGATCCTGTATCATTTCCGTGATGCTGTCACCCCTGTATCGTGACAATACAAAACGAGCTGCCCTGCTTTGGAATCTTTCGATGGCTTTCGTCAAACCCACTTGATGAGGATCCCACACTGGGCAGCAATACTCAAAATGAGAACGGACAAGCGTAGTGTATGCAGTCTCTTTAGTAGTTCCGTTACATCTTTTAACCATTCTGCCAATAAAACGCAGTCTCTGGTTCGCCTTTCCCACGACATTATCTACATGTTCTTTCCGGATTAAGTCTGATGTAATAGTAACTCCTAGGTACTTAGTGGAGTTTACGGCCTTCAAATTTGATTGATTTATCTTATAAACAAAGTTTAACGGATTTCTTTTTGTACTCTTGTGGACGACTTCACACTTCTCATTATTTGGAGTCAATTGCCAATTTTTACACCATAGTGATATCTTATTTAGATCGTTCTGCAGTTGATATTTATCTTCACATGACTGTACTAGACGATAAATGACTGCGTCATTTTTCTCCCAAATCGTTTATGTAGATAAGTAACAGCAGAGGACCAATAACATTGCCCTGTGGAACGCCCGATACCACCTCTGTTTTAGTCGATGCCTTGCCATCGATTACTACAAACTGTGTCCTCTCTGACAGGAAATCCCCTATCCTGTCTCAAATCTGGGGCGATATTCCATAACCACGCAATTTGATTAAAAGTCGCTTGTGAGATACGGCGTCAAAAGCCTTCTGGAAATCTAGATATACGGAATCAATTTGAGACCCCTTGTCGATAGTAGTTATCACTTCGTGTGAGTAAAGAGCTAGTTGTGTTTCACATGAACGATATTTTCTAAATCCGTGTTGATCTTGTGGCAATAGATCATTCTGTTCTAAATAATTCAAAATATTTGAATGCAGGATATGTTCCAAAACCCTGCTGTAAATTGACGTCAATGAAATAGGCCTGTAGTTTAGTGGGTTACTCCTACTGCCATTTTGAATATTGGTGTGACCTGTGCAACTTTCTTGTCTTTTGGTACAGATCCTTCGTTGACCGACCGGTTGTATATGGCTGTTAAGTAAGGAGCTAGCGCGTCAGCATAATCACATAAAAATCTAGTGGGTATACACTCCGGACCAGAAGACTAGTTCTTGTTAAGAGATTTTAGTTGCTTCACTACTCTGATGATATCTAATTCTTCGTTACTCATTCTGGCCTCTATTCGTAATTTTAAATCAGTAATATTGGTTTCGTCTTCTTTGGTGAATGAGTTTCGAAAACCTGTGTTTAATAACTGCTATCATCGGCAGGATCGCCATTTCTATCACGTAGTGAGTGTATTGTTGGTGTTTTGCCTCTAATATATTTGCCATATAACCAAAATCTCTTTGGGTTTTCAGTGAAATTTCGAGAAAGAGTTTCGTTGTGGAAAGTATTGTAAGCATCTCGCATTCATTAAATATTCCACGCTTCTTCAGACATACTTTATTTATATGTCTGTATGTTGGAGCAGGTGCGAGCTCTGTTCAGTTCAGATTTATTTATTTATTTATTTGTTTTATAGGTCTGCGTCCTGGCTTCATTTCCGACTGGAAGAGGAACGGTACTGTAACTGTACAAAGAGTCTTTCAAACAGTAAACATTATACTGGCATGTGCAATGTTTATGTTCAGACGCTTAGCCCAAGATTTGTTACTAAGCATACGAATGAGGTCGAGGAGAACTGTTTTAAGGAGTGAAGGACTGAAAGTTGGCCACGTGACCGGCGTTAGCAGGACGCGCTCGCAAATAGAGCTGAGTAGCCAATTCATGGAAAGTACAGCAAACGCGCTTCTTGGCACCAGCGCCCCTATCCCAGATGCCCGCGCTGTTTCTCTGCACGTGGTCGGCAAAACGCGCGAGTCGGAAGACGAGTCGATCGTATTTGTTGCTCCGCTGTACACAAATCAACTGTTCGTGCAGTGCCAGCTCTGCTAAACGTACTGAAAGTCAGTTTCATTTACTTTCTGTCACAGACTGTGGCGCTTTATTAACCTTCTACGATATTTGTTTAAGTTCTCCGATTTTGTCCTTCGGGATTTTTCTCTGGAAAAATGTGGTTTCAGAGATATGATGTGAAATTATGTACAGTTAGCAGTTATCCTCCCGACATCTGCCCTACACTGTATACATTATCAAGAATTCTTAAATCCTTTGTATTCCTTCGAAATTGTTTTGAAATTGTCATGTGCAAACTTATGCTTACCGTCTCTGTTTGTTGAGAAATGCGTGTGACTTTAACCCAGAGTGAATGTCGAATCGGAGCTATATTCGCGGATACTCAACGTCGCCTTTCTGTAACTACGTAAGATACGAAATATGTTCTAAATTCAAAGTTGTGTAGAAGTACTTTAACATTCTTCACCCGCATAATTTTTTTTACATTAATTGTTCATATTTATGAGGAAGAGAGAAAAACTATTTTGGAAGTAGTGTGACAGTTCCTTTCCAGTTCAAAATTAGCTCTCAAAATTTGTTTTAAGTGGTCTAAAATTAAGTTAAATTGCTGTTAATTTATACTTTATGACGCCAGGTTCGCGAGTTGTCAATCATCTTTCATAGTATAAGGCATTCGTCTTAACTGCTGTGGTTATCAGTCCCTAAACTTACAAACTACCTAATCTAACTTAAGGACAACACATACTTACCCATTCCCCAGGAAGGACTCGAACCTCCGGTGGGGAATAACCCAGCGTTCCGCAGCAAGGAGAGTTCAGCCATTCCACCGCATCACACACAAATGATTCAGTACGGTTATTGTAGCAATCATACCATTTACAATTAATATCAAACGCTAGTATTACGTAGGGTAACCATATAGAATAAAAAATATAAAAACGTATTTTATGAACCTCTTAGATAAGGAGCTAATTTATAAGCTCATAAACTATATAATAAATATTTCTTGTTTTTGTATCCCATCCTCGTCGCCACTTTTGTGTCCCAGCCTCGTCGCCGCTTTTGTGTCTCGTTTCCGTCGTAGGTGTCGGTGGCCGAGTGGAATGAGACCGACACAGGAATAAAGATAGCACGCTGGTGCAGGTACGGAGAGGGGGGGGGGGGTGGTGGTGGACATGAGGGACCAAACAACGAGGTCATCAGTCCCTTCAACCTCAAATTGAATACGCCATGGAACTCGACAAAAAAAAAAAAATAGGTGAAAGCCAAAAGACCATTACACTAGGAAGTAAAATCGACTCGTCAACAAGACTAAGACCAACCCAGGGCAGCAAATGCTACAGTGTCCGAACCCACAGCTCTGGAAGCGACCTCTAGCCTTAACCACAAGGTACTAATGGCACAGTGGTCAACGTATCATAGCTCCAGAGCAGGGAGAAATAAAACTGCATTAAAATGTAAAAGAGTGGGGAGGGCTGATGGGGATAAGGCTCTAAACCCCACAATCAGCCACGAATCACAAACCCACTCACCCCGAACAAGCGAGTCCTAGAGCTGACAATAAAATCTACTTTCACGGAGGAAGGCAAGGACGCGATCAACCATCCGTGGGTCATCCGCCAAAACTGAAGGCAATGCAGGCGGTAGGCCATAGTCGCCGCGGAGTGTGGAATGGAGAGGACATTCAGTCAGAATATGAGACACGGATTGTACGGCTCCACAATCACAATGTGGTGGATTGTCATTTCGTAAAAGAAATCCATGGGTCAGCCTGCAGTGTCCAAGACGGAGGCGACAGAGGACAATTGATTCTCTCCGGGAAGGGCGTAAAGATGAACTCCAAGCTGCAGTCGTATCCTTGATGGTGCGGAGTTTATTGGAAGGGGCAGTAGCTTTCCAACTGCTATCCCATGAGGAGTGAAGCAAAGATCTGATCTGCACCCGCAGATCCGCACCCGGAATTTGAAAGGGAGACGGGCAGCGAGTAATTGCCGATCTAGCCAACTGGTCAGCTACTTCATTCCCTGTAATACCAACATGGCTTGGCACCCAGAGAAAGGTAACTGAGCAGGCAGCACGATGAAGGTCAGCAAGGAGTTCATGGATGGAAATAACTAAAGGATGGGAGGGGAAACAACGATCAATGGCCTGCAGACTGCTCATGGAGTCAGCACAGATTAAACCACGTTCCACGGCAGAATGTTTAATAAAACAGAGGGTTCTATAAATCGCCATCAGCTCTGCCGTAAACACACTGCATACCTCTGGCAGAGAATGGCATTCCGCCCCAACAGGAGACGTAAAAGCATATCCGGAGTGGCCCGCTGTTTTCGAGCCATCAGTGTAGAAGATAGAGGCTCCCTGAAACTCTTCTAGTACTGGGCGCACCAAACGCCGAAAGACCATGGGGGAAATTAAAGCTTTTGGGCCCTGGAAGAGATCCGCCCGAATTAGTGGTCGCGGCACCATCCACGGAGGTGTGCGTGCAGTAAAATGGGGGGCGCAATCTAGCGAAGGGAAATGGAAATCCCGGCAAAGAGAGGCAAGCCGCAGTCCGACGGGAAGGCCCGCCCGCGGCCGGGTATCAGGGGGTCGAAGCCCTTCATATGCAAAAAGATCCTGGTAAGCGGGATGAGCAGGATATTGCCGGATGGCGATGGCATAAGACGCCAGAAGCTGATGCCGCCTGACCTGAAGAGGGCAGATTCCCGCCTCAACAAGGAGACTGTCGACCGGGCTAGTCGGGAATGCACCTGTAGCCAAGCGGACACCATAATGGTGAACCGGGTCTAATAATTTCAGGGCAGAAGGAGCTGCCGAGCCATAAACTTGACACCCATAGTCCAATCGGGACAAGATTAGAGCCCGATAGATACGGAGGATAGTTGTTCGGTCTGCACCCCAAGATGAATGAGCAAGGAAACGTAGGGCATTGAGTTTCCTCATACAACTAATCTTTAGGTGGCGAATATGGGGCACCCAAGTCAATTTTTTGTCAAAGAGAAGACCCAGGAAACGATGCTGTGCTACAACTTCCAGGCGCTGATTACCCAAGAACAGTTCTGGATCAGGGTGAACTGTAGTACGACGACAAAAGTGCACCACCCTCGTTTTTGATGAGGAAAACTGGAAACCATGGGACGTAGCCCACACTGAAGCCCGCCGAATGGCGCTCTGGAGCTGACGTTCAGTAGAGGCTAATGAGTAGGAGCTGTACCATATGCAAAAGTCGTCGACATACAATGCCGGGGTTACCAGTGACCCAACAGAGCTCACCAACCCATTGATGGCGATTAGAAAAAGTGTAACACTCAACACTGAGCCCTGGGGGACACCGTTCTCCTGTACCCGAGGGGAGCTAAAGGAAGAGCCAACTCTGACACGGAACAGGCGGTGGGATAAAAACTGACGGATAAAAATTGGTAAGGAGCCTCTGAGGCCCCAGTCATGAAGAGAACGTAAAATATGATGACGCCAAGCAGTGTCGTACGCCTTATGCAGATCGAAGAAGACTGCTACCAGATGATGTCTTTTAGAGAAGGCCTGTCTGATCGCAGTCTCCAGTCGAAGTAAATGGTCAATAGGGGATCGTCCCTCCCGGAACCCACACTGGTAAGGTGAGAGAAGTCCCCGGGATTCAAGAACCCAGCATAATCTGCGGGCTACCATCCGCTCAAGTAGTTTACAGGGGACACTTGTCAGGCTTATTGGTCGATAACTGTCCAGCGCCGACGGGTCCTTGCCAGGCTTGAGGGCAGGGACCACAATACTCTCCCTCCACTGGGAGGGGAACACCCCTTGAAGCCAAATACGGTTAAAAACTTTTAGGAGAAATTGTCGTTGTGAGGGGTTAAGGTGTTTCAGCAATTGATTATGGATATCATCAGGGCCAGGTGCTGAATCACGAGAAGAGGAGAGGGCCAGCGACAGCTCCCAGTCAGTAAAAGGTTCGTTATATGGTTCCACCTGGTGAGAAGTAAAGCCTAATTTGAAGGTTTCGGCCTGGTGTTTCTGAAGGAGAAAGGTCGCCGGATATGAAGTTGTCGCCGAGACATTGGCGAAGTGAGTTGCAAGATGTTCTGCAACAACAGATGGCTCCGTGCAGACCCCATCAGGCAGGGCAAGACCAGGGACGGAAGACGGCCGCCAGCTACCTTGGTTAGATCGGAGCATAGCCCACACTCTTGTCAAAGGGACAGAAGAACCCAACGAGGAGACAAAATGCTCCCAGCATGTCCGCTTACTTTGTTTGATTAAGTAACGAGCTCTGGCACGCAGACGTTTGAAATTTATTAGACCAGCGAGCGATGGGTGGCGCTTAAGATGTTGCAAGGCCCTTCGGCGCTCGCGAATGGCTGCGGCAACAGTTGCATTCCACCAAGGGACAGGCCGGCGAGAAGGAGGGCCTGTCGACCGGGGAACAGCGGCGTTGGCAGCTTGGGTGATCATGTTGGTCATTTGGCTTATAATATCATCTATACAGCCTGAGGGGGAAGATGGGAACACAACCTGGGATGTATATAGCGGCCAATTAGCACGACGGAATACCCAGCGGGGTACCCTGGCTCGTGGTAGGCGTGAGGGAAGTGAAAGGATCAACGGAAAGTGGTCGCTATCGCAGAGGTCGTCATACGCCGACCAGTGAAATGAGGGAAGGAGAGAAGGAGAAGTGAGAGAGAGGTCTATGGCAGAAAAGGTGCCGTGAGCGGCACTAAAATGAGTTGGGGAACCATCGTTGAGAAGGCTCAGATTGTGGTCAGCAAGAAACTGGTCTATGAGGCGGCCCCGGCTAGATGTATAAGCACTGCCCCACAAAGGATGGTGGGCATTGAAGTCCCCAAGGATGAGGTAAGGAGGGGGGAGTTGCTGAAGGAGGGCCACTAGGGACGTGAGAGTAGGTGGCCTGTCAGGTGGAAGGTAGAGGTTGCAAATGGTCAATGGAGTGTCCAAGTGAACCCGGACAGCAACCACTTCCAATGGAGTTTGGAGAGGAATCCAAGTACTGACAATATCTGTCCGGACCAAAGTACAAACCCCACCAGACGCCTGGAGGGGACCAACCCGGTTCCGACAAAAAGCACGGAACCCACGGAGGGTCGGTGAATGTGCATCCATAAACCTCGATTCCTGCAGGACGACACAGGCCGCAGAAGAGAGAGAGATTAGCTGTTTAATCTCCAAGAGGTGACGGTAGTAACCATTACAGTTCCATTGGATGATCACATCACGAGGATCTAGGCGAGAAGCGAATGGCATAACGTCTGTCACGCTGCTTTGTCAGCGTCCGTAACCAAAGAAGAAGGGACAACATCCATAAATAGCTGATCAGCCTCGGGCTCAATGGGATGAGCGAGTTGCGAAAGCACAGTCGGCACCTCCGGTGGTACCGGAGGGGCTTTATCTTGTAACTTTGGTTTCTTCTTCTCCTTCTCTTTCTCTTTCTCCTTCTCCTTCTCCTTCTCTCGTGTGGGACGGGCAGGACCCACCCCAGAGAGAGGACTTTTGTCAGTTAGGTCTGGTACTGACGAGGATCGGGCGACCTTTGAACTCACTGACTGGGAGTCCGATGGCCGGCTGGAGGTCGAAGATCTCCGATCTGGGGAACGCCGGGACGGAAGGCCCTGAGATAGGGCACTGTCACCGGCAGGCGACGGAGAAGGGGTGCACTTCTCCGGCTGGGAAGGGGTGGGACACAAAGGGAGGGCTACAGGAGCTACAGGAGAGGGAGATGTGAGGGAGGGGTGTGGACGGGGTGTAGGGGGGAGATGGGAGTGGGAAGGGGAGGGTGAAAGGCTAGACGATAACGTCGTAGCGAAGGTCGTCGCCATTTGCACGGGATGCAGACGTTCATATTTGCTGCGGGCCTCAGGGTACGTCAAACGCTCCAGGGATTTGTACTCTTGTATCTTCTTTTCTTTTTTGAACATAGGGCAATTTGGCGACCGTGAAGAGTGGTGTTGTTGACAGTTGACGCACACCGGCGGAGGAACACAGGGGCTCCCCTCATGTAGTGGGCGTCCACAATCACCGCATACTGGGACTGCTGTACAGCGAGAGGACATATGACCAAACCTCATACATCGAAAACACCGCATGGGAGGTGGAATGTAGGGCTTCACTTCACATCGATATATCATGATCTTGACCTTCTCTGGGAGTGTGTCCCCCTCGAAGGCCAAGATAAAGGCCCCAGTATCGACGCGGTTATCTTTAGGTCCCCTCTGAACGCGGCGAACAAAATGTACACCACGCCGCTCGAGATAGGCCCTAAGCTCCTCATCAGTTTGAAGGAGGAGGTCCCGGTGGAATATCACACCCTGTACCATATTCAAGGATTTGTGCGGGACAATTGTGACTGGAATGTCGCCAAGGGTGTTGCAGGCGAGCAAAGCTTCAGACTGGGCTTCCGAGACTGTTTTAATGAGTAATGAACCAGATCTAAGCTTACCCATAGATTCCACTTCACCAAACTTGTCCTCTATGGTCTCGACAAAGAACAGAGGTTTGGTGGAAGTGAAAGTCCCTCCATCAGTCCTTGAGCAAACGAGATAGCGAGGAAAGGATTTTGCTCCTAACCGGCGAGCCTGGCCTTCCTCCCAAGGGGTAGCAAGGGAGGGAAACATCCTCTTATCCACAGTAGTAGCATTAAATGATCTCTTCCTGTCTTGAGAGACGGCCGATGCACGACCATTTTGGAGTCTAACTCTTTTCATGGGGCTAGACGTCCGCCCTGGTGTCACCCACTCCGAAACCGGGGCTCTCTCCATGGGCGCCACCCAGCCTCAGCAAAGGCCACCTGGCACGATGGCCATTGCCGGGAGTTCTGATACCCCCGAGGACAGGCATCAACTCCTTGGCTTGCATGGAGAGGTCGCAGCTCAGACACCAGTAGTGTGATCCCTGTGGTGTCAGGGGGCTCAGCCAAAGGGTACATAACAGCCCCCCCACACGGACTGGCTACACGTGCTGGGGACCTAGCGGGGGATGGGGGCTACAGCGAGGAAAGGAAGTGGAAAGGAAAGGATAGGACCCGCGCTGTAGGGGCTAGGTCGGGAGTTCTTCCCCAATTGGCTCACACATTATCGGACAATTTTGGTATGGAAGGTCAAACCCCGAGGGGGACCAAGCTGGGCCAAAAACCGGTGTACACAGCAGACAAAACCAAAGTGCAGGACAATCGGTACCATGGGATAGCCAAGCCGTCATACAGAGTACCACCGAGAGACGGGGTTGGAGAGGGTGGGAAGGAGGAATTGGGATGGGAAGGACGGGGAACTAGGAGGGGTAATGCAGCCTGGGGAAAGCAGGAAAAAAGGCTGCAATGGCTCGGGGACCCATGCGCGCCACACACGTACCCACAAAAGAGCTGTGGGCCCCCTGGGGGGCAGGTACGGAGAGGAGCAGCCAGAAACTAGAAACACTAGAGTAAATTAGAACGAGATATATATTGCCCAGAATTTATACAATACTTAACTTTTACATAGTACTGCAGAATGTTGATAGAGAGTTGAGCTAGAGTCCTGCCTAGTGCCTAACTGATAGCCAAGTCTTCACTGGTGCCTATCGGATTCCGAAGTCTTTATTGGTTCCTAACTCAGTCCCAAGTGAACCGATGTCGTTCAGTGGGAGCCACGAGCGGAGTTGCAGCAGAGGGCGCTCGTGGCTGTCGTTGTGAGAACGCCGCGCCGTGCGTGCATGGCGGCGCGCGGCGAAAGTAGATGGCGCGCACTTTGTACTTGTGCGACACCACACTTGTAGCTCAGACGCTAAACACCGCTAAACACCGCTACAGCGACTTTTAAGTCCGTAACCTATCCCAGGTATCCAGCCAGGAAAAGGGGACATACAATTTGGCGCAGCGATCACTGGTTTAGTGTGGAATACGAAAGACGTGTCGTTTCTGGCGACTCATCGCATCGTTAAGAAGTAAAGACTGGGTAGAAACGCATAATGAGAAAATTCGTCATCCGACTTGGTAACGAAACCGCAACTCTTCGGTTTCCCGTCGAGCGCTTTACCGTTAGACTATCAGACTTCGTAAATTGTGATGTCCTTCATAGACTTTAGATCTATGATTTACTGAGTTGTTTCAGTTGTTATGCAATGGTGCTATCATTATTAAAAATCATTACTACAAATAAGGAATGCATTATGTAAACTTGTCATTGCACTTGCGTTTGTGCACTTTAATTACTATGTACCGCAATGGCCTGGCCGAGCGCACCAAGGCGCCTTGCTGCGAAGCGCACGAGTGCTCCCCGACGGAGATTCGAGTCCTCCTTCGGGTATGAGTGTGCATGTTGCCCTGAGGTTAGTTTAAGTAGTTTGTACGTCTATGGATTTGATAACCACAGTAGTTAAGTTCATATATTTATAAAAATTTGAACATTTTTGAATCACTATGTGGAGCACTTAAATCCAAAGTAAAATCATAGGGAAAGAAAATTTCGGCTTCAAACAACTCGTACGAAACTCTTAAATAATTTCAGTTTCATCAAATTAGGACAACCCGGAATATTTCAAAAAGGGCACACGATCCTATTCAGGTAAATGTCAGGGCACAGCTGAATTTACAACAGGAAATCGTGAATTTCCGTCCTCGCAAAATAAAAAAATTACAAATTACTTAAACTGACTTATGCTGCGTTTAAAACACTCACCCAGGTCTTATGGAGGACTCGAATCTCCGGCGGAAACGGCCGCGGAATTCGCGACGTGCCACCCCGGGCCCATGTGGTCACGTGGTACTTTGACATTACATTCTTTCCATTTACTAAAAGAATTTTCTGATGAATGACACCGGTGTCATGCCGTCGGCATTTAGGTAGCGAATTATAGAGCGAACTTTGCACTTGGCGGGAGCCGGAATGTGAAGTCTGCGAAACGCTGTTGCTCTGCCGTGACAACGAATCGGAAACTCCCTCTGGCAGTTACATGTGGTAACCTAACCCAGCACAACTAGTGCGAGTAGTGCCGTATGAATAAGCACCATTTAATTACAGAATGGATGTGTTTGCATACGGCAGTGGCAATCTCCCTGTGTATATGCGCTCCCCTCCCCTCCTCCCCCACGTTTCCCAAAACACCACTGCTAATTGCTAGTCTGGCAATTTGCCTTGCCCTTTGCAGCATGAGTACGCGTACTACCACCGAGACAGCTGATTCCGCAGTAACCTGCCGCGTAATTTTTCGACAACCTATTTGAAGTATTGCAACAATCCCACTCACCTATTGGCGCACTACTGCCGTACATCTACATGGGATACTCTGCAAATCACCTTTAAGTGCCTGGCAGAGGATTCATCGAACCACCTTAATATTATTTATCTCCCATTCCATTCTCGAATAGCGCGCGGGAAGAAAGAACACCTGAATCTCTCCGTTCGAGCTCTGATTTCTCGTATTTTATTCTGATGGTCAATTCTACCTATGTAAGTGGGAGTCAGCAATATATTTTCGCATCCGGAGGAGAATGTTGGCGATTGGAGTTTCATAAGTAGCCCACGCTGCAGCGATAAGCGCCGTTGTTGTAATGATTCCCATCCTAGATCCTGTATCATTTCCGTAACGCTGTCTCCGCTGTATCGTGACAATACAAAACTATCTACCCTTCTTTGGCCTCTTTCGATGGCCTTCGTCAAACCCACTTGATAAGGATCCCACACTGGACAGCAATACTCAAAATGAGGACTGACAAGCGTAGTGTATGCAGTTTCTTTAGTAGTTCTGTTGCATCTTTTAAGGGTTCTATCAATAAAACGCAGTCTCTGGTTCGCCTTTCCCACGACATTATCTATGTGTTCTTTCCAGTTTAAGTCTGAAGTAATAGTAATTCCCAGGTATTTTGTGGAGTTTACGGCCTTCACTTTTGATTTATTTATCTTGTAAACAAAGTTTAACGGATTTCTTTTCGTACTTATGTGGACGACTTCACATTTCTTATTATTTGGAGTCAATTGCCAATTTTTACACCATAGTGATATCTTCCACCCCCATGAACCACAGACATTGCTGAGGTGGGGTGGCTTGCGTGCCTCAACGATGCAGATAGCCGTACCGTAGGTGCAACCACAGCGGAGGGGTATCTGTGGAGAGGCCAGACAAACGTGTGGTTCCTGAAGAGGGGCAGCAGCCTTTTCAGTAGTTACAGGGGCAACAGTCTGGATGATTGAGCTGGCCTTGTAACATCAGCTAATGTGGCTTTGCCACAGCTACTGCGAACGGCTGAAAGCAAGGGGAAACTACAGCCGCTACTTTTCCCGAGGACATGCAGCTCTACTTATGAACATATGATGATGGCATCCTCTCGGGTAAAATATTCCGGAGGTAAAATAGTCCCCCATTCGGATCTCCGGGCGGGGACTACTCAGGAGGATGTTGTCATCAGGAAAGATAATGCATTCTACGGATCGGAGCGTGGAATGTTAGATCCCTTGGTCGTAGTACAGAGGATACAAAATGCAGAATGGCAATAGGAAGAAAAGCATTTTTGAAAAAGAGAAATTTGCTAACATCGAATATTAATTTAAGTGTAAGGAAGTCTTTTCTGAAGGCATTTGTGTGGAGTGTTGCCTTGTACGGGAGTGAAACATGGACGATAAGCAGTGCGGACAGGAAGAGAATAGAGGCTTTTGAAATGTGGTGCTACAGAAGAATGCTGAAGATTAGGTGGGTAGATCGCATAACTAATGAAGAGGTACTGAACCGAATTGGTGAGAAAAGGAATTTTTGGCATACCCTGACTAAAAGAAGGGATCGCTTGGTAGGACACATTCTTAGACATCGGGGAATCTTAAATTTAGCATTGGAGGGGAGTGTGTGGGGTAAAAATCGCAGAGGGAGACCAAGACACGCGTATAGCAAGCAGATTCAAATAGATGTGGGTTGCCGTTCTTATGAGGAGATGAAAAGGCTTGCTCAGGATAGAGTAGTATGGAGAGCTGCATCAAACCAGTCTCCGGACTGAAGACCATAACAACAACAGTGATATCTTATTCAGATCGTTCTACAGTTGGTTTTGATCTTCAGATGATTTTACTTGACGCTAAATGACGGCGTCATCTGCAAACAACCTCCCACAGGTTCAGATTAATATCTGCATGTACATGGTGACGATTATTTCAACTTCACTGCTGAAAACTATTAGGGGATCAGGTGAAACAAAATGTTCAAATGTTTGTATAGCTTATGGGACCTAACTACAGGGTCATCAGTCCCTAAACCTACAAACTAGCTAAGCCTAAGGACGGCACAAATATCCATGCCCAAGGGGGGATACGAACCCCCGACCGTAATGGCCGTGCAGACC
Source organism: Locusta migratoria (assembly GCA_026315105.1). Classification (NCBI taxonomy): domain Eukaryota; kingdom Metazoa; phylum Arthropoda; class Insecta; order Orthoptera; family Acrididae; genus Locusta; species Locusta migratoria. The sequence goes on from CM048750.1 coordinate 204,345,984, forward strand.
GTGACTGAAGCGCCTCAGTCCCCTCGGCCACCGCGACGGCTCAGGTGAAACATCATACACAATATACATGCAGTAACGTATTTTATTAAGATATTGATTACAATTGTAATTTGTGTATGATATAGAAAGATATTTAGCTCAACACTTTATCTGAGGTTTACATGTAGTTTACTTAGAGCGAGACACCATGGGGGAAAAAATCATTCTCGTTGCCCACTAATATGATGCATGATCATCTCGAAAGACTGGTACAGTTGCACATCTGCATGGCATGGACGGTAAGGGGTCATCAGTCAGCTCTGGTGAACGAGTTGGCCATTCGTTCAATTCCCTCAGCTTCAAGCATCGTGCCCAATAGTGCAGCCCTGTGGGAACGAGCGTTATCATCCACCAGAATGAAACCAGCTCCTATGTCACCTGCGTAGGGCACAACAAAAGGTCGAAAGATCTCTATGTATACCTCTGAGCAGTCAAAGCGCTATTCTTAACGACGTACAGGTCAGTACGTCCGCCTATACTGAGTCTTGACCACACCATTCGTCCACCACCATGATATGATATTTTCTTCACTTAAGCAGGGTTCCAAGTTCTGTCCAGATGAGGGAACGACGATAGTCTGATCACAAAATCTTGATCCATCTGTGAAGAGAACCCGGCGCCTGATGTTCCTCCACCCAGTTTCTGCGGGCTTAATAGGACAACGCCATAGGCCTTCGTGCGTATAGGTGATATTCCCGAAGGCGATTTCGGACTGTTTGTGATGATTTTGTACGTTCTGTTGCTGCCTGAAGGGTTCGTTGGAGCTGAATTGCATTCAGCTTCCTGTTTCGATTGGCTATTAACAGAAGATACCAATCATCTCTTGCTCATGTACTCTGTGGACATCCTTGGCCTTGCCTTCTTTTAAAGGTTCCTGTTGTCTGAAATCGCGTCCAGGTCCTGGAAATTACCCATTGGAATACTTCAATAGCTACAGCCACCGCCCTCTGTGTCTGTCCCGCTACCAACCTTCCTATGGTTATTCATGCCAAAGCTTCAGGTAAGTCATGTTCTTTTTGCATTGCTCTATCTGCTCACTACACTATCTGAACCAAACTTCTTGTGTAATTCGTTTGGCAGAGTAAACAAGTAAATACCACCACCATCTGCAGCAACTTTCTGTTATTAACACTATCTCCGCTGCTGTAATGTTGTTGTCTCCACTCCATAGACCGATAGAAATAACCAGGGGCGGCTGCTGGGGTAGTACCGCTGCGCCATGGCACCACTTGTATGAAAACGAAGAAAGAGAAATCTATACAATTAAATTTGCTTTATAGATAAGGTCCGCTTTGAGCAAACAAATGTTTTTAGTTTCTCCCATACATGTTTCGCTGGCGTTGCAGCATCATCAGTGGGATGTTTAATTCATACTGTCTTAATACCGCATGTAGTTGTGTTTGTGGTTCTTCAACTCACAAAACGTCACTGAGAATTTTTGACAGTTTGTCATTTTGGTGATTTTGCGCTGTTTTCGCGTTGTGAACAAGCACTGTGTCACTTTCACTTCACTCAATGTTTCTGTTATGTTATGTATGGGAGAAACTAAAAACATTTGTGTTTGCTCAAGGCGGACCTTACCTATAAAGCAATTTTATTTGTAAGCGAACGCGGAGATTGAAGAGCTTTTCGAATCTCAAGATGAATTCTACACAAACTGCACAAAAACTTTGTTTCCGAGTGCTTATTCTTTGATTTGAACTGGCGTTACTTCGCGAGCGCCCTCGCGGCAGTTTTCTGAAGCTTGGAGCCAAATCAGACTAGCACCACCACCACCTGGAGAGAAGGCCGCGGCGCTCTCGTGTGACGTCAGGCAGAGTAAGTTACGCGCCCATTGCTGACTGGCTCGCTGCTTCAGCATTGTGGGCTGTGCCCAAAGACCTGTATAAACAACATAGACTGGCCACAGCGCCGCCATAGTTGAAGCCAATTGGAAAGGTTGCCGCCATCTTTGAGAACGTCAGTGTCACGCCAGGTGTTATTGGGCGTCTGCTAACGGTGAATCATAGGTTTTATTTTAATCATTGCCATTCTTGATTTTCCCTTTTCTGGGCGACGCATTTCGGAAAGTAACTCCCACTACGAATAGTATTTCTCGTTTACTACTGCATCCTAAGTGTAATGTTTACAGTCGTCGAACTGCTGCATTATTTGATGTTACTATAGCGTCAATAATCGTTTGTATTTGCCGACATATCTTCCCTATAAATACAGGCGAATTTCTTCAAAGTCTTTAATTACCTCTATTCTGCCTGTGATTCAAATGATGTTTCATGCTTTGAAGTACATTACGTATTTATCAAGCTCTCCACAGTTTGACGTTTCCTTGGTACTCTCCTTACAGCTTTTGGTTTCTGTAGGTGCTCAGTAAACGAAAATAGTGTTGGAATGGCATTTGTAAGTAGCCGCTTTCGATCGGTGGTAGCAACCATAACATTTCTTCAAAATGACAAGAGCATATGTAACTATACTTTGTAGGCTGCCACTTATCATGCCTCATACTGGTTACCCATTGGGTTAGCAACTCCTTGTTTTTCAAAGGAAATCTGTATAAAGAATAGTTTAATTATATTTCATATACCTAGGCTACCTAGGCTTACCCAATGGTTAATATGCTTTTGTACACTATATGAACAACTGTCATTACATTAAAACACACCAAATACATCCGTCCTCTGCATAGCTTTTTGATGGTCGTGAAGTAAACATAATTTTGAAACTTGGTAAATGCGAAAGTATAATGAATGTTTATAGACAAATACACGCTGATACACAACGACCTATATAATTACATATCTCTTACTTTATGTATGATATTCCAACAGTTTTATCACTGTGGTTGCTGCAATTGTACACTGGGATTGATTTACCACTAATAATAGCGCTTACACGTTGGTTTAGGTTACAAATAGAAGGGTTTGCTCACGCTGCTGCTTCAAACAGACGTTCTCAAATATGGCGCCAAATGTTGCTCAGTGCTGCCACCCAGAGGGCTGTAGCTTGCCTGTAGCTTCTCATATTGTCTATATACCTCTTTGGCTGTGCCGTAGCGGCTGCCCAGTCAGCTATGTGCGCGCAACCTATTCTGCCTGACGTCACACGAGAGCGCAGCGGCCTTTTCTCTAGGTAGTGGTGCTGGCACCGCCTGCGCCCATAGGCTCTGTGTTAAAACGCTGGGCAGGTTTCTGCACGACGCTTACGGCGGGGGTAGAGTCAAAATCACCCTGACTCAAAGCTTTAAGTGTCGGCCGTTAGAGGGTAGTTCAGAACAGAACCTGAAAGACCTTGACACGAAAGAGCTTCCTTCCTACCATCTGGTGACAATAGGTTCAAACTTTCTTTTCCAGTGACACAATCTTGCTGCAACTTAAAAGTAATTTGCGTTCCCAAATGCATTAGCATAATTTTCTACTGTCATTTTTATAAGATAATGCCACACTGATACTCTTTGCAATCAATTTCAGAAGAAGATCACTGCAATATCTTATTTGGCCTTAGTCGGTCCAAGCTTTGGAGCGATAATACAAAACATTAGAAACGACATTGATTCCATCATTAACCTGATTTATTACGTAGGTAACGCACCGGTGCCTGCCAAGAGACACTGGATCACTGAAGACTGCAAAAGAAATAGATGCTTTGGAAGTGTGCGATGCCATACTTCGTGAAATAACGTTCTCAGTTCATTGGGATACCTCATCGCAACAAATTTATTGGATGTGAACCAGTTCGACAAATTTTTCTGTAACTATGTTTGAAATCATTGACACATGTACAGTTCACTAGAAAAGAAAGTTGAAGGGAGAACTTCAGGTTTTCTATGCTAGGCCTGAGTTATGTTTCCGGCACAGTACCGTTTCTTTCGCTCATTATGAAGAGACTTAAAGTGCCGAGATAGGCATTTTGATTAGTAGTTTCGACATCAGATGCTGAGCGGTATTTCCCAGTGAACAAGAAAATTAAAACTTTTCTAAGAAATACTATGAAAGGAGAAGGACTGATTGCCTTAGGGATGATGTCCTGTGAGATGTTATTTGTATGCAACATGGAAAATAATGCAATCGGCCTTGAACTGAAATTATGAACGGAGAAGTAGAGATGAACTGATTTTCAATACCGTTCGCATTAATTATTTTGAAGTTATCTTCCCAAAGTCATAAGGTTTCTGCTTTGGGTGAGGACAACGCTTTTAATTTATTTAATATTCATAGAATATATGACATCAACTGCGATTGGGCAAAGCTGAAAATGTGTACCCAGCCGGGATTCGAACCCGGGTCTACTGCTTTCTAGGCAGTTGCGCTGACCCCTACACCACTGGGGACACAGTGATCACCGCACCTGCAAGGACTACCTAGGCACGCCTCCTGTCAGATACAAATTCCCAACTTCGCCCTGCCCACAGTACTCAAACTCGTAGTTATGAAACTAATTCCCGTAAGAGTAAGGGCTTCAAACTTGTCCACCCCACCCCACTAACGATAGGATCATTGCCCGTCACCGGCATATTACATATATACATGTGGCGTCTGTTCCGAAAGAACGGACGTCATTTCTGATCCTGATCCGGCACATTTTCAGCTTTGCCCAATCGCAGTTGATGTCATATATTCTATGAATATTAAATAATAGTAACAACTGCAGGATCACAAGTGACGTCCGTTCTTTCGGAACAGACGCCACATGTATATATGCTTTTAATTTAATATGTCGGTAATTTGATTGATATCATTAATGTGGATTTGGGGAAGTGAATTTAATTTATTCACTCTCGTATACTAATTATATTTCTAAGCAGATAAGACGAACAGTTAGCTCCAGTAACCTTCCCCCTCTCTACGTTTTGCAGAATCGAACACAACAGCTTCCTACTATTCTCCAGGAAGCAAAAGTGCAGTGTCGATCGTTTTTACTTGATATTTAGACGTTGGTGACGGTGCAGTGGATTATGGAAAGTGAAGACAATCAGTAGTCAGCTGCAGATAGCCAATGATAATGCGCTCTTTTATTTCTTTGACATTCATAAACAAATGTGCATTGTGGTCTGGTTTCGCCTGCGGTAATAATGTCTGTCACCATAAGTTCGCTTTGTCAGAAACTGACAGCTTCTCATTTCACTCTTAGCAAGTGAAGCACTATAAAGAAGAGCGCTATTTATTTCTGTTGCCCATTACTTTTTGTTTTGTACAGTATATTATGAGGGATATAAAAAATTGACAACATTTTGTAATACTGTATCTTAATATGTATGGTGGTACTTTACGATGTTCATAGAAATGTATTTAAGATTTATTTCCCATTTTAATAATTTTTTTGTGGCACCACATTAGAAAATTTACCGGCCGCCACTGGAAAAAGCGTTCAAATATTTGTAAATATAAGGAACCTAACTGCTGCGGTTATCAGTCGATAAGTTTACAAACTACTTTAACTTATACTAAGGGCAACACACGCCCCCGTGCCCCAGGGATATTCGAACCTCCGACAGCGAACTACCGTGCTTTCCGCAGGAAGGCGCCTTAGAGCAATCGGCCACTCCACCGCGGCACCGATGGAAAGATGTCGGATCATTTTAGTTCATTCAGAACCTACTTATCTCCCTCTAATTGCTTTGACCAGTATATATGAAATAAAACCTCATAACGTCTGAACAGTTTACATTAGGAAGTTCAAACTACACGCTTAGCCGCGGGACATGATTGAAATTAGTACGCGCAAGCGCACACGCCTTGTTATTGTCGGCCATTTGCATGTGAAGATGTCACGGTATAGCATGCGTGAGTGTATAGCACTTGTTAAGGCCTACTAAGCGAGCAATAATAGCCAAACTGCATTTCGAAGGAAGTTTCCGACCGATTTCAAGCTGAAGACAACAAGCCCAAGTGTGCAGGCAATCAAGAATTCGTTTCATAAGTTTGAAAGGACGTGTAGTGTTCGTGATGACAAGATAGGAACAACCGGGAATCACTGCGACAAACTGTTATTGAAGACCTGTACTCTTCCCATACAAAATTCAAACCTGTCAGCCGTTATGTTCCAGGGCCATGGAACTTGTGTTTCGCCAACATTATTGTCCACGGAATTGACAAAGAGGACTTTGATCAGAATATGGTTTGGATTAGCTACGCAGCCCACGATCATCTGGATGGGTCCGCCAATAATCAAAATTGGGGTATTTGAGGGACAAGGAATCCGCCTTTCGCGATGGATGCAGCCTACAACAAACGCTTAATGGCATTGAGTACCTTAGCACTAATACATGAAACGTTCATTTACAGAAATGAAAACTAGTTCAAAATTTGTGACAAGAAGTTCCATTTACGTCTCTTCATCTCGTCGGCTGACTGTGTGGTGTGCGATGTCCAGTCAAGGAATATTTCTTGATGACACGATGACTTCCGAACAGTACGGGAAGGCCTTCATCCCCGTTATCCAAAGTGCCCTTGAATTCGGCATGTTGTGGTTCCTGCAAGACAGAGCTCGACCAAGCAGGAGAGTGATGTCCTGCAGGAGCATTTTGGAAACGTCGACTGCCCTCATGTTGTCCTGATATGAACACATGCAACTTTTTTGTGGGTCTATATTAAAGACAAGGTGTCAAACAACTTACGGGTATGCTGCCGGATGACGTCGAAATTTGAACGTTTCCTTAGCTCGGAGTATGATTCTAATTTTATTTCGCGATGGTCTGTGGAAAAGAATGGCTGTCTTCCTTTCCTTGATGTGTTGGTTAGAAGGAAGGTTGATGGTACATTGGGACAATCTGTTTATAGGAAGCCTGCTCACACTGTACCGCATATAATATGCAGCTACTATATTCTAAGGAAGGACTGGGACATGTACTCGGATTGCACATGATTCACTGTCTTCAATAACGCTTTATTAACAACACATATAAACAGTTGCCTCGAAATTAACGAACAATGGTACGTTAATACTCAGACCACCCATAATTATAAACAATCTTGCGTGAAGCGCCTCTTAGGACAGGCTCAATGCCTAGAACACAAATTATCCTAAGAAACAAACACTAAACACTAAAAACAATGATTACAGATTAAGACAATAACAGATTCCGCCGGAGATCTCTACAATAATAAAACACTACTAGAATTATAAGAGACTGCAAACCTAGGTATAGACTGGAAATATGAGTCTCAGCCCTACCCATCTCAATGCTAATAATAATAAGAATGAATCAGGAGTCTCTCCTCAAACATTAAGTCTAGCACCTTCAGTTAAAGATCAATTAAAACAATTAGGGTATTAAATCAACAGTAGGTTGTTAGAGTTTTTATGTAACCTAAGCAACGACTGGATGAGTGAACAAGCTAAACACACAAATCTTCTGCATTATACATTCATGCAGCCTACAACAAACGCTCAACGGCACTGAGTATCTTAGCACTAAAACATGAAACGTTTATTTACAGAAATGAAAACTAGTTCAATATTTCTGACAAGAAATTCCATCTAAATCAAAATATTTAAGTTAAGTGAAATATTAATATCTTTACTGAGAATAAGTCTCTCCCTAAAAGCATAATGTCATTTGTTTATTTTTCCCTTTTAAACATTTTTTTTTCTTTGTTTGTGGAGGCTGAGCCAGCAGGGCTGATGACTACAGGTAGATTCCGTTCGTGGGAAAAGGATGAACCACAGTGAAACGACCGAGAAGAATTTGACACATAAGTGTCAATCACAAATACCGGGTTGTGAAACCGATATCAAACAAACAGTGCTCACCCATTATCACTCTCAGTTACACGTTGCCACGTCGTCTCCACTGCTCTGAAGAAGCAACAAGTTACATCTGACGTTCTCCCGCTCAGGCCACAGAAGGAAAAATGCTTGTTAGCCCCGAGCAAACGGCCGCACTCACGGCGGCAACGCGCAGATTTCAATCAGTACAGCAACTGCAGTTCAACAACTGCCCGCACTCGGAGCAGAAGTCACACCAGGCCGACACGACTCCGTATTAACCACGCTTGCCCATCCACACGGCCACCCGCCTGCCGAGAGAAGCCGTCACTTGTCAACAGCTCCGTGCTATGTACTCACCTCGCTTTCCACCGGCCCCTACGGCGCAATTGCCGTCAAAGTCACGTACCCACACCAGCGTACAAAGATCAAAATGTTCAAATGTTTGTATAGTCTATGGGACTTAACTACGGGGTCATCAGTCCCTAAACTTACAAACTACTTATGAACTAGTTAATCCTAAGGACGGCACAAATATCCATGCCCGAGGGGGGATTCGAACCCCCGACCGTAGTAGCCGCGCAGACCGTGACTGGAGCGCCTCAGTCTCCTCGGCCACCGCGGCCGGCCGTAAAAAGATCCATACAGAGTCCGAGCAAAGATAAACAGCCGATCGCTGACAGTCGACCAGCGATCCGGCTCACACACTGATTTGTATCTGCAAGCTGATAGTTGTCACCATCCAGCTCAGCGTGAAGTACTTTGGTTCACAGGGCTCATGTCATTGCAGACCCTGAAAGTTTGTCAGCTGAGTTGTCCCATGTCGATGTGACCTTTCGTCAGAATGGTTATAGTGAGACACAGATAAAACGTACGTTGCGCTATCAGCCTACTGTGCAACGGGTGAGTGACGATAGTAATGAAGTGGCACCTAAATCTATGGCCTTTTTGCCTTAAGCAGGAAGCATTTCCAATAAGATTGGTCTAATTTTGCGGAAATATGATGTGTAATGTAATTTTCGACCACCTTCTAAGATAAAGTCCCTGTCGCGGTCTCTAAAGGATGATCCTGGTTTGCGTAAGGCAGGTGTATATCGTATTCAAATGTTCAAATGTTTGTACAGCTTAAGGGACTTAACTACGGGGTCATCAGTCCCTAAACTTACAAACTACTTACGAACTAATTTACACTAAGGACGGCAAAAGTATCCATGCCCGAGGGGGGATTCGAACCCCCGACCATAGTGGCCGTGCAGACCGAGACTGGAGCGCCTCAGTCCCCTCGGCCACCGCGGCCGGCGTATATCGCATTCCTTGCAGTTGTGGCATGTCATGTATTGGTCAGACAATCAGGCTGTGGAAGGCCGGTGTATTGAACACAAACTTTACACGTGCTTAAAACAGCCAAACAAATCCGCTGTTGTAGAACACTGTCTTGGCACCGGTCATCCTATGGAATACAACAACACGGAAATTCTTGTACGCACTTCCACCTATTGGGATGGTTTTATTAAGGGAGCTGTTGAAATTAAACCAGCAAGCGACCTTATAAACAGATATCGTAGTTTTTGTTTAAATTCTGCTTGGAATCCGGCACTGTCTCTGGTCAAAAAACAAAGGGACAGAATGCATGCTGCCACACCTGTTGATTAACAGACACTATCTATATTTTTGATGTTTGGTCACCTTTGGTTGTGTTGACTCTGCAGTGACTGGTACTGTGTGTGTTATTTTCCTAGTTTCCCCTTGGGAAACCGAGGTATTAAATACGCTTTCACATTGCTTCCTGTCGAAATATCGGCGGTTGTCGACGACGTCACCCGGCAGCATACCCGTAAGTTGTTTGAAATTGCCATCCTGTATGCTCGGTATACTGTGTTTACGTGAATTCACAGGAAGTTGCTGAATGGTATAGCTTACTTTCAAATCTCACGGCCTCGAAATGTGTAAGGAATGCGCCACTTTAACCAGTTTCTACTACCCAAATTATGCAGAAATTACTCTGCTCTCTCAATTTGATAGACCGCCACATCAGCAAACCTGCGATTTTAGTTGGTTGGGGAAAATCAATCCAAAGGCATAAATTAATGACTTGTTAAGTAAAGATCTTTCCGATATGCAATTAGTATCAATGAGTGCAAAGTTTTTGGAAGTAAGTCTGTCGTGAGAATTACGTAATTAATTTTATTTGACCCTCTTTCTTTGTTATGGCAACTGGACAGTACAGGTGTTGTTGCCGCACCGTGGAAGTTGTGTGCCCTCAAAAAGTCTGTGCGCAACAGTCTTTCGAAACGAGTTTTGAATCATTTTTTAAAGAAATTCACCAATTCACCACTATTTTGTCCTTTCCTTAAGAGCAAGGGGGGACCCCCCTTGCCATTAATTATGGGCGCCCATGCTTCCTATCAGTACAAAATGCTGCATAATCCTGGACTGTTACCCAACGATTTTCTTATGCTAATTATTGCTTTTTTGTCATATGAAGTGCCGTATGTTGGTCATTTTGTCCACTTTTTTTGGTTTCAATAAAACGACGTTATTGCAAACGTGTGTGTCAGTTTTTTATTTCTCTCCCTGCACTACTCCCTGAACCATACAATTTTCAAACGTTAATTTGCGTCAGCCCGCATGGCTGACCTTCTTGTTTCGCTTAATAAATACTGCAGATTATTACATTACATTGACTACGTATGTTACGATTGAGCTAACATACCTAGATGAAGGAAAGACAGAACCATTGTCCCAGAACCCGGGATATGGTACCAGTTATTTTGATTACACATAATGGGCATATGATAAGTGAGACTGTATAACCCTACCCGTCCTACACCACCGGTTAGTATAAGATAATTAGAAGAATGACCCGTGTGCCTAATTATCTTAATTTGGTGAAAAAGCTATCGGTAATGAAGCCGATGATGTAGCGGAGGCTATAACCGGAACGTTGCTGCACCTCTTTGGTAGACAACAACGATCGATAGGAATAAAGAAAGCGGAAGGTAAAATTTGGAATAAAATTATTAATGTTTAAATGAAAAAAATTGCGGAACAAACGGAACACAGGGATTAATTTGGAAAAAGTGAATAACTTATTGATTTACGGTCGCCAGCGCGTTGTTCGAGCAAATAATTTGGTGGGATGTCAATAATGGCAAAGTTAATTAAAAACGTGAAAAATTACGTAAAATTTGGGTGGGCAGAAAATCAGAGTGTGCGCGTCAAATTCGATACAAAAGACACTGACAATATACTAATTACTGAGAAATAGTTTACTAACACAGGATTCATTGTAAAACAGCGAAATGCAAGCCATAGCCGCGCAAATGCAACATGCAGCAAATCATGCAAAACTCTCACCTTAATACTTACTATTTACAGCTTCAAATAATTAATTGTTCATATGAGTACCAGAAATTATTCTACAGCGAGTATACCATGCTCTTTAGCAATAATCAAATTGTAACTGAACTATTAACTGTACTAATCGCAAGCTCAAAAAATTAATTAATGACTTGTCGTGATAACACTGAATATTTAGAAAAGAACCATTTAACCTTCTGATTAACTTTTCCTCTATCTTTAACCAGGAATTATTAGCATTCAAACATTTGTAAACAATTACTATTCTCACTAGTCAGTACTTGCAAGTTAAAACAAACTTTACCTCAAAATAATATGCAGTGGAAAACAATTAACCTTTTTCACTGTTATTGAAATATCTTTTGAAATTGAAAGTTAATCTAGCAGTTTCGTTCAACTTAGCAAACCTATTGATCAGCAACACTGGCATAAGCTACGTTTAGTAATACTTTTCTGAACACATTTTTTTATTAACGACTGTCACATTGTCTTTAATGACTCTGATTTTTACTTTTCTATAACTTTGTGGATATCCTCGGAAAAACAATGGATGAGGAAGGAACCTGTCTGGACAATGACTATGGGTAATGATTTTTAAACACAGGTTCACAAATAACAGTGTTCGCTATTGAACAATCATCACTAATACGCTGGTTAGCTGTACATGCTAAGACAAACTGGACAGATCTTACTGAATTTGGTGTGCGACGTGTTGCTGCTGATTGGATACTGTTGGCACTTAACAATTGGCAAACACAGGCTCTTCTTGGCGACGAATATTAATTACAATTTAGGGCCCACAGCATTCCTCTTGATGCATTTATTAATTATCTGAGCTATGGCCGTATGAATAAATAATATTGCCTCTTCGCCGTCTCCTCCACTAGTGCCAATCCATGTACTTTCGCCGTACACCACTAAGCACACAGTCTCACTAATGCGTCTGTCCACCGCTACTTCTCAACAACGACTCCTTCTCGCTGTGCGCCTCTGCGCTGCCAGCGATAAAAAAACTCCCTACTCAAAGATGTTTCTATACAACAGCAAAGCCCTTGCTAACCCAGCGTGTCTACTACATTTACAATATTATTGACATATATGGAAATTAGCAGGACAATGCAAATATATCACAGAAACAAAATATACAAATACATAATAAATTACAAAAAATACAAATAATGAGGAAAAATACATAAAGCATCGTTTTATATATCACCCTGTATGCACACATGACTGGAAAGCACCGTTGGTCACTGTGTTGTTGTGTCACATATGCCCCACGTTTCATTGGTCTATAATGTCTTATAGATCCAAGGAAACGTCCAGACCCAAACAAACAGTGATCAACGAAATGCAAGAAAAACACAAAACAAATCAATTTAGTCAACACTACATCAATAGATTATCACACAGGATCATATTCAAATGTGCCCATTATTATCATCTACTCATTAAATACAGCTCTTAGTCTAATTAATCACATAGGTTGAAATCGCTATGTCCTCACACAATAACTAACCAATACCTTTCTCAAACAGAAAAATTATCTGTGTCCTTTCTCACCAATTACTAATTAACCGAAATACTTCATTAACCAACTCACATAGGATAAATCACTATGTCCTACACAATATTTAATTAACACCCAATTAAAATCTTATTCACACAGCATAAAATTATCTGCGTCCTCAAATAATAACACCAATCATTTTTTTCTTTCAGGCACTGATTTGCTGCTCAGTACTAAATTTCTCGTACGTCCTCATTACCATTGAACTTATTGGCATCAGCATTGTGTTGTGCCCGACTTTCATTTTATTTCTGTGCCCGCATGTGCACCATGTCCAAAGGCACACAACTTCAAATTCAGCTTAACTTGCCTCATTGTATTGATGAATAACTTTGATTAAATTTTTTGTAATTTTGTATCAGTCACCTGCAACTTAAATAACCAGTCTAACTACATCTGAAGTCACAAACACTTCATACAGTTGAAATCAGAGAATAAAACAATTATTTACAGAAACATTTAGTATACATACTCTAATTAAGCACTTAAATTTGCTAATTACGTTAATGAGAGGTCACTGAATAGTTTGCTGCAATCATTTTAAGCAGTCCATACTTAATTTCAGTACACCTAGGGAAAGCTTAGTCTATAATCAGGCAACATCATTTCGCTAATGATCCTTCACAAATTACATTTCTTTATTTACTGGTTAATTATCCCTACTCTGGTATGGTTGTAAATCAGTGATATTCCGCACACCGAATTTTTTTACCTGATTGCGGATACACCAGATAATAAGCATTAGGGTGAGGAATACTTTGAATTTCAAACGGTCCATTATAAATAAATTTAAATTTTGCAATCTCATTATCTATTTCACTAGATTTCTCGTGCATTTTCACGAGAACCTTGTCATGAATTTTGAATTTTATTGGTTTCAAATTCTCGTCGTGCCTTTTGATCCGTGCTTGAGCACGGATTGATTCATTTGATCTCTCAACATTTCTTTCTTCTGCGCGAGATTTAATTCTTGCCGCGGTGTAAAATTAATGAGTTCCTCCACTACACTTTTCGGTCTCATTCCCAGCATAATCTCATAAGAAGTGAACCCAGTACTTTCGTGGGACAGCGAGTTCATAATTAGCTCAATGTCAGACACATATTTGCCCCACGCTTTATGATTGTTGTGGCAGTATGTTCTGAAATATTTGCCCAGCTCACGCATATAGCGTTCTGCAAGGTTACTTGAGATATCCGCAACATTTTCTACTATGCTTTTAAAATCATCGTCAGTCGGTTGCAGTGCGTTTAAATTTCTGATGTGATAACATTCTGAACCGTCACTTAATCCTCCATACAACGGCAACGTAACTAAACGCAACCGCAAATCTTCATTGTTTATTACCCTGTTCATCTCATCAAAACCTATTTCCATTTTACTGTCTTCCACAGAAAACGATATAACCTTTCTGCCACAATCAATTGTCACTTTATATCTCAGCATCCAATCAATTCCTACTATCATATCAGTACTCAGTTGAGGTATTACTAAAAACTCCTGTTCAAATACACAACGTTTAATAGAAAACTGTAACAGCACTTGTGATTTAATTGGTTTGCTACATGCTCCGGTAACACCTATCACTTTTACGCCTCTTACAGGCATCTCCACTATTTCCGTTAATTTCTTTAATTGTTCATAATATGACTGAGACATTGCACTAATTTGGCTTCCAGTATCGACTAAAACTTGTACGTTCGTTCCATGAACTTTAACCAGAACCATGATTTGATCGTACCTTTTAGTTTCATCACCTTTGTCTTCCCACAACAAATCCTGTTCCACGTCTAAATTATCCCATAATAAACCGTCCTGTTCGAACTTTGCAACCTGCTTTTGCCTCCTACTATCTTTTTCATCAGACTGACATAACACACATTTTATGTCACGCACCTCTGATAATTCAGCGAGTTCATCTTCACTTTCACTTTCGTCCAGTCGTATCACGTCTGCTTTGACCTCGTACACATTGTAATCATCTGTTTCGCTCGTTAATGTCGTTCGGTCATCAAAACGAGCAAGGACTCCCGACACATCAGCTCCGGCTGCCCGTCCAACGTGGTCGCTTTCGTCGCAATCGAGAATGGCATCGATACAAGCTTTGTTTGTCGACGCTTCCCGTGTCCCTTTTTCTTTCCTATACTCAATAACATCATTATCTCCCATTATACATACATTAACTTTATTCATATTGCGTGACACCTCTCTCAGCTTGCCCGCTCCTTTCAAACAACTTTTTTCAGTATTGCAATGCTTAACTTCATCTTCCTTTACTGTAAAATTTACTTTCCTACCTTCCCTTTTCCATGCTTCTACACCTTCATACATATTACCAGCTTGTATCAGCCAATCCCGGTTATCGACTTCCAGATCGAACAGGCTAGACATGGCATTTGGCACTTTCGTGACCGGAAGCTGCATCGGAATCTGCGCCGGCCCTTTATGTTGCCGCGCATCATCCTTTGCCGCTTCGATAACAATCCCGACTTCGCTAGCTACTACATCTGTTTCTGTATGCGTACGAAGTACATTCCTTTCGCGCAGATGTTCGCTCCTATTTCCTTCCGCGTGAACTCGCTCGCAGTCGTTTATTTCATTTAGGCGGTTGCCGGAGACTTTGTCATCATTCTCGCGGCAACCGTTCCTTTGTTGATGGGGCCGCACCTCGTCACCCGCAGCAGTTTGCCCCTCTACTGTTGCGGCTCCTCGTTTTTTGGGAATTGATCGTCACACGGATATGAGTGGTGACAACCTCTCCCGCGATGGGCGCCTCTACCTCTACCTCTGCCCCTTCCTCTTCCTCTATCCACTTGTGCACACCGTACTTCGAACTCGTTAACCTGGTTGTTGTCATACTTCGGGTTGCCGTAATTATTTTTATTTTGATTGGAGTTATTGTTACTGTGGTACCGGTTGTCATTACTCCGATACCACAAATCCATGTCGCCCACTTTCCTTAAGAAAGAAGCTTTGTCTTTCTCGCCCATTAAGTAACCGCGAACACTCCACGGTAACTTTTCTCGCAGCACGGTCATCGTGCTTTGCTCGGACATTTGACCTTTTACATGCTCAATTGTCCTGCACAGATTCTCGCAGTACGTTTCCATATCTGTATATTTACCCGGTCGGTACGGAGGAGCGTGCATAAATTCTTGAAGTACTTCGTCCTGTTTTTCAACGGACCAGTACTCCTCTTCGAATTTTGCCAGAAATTCCTCTAAAGACTTACCGTTATCTGTAGCATTCACAACCCAGCTACTAGCGTCACCACTCAATCGGGTTCTCGCTATTCTGATTCGCTCTTCCTCAGGTAACACAGAAGGTATAATCTTTCTGCACGCATCCATGAAAATCACTGGGTGCACGTTACCTTTCGGGTCGAATTTTTCGATTTCCAGGCTCACATGGTTGGGATACACGCCACCTAATGTGAACGTGGCAGCCAAACTCTTCACGGTTTCTAAACTCTTTACTTGCTCTTTAATTTCTACCAGCTTTTGATTAACGTTAAATTCCAAAGTCTGAGCCTTATTTTGCACATCAGCATTGACTTTAATTACCGTTTCTTGTAATTTCGTTTCTGTCTCGTCCTGAATCTTCACAATTTGTCCCTTTAATGTATTTACAGAATGATTCAGTTCAGTACGTATTTCCTCTTGTTTGTTACTGACAAGCCTTACTTCACGATCAACTTTAGTTTCTACCTCTTCGCTAATCTTTTCTGCCTTTTCTTCTATACTTTCATTTATTATCCCTTCCATGGACCTAAACTTTTCAGTTAACAGACTATTCACGCTGTCATAAAGATACTCTTTCTGCTTTTTTATTTCATTAGTCATTAATTTCTTTACACATTCTAATTCGCTATTAAACTTTTTATCTAAACTCGTTATTTTATGTCCATCTGTTCAGTCAGAGTTTTCATTTGTTCACCAATTTTCGTGTCCAGAGAATTTATTTTACTATCAAAAGCTTGGCTCAGAGACTGAACTGATGAGTCTATTTTGTTATCTAAACAATCAATTTTGCTTGCTAAAGATTTATTTGATAGCTCCATTGCATCTATTTTAGATCCATGTGAATCTATTTTGTTAGTTAAAGCTCTATTTGATAGCTCTATTGCATCTATTTTGTTAGTTATGTCTTCAGCTAACGATTGATGTGACTGACTGATAACTTCGCTAATCCTTTGCATCCACATATTCGGATCAAATGGCAGATTTGACATTGGCTCTGGTTTCATTTTCAGACCCACAGTATACTTAAACTCTCTGTGTATGTTTCATCCGGATCCTGCTCACATTCTGGAATTTCCTGCTTTATTGTCATATCGCCTACATTTTCTGTTTTCACGTCAAAATCTGTGTTGCGGTCGGCGTCTGGCTCACCGCCAAACAATGCGGAAGCCGGCTCCAGCCTTTGTAGTGGATGCCCCGCCTGCAAATAATGAGGAAAAATACATAAAGCATCGTTTTATATATCACCCTGTACGCACACATGATTGGAAAGCACCGTTGGTCACTGTGTTGTGGTGTCACAACTGAACAGTTTAAATTTCTAGGTGTATAGATAGACAGTACCCTGTCGTGGAAAGCCCATGTACAGGAGCTTGTTCCAAAACTAAATTCTGCTTTATTTACCATTAGAACAATATCTGAAATAAGTGATTTGTCAACACGAAAAGTAGTCTACTACGCTTACTTTCACTCACTTATGACGTACGGCGTTATTTTTTGGGGTAACTTGACTGAAACAAAAAGGATTTTTTTGGCTCAGAAACGGGCGGTTCGAGCAATACGTGGTGTAAGTTCACGAACTTCATGTAGACCCCTTTTCAGTAGTCTGGGAATTTTGACACTGGCGTCACAATACGTTTTTTCTTTAGTGTCGTTTGTTGTTAATAATATCAGCTTATACCCACGAGTTAGTAGCTTTCACTCAGTTAATACTAGACAGAAGTCGAATCTACATTTGCATCAAACAACCTTGACACTTGTACAGAAAGGTGTGCAGGATTCTGCGGCATCCATTTTCAATAAGCTGCCACAAGAACTAAAGAATCTTAGCACTAACCCACACGCTTTCAAATCTAAATTGAAGAGTTACCTCATGGCTCACTCCTTTTATTCTGTCGAGGAACTCCTAGAAAAATTAAGCAATTAAACTAATTCATTTTTATTGATTCTTTTCACTTAGTCTTAAGAGTGTCGTGCGCATAAGACTACTTAAAAATGTTCTATTACCATTCTTGTGTGAAACTTCATGTATTGACTTGTTCCATGACCATGGAGTCTTACTCCTTAATTCAAATGTTCAAATGTTTGTTAAGCTTATGGGACTTAACTGCGGGGCCATCAGTCCCTAAACTTACAAACTACTTATGAATTACCTTATACTAAAGACGACACAAACATCCATGCCCGAGGGGGGATTTGAACCCCCGACCGTAGCGGCCGTGCAGTCTGTGACTGGCGTGCCGCAGTCCCCTCGGCCTCCGCGGCCGGCACTCCTCAATTAGGTCCTGCGGAACAGAAAACAATATTATTATTATTATTATATGTTAATGAGAACAAATATTTGTTTTTCATTATTTCACGCAGTTGGTGACGAATTAAAATGTTTAAAATACTCTCATAATCCCTCTTTAAGAGGGACAATATTACGTTAAAAGTTTGACGCAATAAGACAAGTATTAAAGTTGGAAAGTACAAATGTTTGATGACTGCATAATACACGGACTTTATTCGTCCTGTATTGGAGAATGAGAAGACTTACAGACTTCCAATAAACTTTGTAATAATTTCAAACCTTTATAAATCATTTTTGTCACTGACATTCCCAACAAATGATTAAAGAGAAAAATAATTATCCGCTATCATGCAGTCTATCTTCAGCATCGAGTGTGACGTTTCCATTTATTACGTTTGTACTAACGACCCTATCCACAACACAGTTGCACTTATTATCCACATAAAACATTGAATAGGCCTACAGAATTATATCTCTCTACCATTCAGTGTTCAGGAGATATGACGTCATAAGAATTCCGTGAAGCACTTACTTTGCTACAGATGGACTATATTCATGCATCGCTTAATCCTGAGAGCACTTTTGCGAGTCTCAAGAAACGTTAAAGATCAACATTAAACATAGATACAAAACCTTCTTCAAGTGTTTTCTCGTTTGCCTTCTTAGCGTTAAATTGTAATTAACGAAGCAGAGATTTACTGGTTGATCTCTAAAGTGGCTCATCGTCGCTACCTCGTGCAGTGATGCCCAGCCGTTAAGCTCGGCAGCGCAGTGAAACTCGAGTAACGGATATAAAGTAGTGGAATGGAAGAGCTTTTGTCGGCCTATAAACTCTTGGAGTTGACGCTCTCTATAAATAGCTTACTAATAGACGTGGTTGCCGCCGGCAGTTGCCACACATAAACAGTTGAAAAGACGGAACGGCAGCTGTGGCCTGACCTATCTAAAAGGCCTGCAAGAGGAACCACTGAAAGCAACAAAACGTAAAAAAAAGTTGTTGCAATATGTACGCGGCTCATAAAACTGGTAAATGCCGCAGACGAAATACTCCAGTGAATGGCTGAGAGGAGCCGCATTTCATTGGCTATTGCGCGCTTCACTTGTCAACAAAAGAAACCTGTAAACGAGCAGACACGCCGTTCTGGAGAGGTGGTGAGTTTCAGAATAGGCAACGTGACCACCCACCAGTAACGTGTATTGACTGTGTGTGTGTCTGTGCGAGTCGGTTGTGTGCACTGCAACATGGGGCGACGTGAGCATGAGAGAGTACGTCAGAAAACTCATATTTGAGTTTTAATTCCAAATAATTAATGTATTCACCAACAGCCGTAAAGTTTATGTTGTTTTACACAACGGCCGATTTCGGTATTATACTAATACCATCTTTAGGCTCTATACAAATGAAGTTACAAATCAGTGTTGCAGCTATAACATGCTCTATACATGTTATATAAAATAATACTTATAAGATGCATTTGTTGTCTGTCTGTCTGTTCTCTTATAACTCAAGATCCAGACAACAAATAACGTGAAATGTGGTACACGTACACAAAATTACTTGGGGAAGGTTCTTAAACAGGTTTCGTTAAAATTTCGTTCAGTGCATGATGGAGGGTACTTATGGATTTCGCCAAAATCCACAGTTTTGCTCCGATCTTGATGAAATTTTGTATACTTGACCTTGAAAATACAGGGAATGCTAAGAGTGAGTATGTCTTCATTCCAAGAATACCTATCATTCCCTCAGACAACACCATACAATTCAAGAGAATACAGTTCCCTTTGAAACTGTGCTTTGCCATGACAATCAACAAGTCACAGGGCCAGTCTCTTGGGATTGCTGATATAGACTTGCAGACACCATGCTTCTCTCATGGACAGTTGTATGTGGCCTGCTCCAGAGTGGGCAAAGACGAAAATCTTTTTGTACATACTCCAAATGGAACTGCCGAGAATGTTGTTTATTACATTGCTGTAACGTAAATGTACCCTTTAATTACATGCAAATAAACGGTTTTGTACGCTTCTACAGAATACCTTATTTTAAACCCGGGCAAAGCCGGGTAGTTGCAGCCAGAACAAGTACAAATAACCCAACAATCAGCATTGAAGCAATATAACAAGGCGTAATGGATGGTATAATAAAAGGGTATTAAAATAAGATGGCCGCAGCAGAATAGCCGTGCACTCTAAGGCGCTCAGCTGCGGTGCGCGCAGTCCTCTGTCGGGCATGGATGTTTGTGTTGTCCTTTAAGTTAGTGTAAGTAGTTTGTAAATATAAGGACGTATGACCAACGTAGTTAAAACCCTTAGCTTTACAAACATTTGAAAATAAAATGACATTTATAAATAATAAAAGAATCGAAGTATCTGAAAGATATTACTTCTAGAAGCTTGGTATTGATTGTATGTATTAAATGATATTTATTCAGACTTTTGGTGAATACATTAATAATTTGGAATTAAAACTAGACCAGCTGCAGTCCCAATTCCAATATAACATGGAACTACATCATTACATATACATCTACATGGGATACTCTGCAAATCACATTTAAGTGCCTGGCAGAGGGTTCATCGAACCACCGTTATACTATTTATTTCCCATTCCATTCTCGAATAGCGCGCGGGAAGAAAGAACACCTGAATCTCTCCGTTTTAGCTATGATTTCTCGTATTTTATTCTGATGATCATTTCTACCTATGTAAGTGGGAGTCAACAATATATTTTCGCATTCGGAGGAGAATGTTGGCGATTATAGTTTCGTATTCAGCCCTCGCCGCAGCGATAAACTCCGTTGTTGTAATGATTCCCATCCCAGATCTTGTATAATCTCCCCTGTATCGTGACAATACAAAACGAGCTGCCCTTCTTTAGACTCTCTCGATGTCCTCCGTCAAACCCACATGATAAGGATCCCACACTGGGCAGCAATGCCCAAAGAAGGACGGACAAGCGTAGTGTGTGCAGTTTCTTTAGTAGTTCTGTTGCATCTTTCAAGGGTTATATCAATGAAACGCAGTCTCTGGTTCGCCTTTCCCACGATATTATGTACGTGTTCTTTCCAGTTTAAGTCTGAACTAATAGTAATTCCTAGGTATTTTGTGGAGTTTACGACCTTCACATTTGATTAATTTATCTTGTAAACAATGTTTAACGGATTTCTTTTTGTACTCATGTGGACGACTTCACACTTCTCATTATTTAAAGTTAATTGCCAATTTTTACACCATAGTGATATCTTATTCAGATCGTTCTGCAGTTGTTTTTGACCTTCAGATGATTTTACTAGACGATAAATGTGGGCGTCATCTGCAGACAACCTAAGAGAGCTACTTAGATTTTCCCTAAGTCGTTTATGTAAATAAGGAACAGCAGAGGACCAATAACATCACCCTGTGGAACACCCGATATAACCTCTGTTTGAGTCGATGCCTTACCATCGTTTAACTGCACAATCAGCTGCACTCTCGTGCAATTCAATAGCCTTCCACAGACCTTTATGTTTGAGGACAGATTCAGTCAGGTGGTTTCTCGTCCCAAGCCCCACCATGATTGCCTACCAGGTGGCCAGCAGCGCAAGCATGTCTCTTGGATTGCAGTCAAAGGCACCCCAAAGCAAGTTCACAACAGTCACTGGTGCTGCGTTCTCTAAAGCTGCAACTCCATCCACCGCAAGGTTTATTTTTCCTATATAGAACTTGGCCACCGCAGCTTCAGGTGCTGCCATCTACACCAGCACTAATCAGCACTCCACCACATCAGCACTACAGCCACTCCTGCCGTTACTAATGCAGATGATCTCTTCTTCAACCTTCAGCTACCGAGACGCCCATGGATTTGGACACACTGACATCCTCAGGAGATTGCCCCCGCAATGCAGGGGAAGGGGACATTTTGTCTGGTTCTCCTTCCGCGTTTTTCAGGGATCCACACAGCAAATGTTGGGATGCGTCCAAGCCGTTTCTGGATCCAGCTCCAGGTTTGAGACAATAGTCCAGTCTCTGACTGAGATCATTCTGATGCCATCATGGCCCATCACTGAACACCACCACGGTGAGACATTTTGGGAGCAATTGGATGTGGGAGTGGGAGTCTGGAGAGAATGTGATATCGTCAATAACTTCACCATGTTGTCAGTCGGTAAAATTATTTCTATGTTAGTGGGGCACCCCAATCAGGAGTCAGTCTGTACAGAATGTACGCTTGAGTTAGCAATGAACATGTTCTAAGTGTTGTGTTCTATTACCGACCGGTCTTAGAATTCCGGGCCACCTGCAGTTTTCAATGAGACAATATTAATAACTTTTCGAGATATTATATCGATTAAAAAAAAGCCTTTTAGGAAAAATGGCTAGTCTTCTCAGGGAATCGACCTACAATAACGATTTTTGTTTTATTTTGTTTGTAAACAGCAGAAGTATCAGTCTATTAAATAATTTTAAGGCGATATATACGGGGTGCTTCAGGAGGAATAGTAAATATTTTAGTGGGTGAATAGACGAATTGCTATACATATTTTGTGTTCAATTTCTATTGAGTAATGAAATGCCGCTGTACTAAGTAACGCATACAAGGCAAAGACATATGAGCAGGTTCGAATTTGATTATCAAGTATTCAACGAGATAATTCACATCGTCTGTCTTCATCTCCTGCTGGAAGGTATTGAATTAGGTGTAAATGATACGGATGGAACCCATACACATTTAACGTCCGTTATACCCCTGTATGTGGAACACCGGTATGTGAAAAAATTCTATGTTAAGGACTACGTTCAGTGGCGGATTCAGGACTTTGATTTGGGAGCGGCTTGACCCAGTTGAGTTAAAAGCAAGGTACTTTTGGAGGGGGCTAGATCCGGTCGAGGATGGGAATTACCAAGGGAAACACTAAGAGCAAGGTACTTTCGGGGGGGGGGGGCTTCAGCCCCATAGCCACCCCCCTGGATCCGCCACTGACTACGTTGCACCAACTGAATAATGTCTTCTATTTCATCCACAATCTGTTCATTTACATCAGGGGCGGCCACAATATTGGACTGCCGGCAGTCCGTTGGTACGCGGACCATTCCTTCTCTTCTACTGAATACTTGCTCCACTACGCCATCGTGCTGCCTGAGTGGGAACGTTCGTGGACAGTCGCCACTTAGACAGCAGAATCGTACACAGAATCGTACACAAGAGCAGCTTATATATTAGGTTTCATATTATACAATCTTAGGAAATTCAAAAAACTAAAGCTGTTGTTGTTGTTGTGGTCTTCAGTCCGGAGACTGATTTGATGCAGCTCTCCAACCTACTCTATCCTGAGCAAGCCTCTTCATCTCATAAGAACGGCAACCAACATCCGTAGGAATTTGCTTACTATATTCATCTTTTGGTCTCCCTCTGTGATTTTTACCTCACACACTTCCCTCCAACGCTAAATTCACAATTCCTTCATGTCTAAGAATGTGCCCTGCCAATCTATCCCTTCTTTTAGTCAGGATATGCCGCAAACTCCTTTTCTCTCCAATTCTGTTCCGTACCTCATTAATTACCCAATACACCCATCTAATCTTCAGCATTCCTCTGTAACACCACATTTCAAAGGCTTCTATCCTCTTCCTGTTCGCACTGTTTATCGTCCATGTTTCACTGCGATACAAAGCAACACTCCACACAAATGCCTTCAGAAAGGACTTCCTTATGCTTAAATTAATATTCGATGTTAACAAGTTTCTCTTTTTCAAAAACGCTTTTCTTCGCATTGCCGTTCTGCATTTTATATCCTCTGTACTGCGACCGTCACATGCTATTTTACTGCACAAGTAACAAAACTCATCTTCCGACTTTATTACTTCGTTACCCAATTTAATTCCTTCAGCATCACCTAATTTTCTAACACTGCATTCCATTAACCTTGTTTTGCTCTTGTTAATGTTCGTCTTATATGCTCCTTTCAACACATTGTCCATTCCATTTAATTGCTCCTCCAGATCCTTTGCTTTGTCTGACAGAATTACAATGTCATCGGCAAAACGCAATGTTTTTATTTCTTCACCCTGAACTTCAATTCCTTCTCCAAATTTCTCCTTGCTTTCCTTTATAACTTATTCAATGTACAAATTGAATAACATTGGAGAAAGACTCCAATCCTGCCTTACACCCTTCCCAACCTCTGCATCCGTTTGATGCCCTTCAACTCTGATAACTGCTGTCTGGTTTTTGTACAAGTTGTAAATAACCTTCCGTTCCCTATATTATACTCGTGCTGATTTGAAGATCTGAAAGAGTATATTCCAGTCAACATTATCAAAAGCTTTCTGCAATTATACAAAAGCTAGAAATGTAGGTTTGCCTTTCCTTAATCTATCTTCTAATATAAGGTGTAAAGTGAGGATTGTCTCCAGTGTTCCTACATTTCTGCTGAATCCAAACTGATCTTCCCCAAGGTCGGCTTCTACTACCTTTTCCATCCAACTAAAGCTATACGTAATCGGTATTTCACCATTATTGGTTTCTGATTCAGAAGTAACAAAATATAATTATGTGTTGCAACTGCAGTACACTAGTAATATTGTAACTAAAGCATATTGTCTCATTTAAAATTCTTACATTTTTGCTGAAGTATTGAAAGAGAGGCCAAAATAAAATGTTTCCTCTATAGAATAACATTATGGGTGTAATAAACTATCGCAACCAAGTGTGAAAAGAAGAAAATACACTTGAGCGCTTCTCTACCAACAGCGTGATGTCTACAGTTCTTAACAAAATATATCACAAACAAATATTCTCAAATGTTCAAATGTTTGTAGACTCTATGGGACTTAACTACGGGGTCATCAGTCCCTAAACTTACAAACTACTTATGAACTACTTACAACTAAGGACGGCACAAATATCCATGCCCGAGGGGGGATTCGAACCCCCGACCGTAGTGACCGTGCAGACCGTGGACTGGCGCTCCGCAGTCAGCTCGGCCATAAATATTCTATTACTTTTTTACTCGCTGAAGACATACAGTAATAAAATTGACATCTGTTTGCGCAGTGATGCGGAAACTGCTTGTCAGATTTCCGTTCCTCAGCCTATCATCATTATTTAATGTCACTGTACGAAAATATGTCTCACACACAATTGAGCTACATATACATAGATACTCTGTAAGTCACATTGAAGTCTATGGCAGAGGGTAAATCGAACTGCTTTTATGATGTTTTCTACGGTTCCGTTCTCTAATAGCTCACGGGGGAAAAGGAACACCTAAATCTTTCCGTTTCCGATCTAATTTCTCTTACTTTACTCCAAATGTTCAAATGTTTGTTAAGCTTATGGGACTTAACTACGGGGTCATCAGTCCCTAAACTTACAAACTACTTATGAACTACTTACGAACTAGGACGGCACAAATATCCATGCCCGAGGGGGGATTCGAACCCCCCGACCGTAGTGGCCGTGCTGACCGTGACTGGAGCGCCTCAGTCACCTCGGCCACCGCGGCCGGCTCTTACTTTACTCTCATGGTCATGTCTCTCTCTGTAGGTGGACGCTAACAAAATATGTTTGCATTCGGAAGAGAAACTTGGTGGAAGAAACTTCGCAAATAGATCTTGCAGCAACGCATAACGCCTTTCTTTTAAGGATTTCTACTCCAACTCGTGCATCATCGTAACACTCTCTCCCATTATCAAGATGTGGAAACTCTTCTCCAGGACATCCTTCGTAGCCGGCCGCGGTGGCCGAGGAGACTGAGGCGCTCCAGTCATGGTCTGCAAGGCCACTACGGGCGGGGGTTCGAATCCCCCCTCGGGCATGGATATTTGTGCCGTCCCAGTTCGTAAGTAGTTCATAAGTAGTTTGTAAGTTTAGGGACTGATGACCCCGTAGTTAAGTCCCATAGACTAAACAAACATCCTTCGTAACACTCCTGAACAGTTTTTACTTAGTATAATTTGACTCATAAACGCAAATAACCCTGAAAATCTATCAGTTCCATCAGAAATGGTCAGAGTCACTTTTAACTGATACAGTAAATGGTCTTAAAAACGTCTCAAAAAGATATCCTATGTTGCCAGTACCCTGAAAACGATATGAAAACTATTCCTGCATTTCTTGCAAAACTAAAATCAATATGACAAAATTTGCACTTTCTTTAGCGCCAGAAAAACGGGCGCTGGCGGCTGCAAAAACATCCCAGCACAAACCGGAAAGGAAAAGAGCGCATCGGACTGCAAGATGAAATGTCGCGCCGTTGCGAGTACTTCCGAAAAGTGCCGAGCAAACCCGAGGCAGTCCGAGCGTCACTTGGCCCGTCGACTCACGCCCAGCTGGCCCGCTTTGCCAAACGGCACTCCGTGGCCGGCCATCATTTACACGTTCAGATGCAATGCGACTGCTGGGCGCTGTGTCAGTGTATTGCACACAAGAGTAAACACTCTTGAAGCTGGTAGTCTGCGGTTAGGAAATCGTGTGCCGTACTCTCTACAAACAGCGGCAGTGTCGCCATTACAAAACCCATACACAAATACATATCGGCATACTCAACATGTGTAAATACGTGCGGCATGTTTACGCACTACATTACAGTAGACTTTGCAAACAAATCACAATAAAAACTTCAATTCAAGCTAAAGCACTACTCGAAAACTCGTAAAACAACACCCAATTGCTAACATTCTACAGATCGCCTATGGCTAGAGATCTGCGCGGATAAGAAAAGTGTTATCCGTATCCGCACCATATCCGCAAGACCCAGATCCGCAACCGTTTCCTCATCTGCGGCACTTTATCCGCATCCGCAGATATTAAAGTTTTACATGGGTAATAGTAACAGGTAGCAGTATTTAAAACTATGGTGTATAATGATATAATTATTGTTAGAGTGTCATTTCTGTGGCAACTTAACTACTTTTGACTTCTCGAATCACGGTAACTATTCTTTACCTACTCCGAAACAGGCTATTCCAAACAGGAAAACACTGGCGCTTCGGACACACACAGTAGCGCTTCGGACTCCGTGTGGTCGGAGCACTACGACAGCATCTTCTTAAATTTCAGTGGTTAAAACTGATCGGCATACAGAAGATTTTGCTGTGGTTACATTCAAAAAAAGAAACGGTTCTTTCGGAGTTTTATAAAAGGGACACTTAATTTTCCCCATATTAGCGCACAAGAGTTTATGTGACACAAAGCAAAGCATGTCATTTCAAGTGTTAAAACTGCTTCTAATTGGTACCCGTCAGCAAAAAGAGATAATGTCGGCTGCAGCTACGGCCAGCCTATACAGTCTAACATTGTGTACGTTCCTAAATACGTTACTTTCACTGTACACCGTATCTGATTATGAAAGTTGCTATAAAATGCTATTGTCAATCTTTATTACTTCCTTCACCATTTATCTAATACATAAACATGACTGTTTGTTCGTATTTTATACGCGGCTGTACCGTTCGTTCGGTTGCGATGAAACAGTGTAAGAATATACTTTTTTACACGAAAAACAGGCCACTATATCGTTGATCTTTTCCTTGCCAACAAATAGTATCCATTTTTTTTATTATTATTTTTTTTAATAATGGACGATTTCAACTTGTTTTCCTTCACTACTGTCAAATCATTTCTGTTCACTTTACATGATATTGATGCCGTGGTTATTTTAAGAAAAAACTGTCATCGTATTCACTACGATTTACGTTGTCAGTAAGTGAAGGTAGCTGAAATTTGGCATGGCATCTGTGGTGGGCAGTGGACCGGTTTGCCACCCAGAAAGCACTTGACAGACCGCAGATAAAAGACACGTTCGCGTAAAGGGGTCCCTCGGGTACAGCTACGTGCGCTATGGCACACATATTTGTCTGTGGCTGTGGCCAGGGGATGAGGACAAAAGACTTCCGCTCTACCTGGACACTGCAAGGATTCCAGGCTTGAATTTTTCAGCGAACATTTCGACACACGTACTGGGCAGATAACTCGCTCTTTATCCGCATATAACACCCGGATATCCGCGTCGCTCATAATTTTATCCGCAAAGTAAGAAATTCTGCGAATTTCCGTGGATATATCCGCGGATATCCACATCCGCGCAGATCTCCACCTATGGCAACCCATAGCACCAGTTTACGAACTCACGAAACGAAAATTGAGCTCAACTGTATCTTAACACTCCATAGAAATTGGATGCACTTAGTTATATATGTCTAAAAGAACAGACGCCACTTTTGATCCTGCAGTTATTATCTATTCATATTCATGGAATGTATGACATTAATTGCGAATGGATAAGGTTGAAAATGTGTAGTGAAGATTGGAATGCGGGTCCTGCTTTCTAGGCATTTGCGCTGACCTCTGCACCTCTGGGGACACAGCGATCATCACATCTGCACGGAATGAGAATTTGTATCTGGCGGGAGGCGTACATGAGTAATTCCGTGCATGGATGGTGATCGCTGTGTCCCCAGTGGTGTGGAGGTCAGCACAACTCCCTAGAAAGTAGGAGCCCTGGGTTCGAATCCCCATCTGCGTACACATTTTCAACTTTACCCATTCGCAGTTAATGTCACACATTCTGTAAATATTATATGGCTTTCTTATTGAAATTCGTCTATACTACTACATTTAATATTCGTCCTGAAACAGCCTATATATTGTCTGGCTTTTGTATTACGGAAATAGCATTTTTTCATAAGTTTGAAAAAAAGATGATTTTCTACGACCTTCTTGAGCCGAGAAAACTTTTTTTTCCCCCTCTAGTGAACCATTTAGCAATTGACAGCTATGTGCTTGAAGGAGTTAAATGTTAACAACTTTCATTTTCAAGACAAATTACTGGCGGTAGCAGAATGCGTCGTTCTAAATGAATTAGGGGCTTCCGTTTTTCAAAACAAAAGATGTCTCGTTGCTTTGAATTCTTCACATGGCAGCTGATTTAGAGGCTGTAAAATTCGTATTGCCACATTTACGATTAAGATGGTGGAAACTGGGATGCGGTTCAGCTAAATGTCATCTGTCTTCTTTTACTTAAGTCTATTTGATTGTTTTGTATTAGTGACTGAGGAATAAAGTAAAGCTTGCAGACTTTTAATCAATCTGCTTGAAACGGCGATGGAATACGGGCAACCGGCGTGTGGTCTCTCTGAAAATTATCCTGATACGTTGCATTTTTGAAATTTTTGCACAAAAGATAAGTAAGCAGTATAAAGAATGTTAGAAAAACCAGAACAACTATAATGTATGTCAAGCTGTTCCAAGAGGCTGAACCGCAAGTAGGAGTGAAGACGAGTGCTCACTGCCCCAGCTCTGAGCTGCGGTGTTAAGCAGATCACGTCACGCACGCTAGTTCAAATGTTTGTTAAGCTTATGGGGCTTAACTGTGGGGTCATCAGTCCCTAAACGTACAAACTACTTATGAATTACCTTATAGTAAAGACAGCACAAACATCCATGCCCGAGAGAACCGCCAGACGGGGAGCGGAGCGGGTTCGCACATCGGAGCATAGCGCCTTAGTGCGCTCGGCCACTCCGCCGCGGCCGCGCGCTAGTACTCGGCGGGCATAAGGTAACAGGCGCGCTCGTTTACTGGCGGTAGCAGAATGCGTCGTTCTAAATGAATTAGGGGCTTCTGTTTTTCAAAACAAAACAAAAGATGCCCCGTTGCTTTGAATTCTCCATATGGCTGCTGATTTAGAGACTGTAAAATTCGTATTGCCACATTTACGATTAAGATGGTGGAAACTAGGATGCGGTTCAGCTAAATGTCATCTGTCTTCTTTTGATCCTCTAGCAATAATTTCTCGAATCATTGACTTCTTCATTAAAAATAATGGCAAGATCTCTTATACTCTGCGTAAGAAATATACCTTTCGTTAATTAATTGGTAGTGGTTCCGATGAGCTGTCTAGGTCACAAAATTATTTATTGCAGGTCACTCTAGTAGTGGAGTATAACTTTGGTGGCGTGTTTCGGACAAGATCATTATCAGATTTGTTTTGTGACGACAGCCACACGTTTGCAGATGCATGGATTTTGAATATGTTGTTTCTTAAACATACATGCAGACTACCGTAAGTAGCACTAGAAATTAATTTCATCATGGTGACCTGCCACTTCCACAACTTCATGTTACATTTACTCCTTACGTTGATTCCTTGAAACAGGCTTCTGAAAAATTAAAATATGCCAGCATAAACATGCTTTGTGTGCCTCGGTTGCACAGTGGTAGAGTGCCAGACTGCAAATCCAAAGGTCGCGGTTTCGATCCCCGCCAGGTTCTGGGATTTTTATCTGTCACTTTCCACTTCTTTCACCTCTAGCAGCATTGCTCATGTGAAAACTACCGAGTAGCACCGTGGTTCGGAGCCCACGATAAACTGTAGGTCTCCTCATAACTGGCTGGGTAAGTCAGTTCGAAGGTCGGAGGAAGGCAACGGCATACCACCTCCAAACAGGACCATGCCTAGTAAAGCACTGTGGTGTTCAAACCAATTTTGGGATTGTTGACTGCTTTACCTTTTTCTTACTTAAACATGCTTTATTAAATTAGTCATGAAATCAAATAGTTTATATTCAGGATGACAGAGATTTTACAGTAATTAAGATATCGAGAAACACCTTATCGCTGAGGATTCGTCTGGTTCCATGTGTCCGGAATTTTGACGGAGAAAAATGACAGTCTCACTGATAGCTACTTCAGAAAGCGTTCTGCCCGTGGCGGGAATTGGAGTGCGACTGCAGTTTTTCGTGACGTCAGAGACCAGCCGGCTGCTTCACTCAAACATACGCTATCCGCAGCCGTGTGCCCCATGCGACAACAGCTCACTAAAGCTCTATATGCTTTACAGCTCACGGCCGAGAAGCGGTGCCCCGCGAGCGAGCAAGTGAGCGCTCCCTTGCTCACGGGCGAGCGCGCGACATGGAACAGCCTGATGTATGTATCAAGTCCAAGTTTTTCGAAGCAATTTTTTCATCTGTATAATTAACAAAGTCTTAAAAGTTATTTAATAGCATAATGGGGCAACTCTTTATGAATAAAATAATTCTAAAACCGTTGCTGTAGGTCGATCCCCCGTGAACAATGTCATTTCCAGAAAGCCCTTCTTCAAATCAATTCACCTCGTAAAATTATTAGCACTCTTTAATTTTTGAAACAACTACTTTTTTGACTTGCTACTACCACGGGCTATACCTGCAGGAGATACCAATTCTGGGAACATGATCGTTACCGATGTATATTCTTTCAGGATAGAACGAGGCCGCGGCGGAGTGGCCGAGCGCATTGAGGCGCTATGCTCCGAAGCGCGATGCCGTTTCCGTAGGGGATTCAAAAAAATGTTCAAATGTTTGTAAAGCTTATGGGACTTAACTACTGGGTCATCAGTCCCTAAACTTACAAACTACTTATGAACTACTTACGAACTAGGACGGCACAAATATCCATGCCCGAGGGGGGATTCGAACCCCCGACCGTAGTGACCGTGCAGACCGTGACTGAAGCGCCTCAGTCCCCTCGGCCACCGCGGCCGGCGTAGGGGATTCGAATCCTCTCTCGGGCATGGATGTTTGTGATATCTTTAGTATAAGTTAGTTCAAAAATGTTCAAATGTTTGTAGAGCTAAACTTACAAACTATTTATGAACTATTTGGTTTACGTTTTAGGAGGCGATCTACTTATAATATTGTAAAAAGATATAAAATAGCCAAGATCGCTTATCATCAATTTTTATTAACGACGACCGGTTTCGTTAAAACATAATTATCACAGTGAGTGACAAAAGCAAACTGCTTTTGTCACTCACTGTGATAATTATGTTTTACTATAATGACATAGTGCACCTATGCACTGTAAATTGTTATATAACAACTGTTTGACATTGCAAGATTATGGCCTTGTAAAATATTTTATTTGAGCTGATGATGCTGACATAGTTCAGCGAAACCGGTCGTCGTTAATAAAAATTGATGATAAGCGATCTTGGCTATTTTATATCTTTTTACAATACTTATGAACTAGCTTATAATTAAGACGGCACAAACATCCATGCCCAACCGCAGCAGCCGTGCAGACCGTGACAGGTACGCCGCAGCCGCTAGGGCACCGTGGCCGGCAAAAAAAAAAAAAAAAAAAAAAAAAAAAAAAAAAAAAAAAAAAAAAAAAAAAAACAGTTCATAAGTAGTTTGTAAGTTAAGTGACTGATCGACCTCGCAGTTAAGTCCCTTGAATTTGCTTTGATAGATCGAGACCTCGTCCGCATCATACAGAGTATGGTTTGTCATTGTCAAATACGTGTGGTAGGCAGAGAAAACTATGTTTTGTTGTTCGAGATTCTGTTATCATGTATATTCTTTTCCAAGTACCTCTTCATAAGAGGTTTTGGACTTGGCTGTGTGTCAGTTCACTCGTAATTAAACTTAACCCCACCAAGAACATGTTGAGGATCTTTTCTCTACTTTTTAATTGTGTTTGGCTTCTGTAACCAGTGGAGATCGAGCAGATGAGTCTTTCACTTTATAGTTTGTGCTTTTTGTTAACTTTTAGTCAATGTGGACTTGTTGACAGTGTAGTTTAACATTATGAACAGTTTTCAACAGGACAATGGCTAGTACAGAAATATGCGAATAAAACTAATCTCTGCGCTTAACGACTATTTAAATGCTCTTTCTCTTACTGATTAGAAGCTAGGGACTTTTCGTATGAAAAGTGCTTATTGAAGCTATAAATATTTGAATATTTGGAACCAAGCAATGTCTAAATGTGGCTGAAAATTTGCATTAGATAACTGCAGTGCTAGACACAATAGATATACTATCAATTAATGCTGAAACATATTGTGTGGAGGAGAAAAGGGGGCGGGGCCTAGCCACAAAGAAATGCTATATCCGTCGAGTTCTGGCGTATGACAACGATACTACGAGATGAAGTATCCTGGGTTCTCCAGTGAATCAGAACGCAGCTGCTCTAGTGGTAGGAGAAGCAAAATTACGTGAGATCACCCGCAAACATCTCTAAAAATATGTGACGCCGTTTACAGCATTTTCATCGGCTCTTTGAGCCGAGGCTTGCAAGTTTGTTGTCATGTGGCTCACAAAAGACTGAGTCCAGGACTGAAGATTCTGGTTGCGACGTGAGAAACTTGAGTGAGTGATGCCTAGCGCAGCTATTTATTTGTTAATGCTGCAATCCACGGTTTGACATATCAATCACGATACAATCACTGAGTGCCGCCGAATCCTGTCGTCTTTGAGGTTTGTACGTAGATCATTTCGCGTGTGATTGTGAACTATTCACAGAGCTACCAAGGCATATCGATTGATTAGAGCAGCGTTCTACTTCTACATGGGATACTCTGCAAATCACATTTAAGTTCCTGGCAGAGGGTTCAACCAACCACCTATTTATCTCTCATTCCATTGTCGAATAGCGCGCGGGAAGAGAGAACACTGTCTCCCCTTTATCGAGACAAACAAAACGAGCTGCCATTCTTTGAACTCTTTCGATGTCCTCCGTCGAACCTACCTGATAAGGATCCCACACTGGGCAGCAATACTCCAAAAAAGGACGGACAAGCATAGTGTATGCCGTCTCTTTTGTTGTTCTGTTACATCTTTTAAGGGTTCTGCCAATAAAACGCACTTTCTGGTTCGCCTTTCCCACTACATTATCTACGTATTCTTTCCAGTTTAAGTCTGAAGTCATTGTAATTCCTAGATATTTTGTGGAGTTTATGGCCTTCACTTTTGACTGATTTATCTTGTAAACAAAGTTTTAACGGATTTCTTTTCGTACTCATGTGGACGACTCACACTTCGCATTATTTAGAGTCAAATGCCAAGTTTTACACCATAGTGATATTTATATCGTTCTATAGTTGGTTTTGATCTTCAGATGATTTTAGTAGACGGTAAATTACGGCGTTATCTGCAAAAAAGAGAGCTACATAGATTTTCTTCCCAAACTTTTTGAATACGCGACCCACCTTCCAAACAAAAGTATTCTTACCCCCCACCCCCTCCCGAACCCCTGAACCATAAGACAATATGTATGTCATCTGAAAGGTGAAGCATTTGATTTTCTTTCTGCTAATACAACTCTTTTGTTACAAAGAGAGTACAGTAATGTATAATTTCTCGAGTATTTTTCGGAAAGGAACACATTATCCATTCTTTTCAGGGTTTCCGACATAAACACACATTTTGATTAACGAGGTTTTGCAGTCAGGTAAGACTTGTAAATGACTCGGGATCGTTCAGCAAGGTCTCGTTGTAAACTAAGTTTGTAGGGAACTAGATCTTTTTTTCGGAATTACACATTACATCAAGTACGTTTAGCTATGAATTCGTTCCTGAAAACATTTCTGATGCTTTGCGTTTATTCATCGTTAATGTGTTGCATTCATCATAAAACATTTTACGTACTACTGAATTCAGAATTAATGTAAATGATGTAAATGAATTATCAGTTTGATTTGACCTCTGTTTCGGAATTACGGAACCCAGTAGTATTCAGACTACTAGTACACTGAGTTGGCTTTTTTTTATGGTGCAACTATTTTCTCATGTGACCGCTATCCCCCGAACGAGACTTTGAGTCAACCTGGGGGGCGCGACCCACAAGCTGAGAAATATTGGCTTACAGTGACAAAAATATAGTTGTAACGAATGCAGCACATTCAGTGGCTAGAAAGACCAGTCCAATGACGATAATTTCTGGTAGTTAGCATATCCGACAGTGCATTAATAAGCACCACTCAGACTATGTGGAACATTTTAAAACCAAACATTACTGGGTTTTTCGCAGTAAGAAATATTTCATTATAGTGAGACTACAGTTTACATTTACGGTACTTATTCTATCTGAAGTTTCAGATTTGGTTGTAATTTATTTCTGGTTACTGCCAGGCTTTTCTTTTCTCCAAAATACGATGACCACTTTAGTACCATTTATAAGTGCGAATAATTCTGGAATCTTACACTTAATGCATATGTCGCGTTGACCATCATTGGATTCACATTTTCTTCTTCCGACCATAAGGACGTCTTATAGGCTATAGAGGTATCTCTATGCTACACGATTAACTGTTGCCGGAGCGCACCGAAATCTATTATTCGAATTCTAATATGAGCAAGTGCACCCAGTGCAACAGTTCTTGTAATCTTATGTTTTGACAAACTGGTGTATCAAGTACTTCATGTTCGTGGCTTGGACTGTTACGAATTAACATTTTCTACATGTTATGTAGTTTTATTGAGATGTAAAAATATGAGGTCGATAACCCTCAGATAAACTTCTGAAAAAGAAGGAAGCTTAGGGCTTAACGTCCCGTCGACAACTTCGTCATTATAGACGGAGCTAACGTTCGGAGTTTTGGATAAGGATAGGGAAGGAAATCGGCCGTGCCATTTGAAAGGAACCATCCCGGCATTTGCCTGAAGTGATTTAGGGAAACCACAGAAAACCTAAATCTGGATGGCGGGAGGTGGATTTGAACCACCGTTCTCCCGATGCGAGTCCAGTGCGTTGTCACTGCGCCACCTCACTCGGCTAAACTTCTGAGTGTCGCTGTAATAACAGTAGGCGTCAACAAAAGAAATAATAAATCGACACCGCAGGGATCCGAAAGGTTAGAAGGCAGTTGAAGCAGCAGCCCAATGGCGTCCACAGAGGTTGCTTTTTCTCCGAACGGTCCTACAAACCGCCATGAGGGCGAGACATTAAGCTACCAGCAACGGACGCAGACATTTTATTCATGGCATGTCCATCGGCTACTACATAGCGATGTGTATGCTACAGAGTAACGAAGTTAGTCCTCGCCAGTAGTTCTATAGCAAACTCAGTAACAGAACAGTTCAGGCAGATATCACTTTATAGTATAGTGTGCCAAGTACCGTAGTCCTGCCACAAACGTGTGACAGTCTTAGTCGGAGTGTTAACTCTTCAGCATAGTTGCTACAAACCTAAAAGTCGCTATGAATCTATGCAGTTGCAGTACTGCTAATATTCAGAAACAATAAAGAACTGCTTGCATGTGCAATGCCCTATATTAATGTACTTAAAGAAGAAACCCATGTAAAGCAATCTGTACAGTTAATCTTTTTGAGTTGAAGTATATTCTCATTTAAAAGTGTTTATTTATTTCACACGTTACACTTTCCAGTGACCCATAAGGCTTTTTTATATGTATTGTGAACGCGTTCCAATAGTCCATCTGAATTCAAGCGTTCCTTACAAAAGCGAACCAAGAAAATTTATCGGTAGACTCCCTTTCATCTAATATATAAAAATGAATGTTTGTGTGTTCGTATTTCATGCGCGGCTGTACCGTTCAAGCAATTGTGATGAAACTTTGTTAACATATTGCTTGCACTTTCGCGATGGTCATAGGCACCATTAAATGAGTGTAGGACACATAGTTCAGAAGTTATTACGTAATAAACATTGAAAAGCGCGGAAAAGTGCTGCATCATGCGACGTCTGCTTCTAAACCACTTTACATGCTTCAACCAAATCTGGTACAGATGTTCCTTCCATGAGGTAACAATTGACGTAGGGATAAGAACTGCTTACGGCATATAGTTCAGGAGATATGACGTCATAAACAATTATATGGTTGAAAACCTGTGGCATCATGCGACATGCGAATAAGGACACTTTACTCATCCTAAAATCTTCATGACATTTTGAACACTTGACCTTCAAAACAAGAGGAAGATCACTGTCACATAAAATTTTGGATGGTTCATAGCAGAGGATACTATGGACTTCCGATCCTGATGAAATTTTTAAATATGATTGAACAATTCAGTTTATCAGTGCAATATTAATATATTTAGATTACCTACAATCATTTCAATTAATTAAAGTGACTACACAGTTAATTTTCAGATTTCGGCGTAGTTTCGAATGAAATAAAATTTCTGAAAATTCTAGCAGCTCTCTCTGGAAGTTATGTTACATTTTTCAGAGTGATAATCATCAAAGAAACATTTAAAACGTAAATATTGTTCACAGCATGTGAATTTTATATGAGTAATTTAAAGTAAAAAAAAAAAAAAAAAAAAAAAAAAAAAAAAACGAACCAAGCGTACCTAATCATTGGGGTGAAAACCACGAGCAGAAGGAATTTGTTGTTACCAACGTATGGTTTTAATGTGAATTTGAAAATAAATAAATAAATCTAATATATATAAAATAAATGTATGTTTGTCTTTTTTGTTCGTATTTTATACACGGTCATACCGTGCAACCGATTGCTATAAAACTTTGTTGACTAATTGTTTGCACTCGCACGAAGGTTACAGGCACACTAAAATTAACTTTCATATGGTGCATGGCGGAGGGTGCTTTACAATTAGTTAATTCATATCATACGCATTCACGTTGAAATGGCTGGTCGGATGTGAATGAAATTTTGAACAGCGGTAGCTTATACCCTGCATTAATACATGGGCTACGTTTCATAAGCCACCGTACGGTGCGTGGCCGAGGGTAACTTACAATTTCGCTGTGAAATTGTACTTTTATCTCTTTTGTGCACTCCTCTGTGTATCAGTGAAGTGTTTCTCTTCGTTTTGCTCTCAAGGAATTCTCTCATCCTTGTTCTCTCTGTGTTTTCGTTCCGTCACACGTTACATCACTGCTTGGAACAGGTGACTGATGACCTTGTAGTTTGGTCCCCTATAAACAACAACAATAACAACAACTTACAATTGGTTAATACGCATGTTTCTCTGCACGCTGAAACACCTGGGTGGGTTTAAATGAAATTTGGAATGAGATAGCTTAAACCCCGAATTAACGCATGATCTACCTTTACGAAGCCACCGTAAGGTGCATGGCAGAGGGTACGTTACAGTGTGTTCACACGTTTGTTACTCTCCACGCTGAAACGGCTGGACGGAGTTGAATGAAATGTGGAATGAAGAAAGCTTGGCCTATACCCCGATTTAATACATGGGCCAACATTCGTAAGCAACTGTAGGTGCAAGACAGACAGTATGTTACAACAAACATTCAAATTGAAACTTCCTCGCAGATTGAAATTGCCTCGATTGACTATGCTGTCGATGGGACGCTAAATTCCAATATTGTTTCTGTATTTCCTCTAAGCGAGTTTGAAAGGGGGTCTAATTTAGGCCTTAAGAGTGGTGGGAACTTTTGGAGAAATGCCATACTAGTTGGACGTGCTGCGTCACTTCGGCAAACATGCTGGTTGCAATGATCATGTGACATTATCACACCCACAGATGAAGTTCTGGGAATCCATTCAACACAGACGTACATCAATATCGTCGTATTGCAAGGGCAATAGTTCGTACGACTACCACAGCACAGATAAAAGGGTTTATGAGCCGCGCGGGAATGACTGCGCGTTTCTACATACCATGTCAGGGACTTCGCGGCTGCTCTCGTCGGAGGTTAGAGTCCTTCCTCGGACATGGGCGTGTGTGATGTCCTTAGGTTAATTTTAGTTTAAGTAGTCTGTAAGTCTACTTTCCCCTTGCTTTCAGTAGTTCACAGTAACTGCATGGCAAAGCCACTTTGGTTATAAGGCCAGCTCAGTCAGTCATCCAGACTGTTACCCCTTAACTACTGAAAAGGCTGCTGCTCCTCTTCAGGAACCAAGCGTTTGTCTGACCTGTCCACAGGTACCTCTCCGCTCTGGCTCCAGCTAAGATACAATTATTTGTATCGCTGAGGCAAGCAAGCCACCCCACCTCGGCAATGTCTGTAACCACATAAAGTCGAGGCACTAGCTCGGAGTCGCTTACCTAGAAATTATTTATCAACCAATCTTTGACCAAGTTAGCTAATGGAAGTAAATTTTTTCAGTTTGTATGTGTTTGATCAGTGAAGAAGGCAATTGGCAAGCCAGCACATTTAATAATTTGTATCCAATCTTTAACAGTACTATAAACACGTAGCATCTCCAATCACTTGAATTATTATGAGTGGTACAAGTCTTTAAATTATTTCAGTACTTCATAAGTGAAATAGCACTAAGCATTTCATCCACGCTAGAAACATTTCAAAGTCACAAAAATTAATTTAACGGGATATAAAGGTATTTCTGTTACAAAGACAGAAAAAATAGCCATTACTTACTCGTAATATCGATTGAGTTGTTGTTGTTATTGTTGCGGTCTTCAGTCCACAGACTGGTTTTATGCAGCTCTCCACGCTACCCTGTCCTGTGCAAGTCTCTTCATCTGAGAATATGATCGGCAACATACATCCTTTTGAATCTGCTTACTGTATTCGTCCCTCGGTCTCCCCCTACGATTTTTACCCCACACACTTCCTTCTAATGCTAAGTTGACAATTCCTTGATGTCTCAGATTGTGTCCTACCAATCTATCCCTTCTCTTAGTCAGAATATGCCAGAACCTCATTTTCTCCCCAATTCGGTTAAGCACCTCCTCATTAGTCACATGATATACCCATCTAATCTTCATCATTCATCTGTAGCACGACATTTTTCACTGCCATACAATGCTACACTCCAGACAAATGCTTTCAAAAAGGACTTCCTAACATTTAAATTAATATTGGATGTTAACAAGTTTCGCTTCTTTAGAAACGCGTTTCTCCCCATAGCCATTCTGCATTTTATATCTTCTTTACTTCGGCCATCGGAAGTTATCTTGCTACCCAAATAACAAAATTCATCTACTACTTTTATTGTGTCATAACCTAATCTAATGCCTTCAGAATCGCCTGATTTTCTGACATTACATTCCATTACCTTCGTTTTATTCTTGTTAAAGTTCATCTTATATCTTCCTTTCAAGACACTGTCCATTCCATTCAATTGCTCTTCCAGATCCTCTGCAGTGTCTGACAAAATTACTATGTCTTTGGCAAACCGCAAACTTTTTATTTCTTCTCCCTGAACTTTAATTCCCAATCCATAACATTCATATCAAAGACTTGAGTTCACCTTGTTCAAGTTTTCCAGTAGAGCTAGCTGGAAACTAAATCATAGTGAGTAGGTTTCTGAATCACAAAGTTGGACAAAATTCGTATTGATTCATTCAATACAACAAAAATGATTCGTCCCATTGACCTTCCTTCAGGGTCGTTTCTCCGCTATCTTGGTAACTTACAAGGGAAAGCACTTCCTGGGTAATTCATTGAGGATAAGCCTCGGTATATAAGTAACACTGAAGAGTGAGCACATAGAAAAGGTACAGCGTACGAGCCAGCCATTTCCAAGTGGGAAAAGGCTGTAAAATTGATACATTTCAAATATTTTCATGTAGAATAGTCTGTGTGGTCGGAGTCCAATCTTGAGTTACGCAACAGTAACCAAATAATAAGGCAATAAACAATGTTGTTCCAGTGAAACAGAAGGCCTGTGTAGGGCGACCAGTTTAGGCGGTTTGTTACCTTTTGGGCTACTAATGGCAGAAATTTGTGATATTTTGATGATTACTGCCATGTTTTGGGGCCTGATTTTAATTTAACGTTATTTTAATGATGTTTGTGGCTCTACTACATTCTGCAATATTGCAACCTAAACTCTATATGTAATTGATGAGTAAAGGTGAAACTACAATTCTTGAGCAATATTGGCGACCTACATTTACATTATAAATAGCTTCCCACCCCAGAGTCGCAAGGGTACAATTTATTCATGAATAAAATGAGATGTGCCCTTAGCGACTCCCCAGGAAGCTTACAGTTCTTTCGTGAGTACGTGCGTGGCGAACACAGGGCCCCGAGCTAATGCAATCTTCCTTCCTTCTTTACTTCCCGGACTGCATTTCCTTTCCCCCACCTCTCCTTTCCTATTCTTACTCCTTCCCCTTCCCACTGGAGGACTGATAACCTTAGCAGTTTAGTCCCCCTATCCCAACCAAACTACCCAACCCAACCCACCCTTACCGAAAAAAAATATTAAGTATATTATTTTGTAAAATGTCTATATTTCCAGTAGTTAAGGCTGT
This sequence comes from Locusta migratoria, assembly GCA_026315105.1. Classification (NCBI taxonomy): domain Eukaryota; kingdom Metazoa; phylum Arthropoda; class Insecta; order Orthoptera; family Acrididae; genus Locusta; species Locusta migratoria. The sequence continues at coordinate 204,387,105 of CM048750.1, forward strand.
GCGTTATCTGTACAAAACAATTTCTGTCGTGATCATGAATTTATTGGAACGAAATAAATCGGGTTTCAAATTAGTGAGCAGTCTATTGCTTTCTCATGCGGATTATTTATCCACTGTTTCTACATCTGCCATAATATGATAGAATGAAAGCGGGATTCATTGTTTTGCTAGTCAGTTGTTGGTGTTTTTAATGCATTCATCTCAACGTTTGCTGTTGAATGATATTTTTGTGTGTCCATTTGGGTGTTTATACGTTTCAGTCTTCTGTTAGTACATCTCCACTTGACTCCTCTCACTGTCCATCTTCTCTTCCTGATATAAATGACGATACGTGCAGCACACGTTAACATTTCGTAAATTATGCATTTATTCCAACTTTTCTTTAGTCCATCTCCTCCTTCCCCATTACCCACTCCTCCCCCAATCTATCTGTTTCCGCAGTGGGAGTGGTAGTCATGTTTGCGTGAGTTGTGATTTGTATGAATGTAGGCCTATGTAAGCTCTATTTCTGATGAAGGTTGTGTCTGAAAGTTATATGAGTATCATATAACCTGCCTTCAACGGTCATATGTATGGGCCTGTAAGTGAAATACAGGGTGTTTATAAATGAATATCGGGGTTTTAACGCTTTGTAATATTTATTTTGTTAAACTTACAATTATGAATGACATGTCAAATGAAAGAGCAACTCAAACGGTTTTACCAAGAACCTTATCAGTGGGAGCACCATTTGTCACATGGCACACATCAAATATATAGCCAAGTTCTTTCCGAACCTTGATAAGTGTATCTTCAGTGACTGTAGCAACAGTTGCTTCAGTCTGGGTTCTTAATTCAGAGAGATCAGCTGGCAGAGGCACGTACACACGATCCTTGATCAAGCCCCAAAGGAAAAAAATCATATGGCGTTAGGTTGCAGGCTATCCGGCGCGTGGGTACAGTGACGTTCAACCAATTGTAAACGTCTTCCCATTCCATATTTTGCAGCAAAACATTCTTTTATTCAAGAATTCAACCAATTGCGTACTTCACTATTCCAGTGAAGTAGCGCACCATCTTGCTGGAAAATGATGTTCTCTGGCTCATCTTCTTCCAACTGAGGGAAGAGCCATTGCTCTAGTGATCAAGATAAGAAGCGCCAGTTACAGTAGGTTCACCAAAAAAGAAAGGCCCATACACTTTCCGCTGGGATACGGCACAAAAACACTTTAGGGGAATCTCGCTGCATTTTTACCATCTCATGCGAATTTTCTGAGCCCCAGGTAAGTACATAGCTGTAAGCGTTTTCTTAAAACTTTCAAAACTTTCGAACAGGAACTTGTAATTCACGACTAGCCTTGCAGACTGATTTCTTTGGGCTACGAGTGAACAAATATCTCATTCACTCAACAGTCTCTTCACTAACTCTTGATCGTCCCTTACTCTCCCCTTTACAAAGGCAGCTGGTTTTTTGAAACTGATACCAACTACCAATATTGTTATCACTTGGAGGATCACAACCGAACTTCAGCTATAACGCACGTTGCACACTAACAACAGATTCGGTCTTTGCAAACAGCAAAACACAAAAAGCTTTCCGTTCACTAGTCGCCATCTTTGCTACTACCGCTGTCTAGTGGATTGCGGCGGAAACATTGAGTGCTGTACACGCACACTGGCGCCAAACAAAACTGTTTGAGTTGCTCTTTCATTTATAACTCTAAGTTTAATATAATAAATTTTATAAAGCGTTAAAACTCATATATTCATTTATAAACACGCTGTATATTCCTGGGCCTGATTGTAGCTGCTTATGATGCGATTCAAAACAAACAAGGAATGAAACTTCCTGGCAGATTAAAATTGTATACCAGCAGCGAGACTCGAACCTGTGACCTTTGCCTTTCGCGGGCAAGCGCTCTACCGACTGAGCTATCCCAACACGACTAACGATCCGTCTTCACAACTTCAGCAAGTACTTCGCCTCCTGCTTTCCAAACTTCACAGAAGTTCTCCTGCGAACCTTGCTGGACTAGCACTCCTGGAAGAAAGGATATGGTGGAGACATTGCTTAGCCACAGCCTAAGGGATGTTTCCAAACTGAAACTTTCACTCTGCAGCGGAGTTTGCGCTGATATGAAACTTCCTGGCAGATTAAAATTGTGTGCCGGAACCAGGACTCGGACGTGGGACCTTTGCCTTTCGCGGGCAAGTGCTCTACCGACTGAGCTATTCCGACACGACTCACGATCCCTCCTCACAACTTTACTTCTCCCAGGTCCCAGTTTCGGGTCCCAGTTCCGGCACACAATTTTAATCGTCCAGGAAGTTTCATATCAGCGCACACTCCGCTGCAGAGTGAAAGTTTCATTCTCAAATCAGGAATATTTGTCAGGACCCGTCAGAATTTTGTTCGCTGATACCAAGTTTCATTGAGATTGATGCTGTCAGTCTCAGCACATTTGTATGATACAGTGCACGTGGTACGTTCATTGCGTCATCGATTGTGTTAGCAGTTAACTGTAACTAATGCAAATAAGAAAACACAAAACAATGTGCCTATATTCCTATTATCTCCTTAAGCTGGTTTCTCCAACTCCAGGTTCCCTAATTCAAATTGTTCAGTGGGGCATCCTCGATGTACTGTTAGATGTTTTCACGCTCTTACAGAAACTATCTGCATGTTAACAGGGATGTTAAAACCTAGCAATTGGCCAATTTTTGCCCCGCGAACTGACCACACAGTCTGGGGTGTCAAGCTACAGACTGAGCAGCCGTTCCCGCTGGAGGTTTCACCCTCGGCCCCGCGCGCGCGCTTGTGTGTGTGTGTGTGTGTGTGTGTGTGTTTGTGTGTTGTCCTTGGTGTACATTGTTTTAAGTAGTTTGTAAGTCTATGGACTGTTGACCATAGCAGTTTACGTTCATTTGACCAATTTTCATTGTACGAATTCTGAAATTCTGCAGTTAGCTACAAAAAAAGTACTGGGATGAGGTGCCACAAGTTCAGGTTGGTTTGTGTGTCATTTTCCGCAGAAAGTAAAGACCTATTTGCTTTCGGAAACGAAAAAGCTATTTCCTTGCTGCAATTCTTTTATTTCCTCCACACCCCTTTCGTGCTTTATTTTAGGGTACTATCAATAGATTCTTTATCTGGAAATTACATTTTTGGTTACTGATGTACATTAACCTCAACAGATTACAGACAGTTGCTTTACTCGAAATGATATAGGCTACTCGCGTTTTATAGCCCCGCGATTTCCACGGTGTTCTTTCCACCTGATCACTGGCTTCGCCACAGTTTGCGAAATTCCTTCTTCGTGCTATCACTCACTATTTCAATGTTTACAATTTTGAAGGTGTATCTCGTTTAGGAATCCGTTTGGTTACATCATATGTTGCCAACTTAACTGCGTTTGTGTTTCAAAATGTTCAAATGTTTGTATAGTCTATGTGACTTAACTACGGGGTCATCAGTCCCTAAACTTACAAACTACTTATGAACTACTTACGAACTAGGACGGCACAAATATCCATGCCAGAGGGGGGATTCGAACCCCCGACCGTAGTGGCCGTGCAGACCGTGACTGAAGCGCCTCAGTCCTCGCGGCCACCGCGGCCGGCCTGCGTTTGTGGTTGGGTCGTCTGTGTTTTGTGTGTGTGTACGAAAAAGATGGCTTTTGTGTGTGTCTGTGTGTGCGTGTGCGTGCGCTCGCGTGTGTAATCTCAGATAGTAGTAGGAATCAATGCTCAAATCATCAAAAAACAACAATTCCTACAACTATCTGAGATCACACACATACAAAGCCTTCTTTTTCGTACACACGCAAAACACAGACGCCCCACACAAGTTGGCGACACGTGATGTAAACAAACACATTCCTAAACTAGATACACTTTCAAGCCCGTGAAATTGGAAACATTGAAATAGTGAAAAAATTGTGGCGACGACGTGTGAATTCAGCCAGTGACCAGGCGGGAAGAACACCATGAAAACGGCGAGACTATAAAAGTGAGTAGCCTTCATCATTTCGAGTAAAACAAAAGTGAACTGTTTGTAATATAATTCCCAGATACAGAATCCAATTATGAGGCCGTAAAATATAAGGCAAAACGCGAATGGAGGAAACAGCTGTTTCATTTCCGAAATCAAATAATACCACAAGTTCCTTTTCTAATCACTGTACTAATGGTATCCACGTAGTTCTTGTATCAAATCTCTCAAGGCAGTCGGCTTCATTTTTATTAAATCTGCTTGTGCAATTGTATTATTCGCTAAATGTTAATAGATAAACTTATAGTGAGAAAGGGGGAGAGGGGCTACAACTCGGGCAGCTCTGTCAGAAACGCAGTTATCACCGCACTGCCGCTGCGGTTGGAAGGAAGATTAGGCTTTAACGGTCCGTCGACAGCGTGGTCATTACAGATGGCCATGAGGCTGGGTTGTTTCCGGCGGACTCGGAGCATTGCGCCAGAACTTCAAAGAAGACCGGGGGCCAGTCCCTTCCCGCGAACGTGCCGTTAAGCCAAAACTGCCAGCTAAGCTTCTGCGCGGAGCTCAGCCAGTGGGGCGGGATTATTATTACGTCGGGGCTGCCAGAGTCGCACAGCTTCCGAGAGAAGCGGGGCCGCTTTGTAAACAGCTGTTCCGGCGGCTCCTGAGCAACACACGGAGGGCCCGTTTGTTAGGCCGCGAAAATACACACGCTGACAGCACGCGGGGGCCGCAACACGTGGATGCCTGGGCCAGCCGCAGCACGCCGCACCTGCTGATAGCCTCACATGTGGGTCACCGATTTTGACCCAAATTTCAAAAGACGTTCTACTCTCAGGTGTTGACTTAACTCTTTCAGGGGCAGTGGTTATCAATGTTAACCGCATATTTTTTATCCCTTTGAGGGGCAGGAATTTTTTTTTAAAAGGAAAACACGTAATTTGCCAAAATTATAAAACTTCATACCAAACAGAACAATTTATTTTAATATACTTTTACAATATTTTGCTTACTTTTTTAATTACAGTCAATTAAATTGTGGTTACCTATGTTAACCACCGCCCATTATACTCACTAGTTACTTACTTGTTGCGCAATTTTGAGAAATAAAATTTTGACTTAGGAAATTTACACAAACAACTCCAAAGTACATTATTATTAAGAGTGAAATGTCTGAAAGCAAGTTTTGCCTTTTCGCAAAGAGGCACATTACATGACTGAGGAAAAAACTGAATCGTTTTACAGTCATCAAGTCATATATATGACTCATTTAAATCTGGAGATGAAGACCAATAATCTCGATTTACTTTGTAATTTTTTGACACTCATAAATAGATGCCTAAGAAAACCCTCATCTCATCTTCAGTAGTTGGCATGAAAGGCTTTCCTTTTTGTGCGGCATATAAATTGGTATGAAATGTAATATGGTTTACCATTTCATCAGTAAAAATTTCACAAAATATTTTATGTGGTAATGGATTTGACATCTCTGTAAAAATAGCTGTAGAGCCACTTTTTTCACAAAATTAGCCAGTTCTTCAACTCTGAAATTTTGGCTCCATTGTGGAGGAACATCCTGAACAATAGGTACACTTCCAGATTCACCAGAGGTACCATAATGATTTGAGGTACAGATGTTGTTGCTATAGCCAATGGTGGCATGGACAGAGGAAGTGATTCAGAGCCTGAAGAATCATCATTTGATGGCTTTTAGCCATGCAAGGTTGTATATTATCGCACAAATGACGATTACATTCTGGTAAATTATCAACTGCTTCATTGCTACTCTCTTCGGAACATGATAACACAATATAATCATTGTCAGGTACGTATGTAGGATCAATGTCAGAGTCTTCAAACAAACTTACATCACTATCTGAGTCTGTTGGAAAGTCCTCAAAGAGTAGTTTTTGTATTTCACTATCACTAAGACACCTCCTAGCCAAACTGGAAGAAAGCTGTGTACCAATTGCGCGGTGGTTAGCAGCGCTAACCAAGATAAAAGTAACAAAAATATGAAATGAATGAACTTGTTTCGCGTAACTATTTCACTGAACGTAATTAGCATGAACTAAATTTACATATGAAAATACTTACTTGGAAATGAAAGTAGTATATATCTGTCAAATTTGCCCTCCAAAACGTACACCAACTAAACCGCGCAAAACTGCTGCAAGGCAAGAAACAAACAGTGCTGTACCTATAATAGGAAAGCAAAATGCGTGATATCCAACGCCGCGCCATCCAGGGAGAACTCCCTCAACTAACTGTGTGCGTCGCAGTGACAATTGCTGCCCCATTCCGTCACCAGATGTTAAACAAGTGGTTAACATCGGTAACCACCGCCCTTGAAAGAGCTGATGCCTGGTCAAGGCCACTGCCCCTCAAAGAGTTAAGGGTATATTACACGGAGCGAATTTGGTCGCTAGTCGCTGGCGTATTTGGACGCAGCTGCTAAATTCGCTCCGTGTAAACAGGGACAGCGAACAAAGTCGCTGCTCAGAAACGCGAGCGTCTAAAGTTGAAGCGGTGGGCTACTTTAGACGCTGGTCGCTAGCGTTTTTGGTCGCTGGCGTTTTTGGACGCCCCGTGTCATATACGAGAGCGTCTAAAGTAGCACCAGTCGAGTCAAAATGTCGAAGAAAATTGTAAATGCTGGCGTTGTGTTTCTCGCAACAGTTTTAAAAGAACAATTAATGAACCAAAAGCAAAACGGAAAAGTAGAAAAGAATAAAAGAAAATGGATTAGAAGGTTGATTGCGAGGAGGGATAAATATGGTGCTTCTGCATATCTTTTGGGTGAATTATCGTGTGAAGATCCTTCTGCCTACAAAAATATAATGAGGATCACATAAGAAAATTTTTATAGATTACTGTAAATGGTAGAGGATAAAATAAGGAAACAGAATACCATCATGAGGATGGCGATCTCGCCAAGAATAAAATTTAAATAACCGTTATTTTTAATGTCCCATAATACTGGAAAACTTCGATAAATTTTCAGAAATATGATTACAATTCCACTTCATATTTTGTTTGGTAGGACGCAGAACGTTTAATATATTTATTTACGTCAATGATCACAAAATTTCTTTTCGTTTCGACGACCGGTTTCGGTCAGGACGACCATTCTCAAGTCTACAACAAATCCGAAAAAGGATACTATCTTAGAAAACAAATAATGCATTACATTCATAAATACATGTAATATAGCCGTATGGCATCATCACAGCATAAGTGTATCTTCATTAAGGAATGTACAAACAGATATGTGTAATATTTTTAACACGTTTTTTATATTGATGACTGTAATGCCTTATTTATGTTTTATAAGGTACCGTAGTCTATTACTAAATTTGTCCTGCTTCCGATTTGCTGTAGACTTGAAAATGGTCATCACTGACCGAAACCAGTCGTCAAAACGACGAGAAATTTTGTGATCGACGTAAATAAAGACATTAAAAGTAATTACAAAATGGATCACTAATATAAATTCGCGACCATGTCGCACCTTGGGAAACAGAACTGTTTGGTATCACCTAACCTCCAAAACAATGTATCATATGATACGTCGTGTTTCAATTGTTTTTACGAAGACGCTAGTGTCTGAAGTCGCTGCGTGTCATTGCGTCAGCGTATTCATTCGCTATTCGCCCATACGCCGAGCGACAACAGACGCCAGCGACTAGTGACCAAATACGCTCCGTGTAATATAGCCTTTAGCGAATGACATTGGATATACGCCTAATATCGTGAAGGACCTCCTCAGGCACTGATAAGAGAGGGTCTGACATGTAGCTCACCTATTTCGATCATAATGTGAGTATTGCCTCCTGTGTTCCTAGTTTTCCTAAATTCAAACTGATCTTCAAATCAAATGTTTGTAAATCTATCGGACCAAACTGCGTGGTCATCAGTCCATAGCTTACGAACTACTTAAACCTAGGTAAACTAACCTAAGGACAACACACACACCCATGCCCCAGGGAGGAGTCGAACTTCCACGGCGAACAACCGCGCGCTCCGCAGCGAGACGCTTTAGACCGCTCGGCTACTCCACCGCGGCAAACTGATCTTCACCAGGGTTGGATTCCATTAGTTTTTTCATTCGTCTGTAAATAATTCCTGTTAGTATTTTGCATCCATAATTTATTAAGGCCAATTCACACTGTCCGTCACGTCACGTCACCGTCCGTCAGAACATTTCGCAATGTATTTCTAATGGCGGCATTCACACTCTCCATCACCGGACCGTCACGTCACGTCAACGTCACGTCAGCTTTCTCGAGAAGAAATATGACGGAAGGCCGTCTGCTAACATCGGAAGTTAACCAATTTTCGTCCGCGAATTTCATGTTGCAATATACGATTTCACAGTTTATATGCAAATGTGTCTTATTCATCTTTATTTTGTTGTTATACTTCGTTTTAAGGGTAAATCTCAAATGTTTCACGACGACTTAAATGTTTTTGTCAACTGAGTGTCCCCCAAAAATCGAAGTAGGATATCTGAAATAAAAAAATAGTTTATGTTACGTAACATTATAACAGAAAAGACTGAAGCAAACTGTTTATTTGAATAAGATTGTAATTTGATTACGCATTTTTCATTAAATAACATTTTAAATGAAAAAGTCAGTTCTAATGAAAGACAAAAATTCAGTTGTTAACGACGGTATTAACAATGTAAACGGGCAAATCGTAATGGATAAAGTAAACAGGCACTATTTATGCTCTTATAAGCATTGTTTGATGTTTTCATATGGTTTTATTTTTTCGCTTGAAAATAGATGCCGATGTTTCGAAATGTTGTTTCAGTTCCCAGAAAGTTGGTAAAAAAATACACTGTAAAGTTTTCTTTAGCCGTCAAAAACATTTAGCGTTGTTGTTCCCTCATTTCTAATATTAAACTATGACTTCCTACATAACAGATTGCCACTCATAACCTCACCTTCAACATCGCGAATTGACATCACGGACACGGACGGACAGTGTGAATACAACTTGACGTGACGGTGCCGTGACGTGAAGCTGACGTGACGGACAGTGTGAATTGGCCTTTAAACTGACAGTTCTGTAATTTTCACATTTTTCTGTGCTTGCTTTCTTAGGAATTGGAATTACTACATTCTTCTAGAAGTCGCAGGGTATTTCCCCTGTCTCACACATCTTACGTACCAAGTGGAACAATTTCTTCATGACTGGCTCTCCTAATGATAGCAGTTCAGACGTAATATCATCTACTCCAAGGGCCTTGTTTCTATTCAGATCTTTTAGTGCGCTGTCAAATTCCTCTCACAGTATCGTATCTCCTATATCATCTTTCTCTACTTTGTCTTCCATTTCTAGAAAACTTTGTTCAGGCCCTTTATATATTCCTTCCACCTTTCATCATTGTCTTACTCCCTTCCCAACCACTGCGATCTTTTATGCCCTTCGACTCAAATAACTGCTGTCACGATACACGTTACCACATGTAGACCTGTATTGTGTATGATGACTCATCTGCAGTGGCGGAGTAAGGTGGGGGGGGGGGGCGGAGGGGGCGGAGGGGGTGGACCGCCCAGGGTCTCCTGTCTTGGGAGGCCTCCAAATATCTGGAAAGGACTTTTTTTAAGGGGCCTCCAATTCTTTTTATAGTAATACATGTATTTCCAGGTGGACATGGGGGGGGGGGCTCCTTTCGTTTTGCCGTCGTCCCAGGCCTCGAATAGCCTTAGTCCACCACTGCTCATCTGATCCCCTAATTGTTTTCAGCGGTGTATAGATTAGATTAGATTAATACTTGTTCCATAGATCATGAATACGACACTTCATAATGATGTGAAGCGTGTCAGATTAATGAAGGATGTCTATACATGATGTTACATTACACAAAATATTACATGACACAATTTCTTTATTTACTTTTAATTTTATTTATTTATTTATTTTATATTTACTAATTTATATCTAAAAACTCATCCAATGAGTAGAAGGAGTTGTCATTCAGAAATTCTTTTAATTTATTTTTAAATGCTAGTTGGCTATCTGTCAGGCTTCTGATGCTCTTGGTAGGTGCCCAGACTTTTGTTGTAGCATAATGTACACTTTCTGTTCCAAACTTAGATTTAGCCCTACATAGTGAAGATCATCTTTTCTCCTGGTATTATAGCTGTGCACACTGCTATTACTTTTGAATTGGGTTGGATTATTAACAACAAATTTTATAAGTGAATATATATACGGTGAAGTTACTGTGAGGATACCTAAATCCTTAAATAGATATCTGCAGGATGATCGTGGGTGGGCTCCAGCAATTATTCTAATTACATGCTTTTTTGCAATGAATACTTTTCTACTTAATGATGAATTACCCCAGAATATGATGCCACACGAAAGTAGTGAATGAAAATAGGCATAGTAAGCTAATTTACTGAGATTCTTATCTCCAAAATAACCTAACAGCATACGTAGCTGAACTCAAACGTTTCAGCAGATTGTCTGTGTGTTGCTTCCAGTTTAATCTCTCAACAACACATACAGCTAAAATTTTTGAAAATTCTACCTTAGTTACAGACTTCTGTTCAAAGTCTGTATTTATTACTGGAGTTGTGCCATTTACTATGCAGAAATGTATATAATGTGTTATATCAAAATTTAATGAGAGTCAGTTTGCAGAGAACCACTTAATAATTTTGTGAAAAACATTATTTACGATTACATCACTTAGTTCTTGTATTTGGGATGTGATTACTACATTTGTATCATCAGCAAAAAGGAGTTACTTTGCATCTTCATCAATGTAGAATGGCAAGTCTTTTATGTATATCAAGAACAGTGAAGGACCTAAGACCGAACCCTGTGGCACCCCATCCTTGATAGTCCCCCAGTTTGATGAATCGGCTGATGTTTTGACATTAAATGAAGTACTTATTTCAACTTTCTGCATTCTTCCAGTTAAGTATGTATTAAACCATTTGTGAACTGCCCCAGTCAAATCATAATGATTAAGCTTATCTAGAATAATTCCATGATTTACACAATCGAAGGCCTCTGAAAGATCACAAAAAATACCAATGGGTGATGTCTGGTTATTCAGAGCATTTACTATTTGTTGCTAAGAGATTCGGAATCATCAGTTTTATTTCTCAGGTAATTGACACTTTTCATGGCATCTTCAAATTGGAAAACTATCAGTTTTATTGTTCCTCATTTGCTTTGCCATTGTATTTCAGACAGCGATTTAAATTTAAATTTTATTTTAATTTTTATATGTTTGCATTGCTTGTTTGACCTTGCAAAGAACACATAAACTTCATGGATGAAGCCTAAAAACGTTTAGCTGTTGGTAACTCCATCTATCAAAAGCAAATTCTAAAAATGCAATATTATTGCATGAAGAATGCTCAGGGAGTAATATTGATTTTTCTTGTTCTGAAATCTTTATTAATGACAACCATATTTCCGCCGTTATTATATACATTCCCCGTCATTAATTAAAACTTCCGGTTGCAGTGGTCCATCAATAAAACTTCTTACTCCCGACGTTTCGTTGCCTACCGCAAGCAACATCTTCAAGGGTGAGTCGACGACTGCCTACTAGGCGCTGGAGGTCCTGCTTATATAGAGGGCATAGAGGGCGCCACCACTTGTCACGTGCTGCCGACTATGAAGCTATCTTTGACCAACGTCATCTCTCTCGATTGTAATCGATTGTCATATCTTTGTTTCAAAGTTGACCGCCAAATCTTATTTAATTTCAAACATCCTTCTTTACTGTTAAAGTTATTGTGGTGTTTCTGTATTTCTATAGCTTCTCTGTATATGCGTGTATAATAATGCGACATCCTGGCTAGCACGCTCCTTTCACTAAATTTTATTTCATTGTCACCACGTGTAGAAACATTCTCTGCCACAGCTGACTTGTCTTTGTGACCCAGATAACAATTCCTTTTATGTTCCAATATGCTAGTATTAACACTCTCTTTTTGACGTTCCTATATACACCATGCCACAGCTACAGGGAATTTTATACACGCCAGGCGTTCCTAGGGGATGTCCTGCGTCTTTCACCGATCGTAAGCATTCGCTAATTTTCTTGGTAGGTCTAAAGACGGTCTGCACTTGAAACCTGGCCAAAACTTTACCAATACGGTTCGTAATTTTGTGGATGAAAGGAAGAAAAACTTTTCCGGCCGACAGTTGTTGTTGTGGCTTGTTTTCGGACCCTTTTCTTCTAGGATGGAGATCTCGATCTATCTCTCTATTGGTCTATCCATTTTCCTTGAACGCTGTTCGCAAATGTTGGGAGTAACAAGTTTTATTGATGGACCACGGCAACTTAGCCCGGAAGTTTTAATTAATGAAGGCGCCGGCCGTGAAAACCTAGATTCTATGATTTCCACGACAGTTTTCGATATTTAGGTCATTACTTTTTAGTTCCTTTACAGTTGCATTTATTAAACTCTCTCGTTGTTCCTGGGATTACAATAAACCCAACAAAATCTTCCTCTATCTCTCCAGTTGACAAAATGCGAACTCCAGACGACCTTACATAACTAAATAGCTAAAATTTTAACAACACGATCAACTGTTTTGCGAGACCAACACAGGCGCGAAGTCGTCAGCAGATGCCGACACCTAGAGCGGCCACAGGTGCAGTTGAAATTGTAATTCATCCGACTTTATCACGTTCTGTCTTTGTCCATCACTGGTGACGCTACAAATGCAAGCCACTGTGCCCAATGACACTGTGTTAACAGTGGCACCCGCATCCACCACTGGCTCCCATACCCCAATAGACCCATGATCATACTGATTGTCCACTGGGAGACAAGTCCCACAAATCCTGTTCTGAACTGAGCCGCGATTTGTTTCACTGTTTCCTTTCCATTACTACTAACGATCCTTCTCAGATATCACCGGTCATAGTCATCAGTGGTGACTGGATGGCTGGAAGTTCATCTGTAGCTGACTCTGACACCATCAATTGTAGTATTTCGTGTTCCCCTGATAGACCTTTCAAATTTTATTAGGATTGTAACGAGCCATTATAGTGACGCCATTCAGGCAAATGATTCCATTTGCTATAAGTGTTTATGAATTACTTAATGTGGTCAATTCCGGTGAAGTTGGTTAGAAAGAAAAATGACACTTTGCTTACGCTAAAATAAAGGGGTTTTGAACTACTTACTCGGTAGAACTGTTATGTGTAAAAGACAAGACGAAAAAGAAAAAAAGAAAACTTTTGTTTTAGATTTGAGAAAGTGTTTAATAAATGTATTTAGGTTTTGGCTGGAAAATAATAATCACACTTAAAAGGAAAATGCCTTCACAGTTCTTTTAGTGTATGTGGACTCTTGTGACAATTAATAGCAACAACAGAGGATATGTCTTTTGATCGTACAAGGCGTCATAAAACAAAAACGATCTTACTTTGAATTTATACAAGTGAAACCAATATGAAATTTACGCAGATGCGTGGCTATTGTGAAAACAATCTAGCGTATTTACCCAAATCTGAGCCCGATTTTTTCCCGGTTTTTTGGTCCCAAAAACAGCCTGTGAATTAAATCGAGTACAAAGCGAACGAAATTCTGAAAAATGGCGCTAGGAGCCGCCACTAGTAATTTTCCCGTCTGATATAAGCAGTACTACACAGGCCTTTTTTTCTTTTTTTTCCCCCCACTTTTAATTCTCCACCCAGAGGGGGTGGAGCGGGCTGCTATAGGCCTTGCGAGTACCCTTTTCAGGGTTACCCACACGTGTGGGTGGTCATCATTTCTTTATTAAAAACATTATTTCTCTTGCTTGGTGCTGTATTTGTATTTTACTATATTTCATCTTCCCTTTTTTTATATTGGGGGGGGGGGGGGGGGGAGGTTTGTCCCAATTGGGAATATTCTGTGGGCTTGGGAACAGCTCCGGTATTCACCTTACAGCCAACAGGAAACCACGGAAACCTGGGCCATAGCTGCTGGTGGTTTGCCACGTATCTCCTTCTTCTTTCTTCGTAAGTTCTGTTTGGTATATTCCTTGGTGATCCAGAGAGCCGCCGCTGTTTTTGTTCATATTCGTAGCGTTCCCTTTCTTCTATAGTCATTAGGGTTCTCACAGCCCCAACGACTTCTTCTGTTTGTATCTTCCTACTAGCTGTGTCTGGGCGGCGCTCTTGGATTCTGTATCTTCGCTACACAGGGTTGCTTTAAAGACACAAATCTAAAATTGGTAGCAACAAACACAAATTTCTTTACGGAAATACCAACAATACATAAGGCTTTAGGATTCTTCTACGAGTTGCCTCATTCTGATGTCACATATTGTTTTGTTGAATTTTGTAAATGTAATGAAGCACTAGGATTTCAAGAAGAAAGTTATTTATTAAGTGGGGGAAAAAAGCTCTAATTGTGCACCATCCATGACGTCAATTCATCAACCACTTGGCTTCTGTTTCAATAAATTAGATTAGTACTTGTACCATAAATCATAAAGATGACACTTCATAATGATGTGTAAATTGTTTAAGACCAAGCTTAAACACATGTACACCGGCTGCCTTTCGAATAGTAACATACAACTGAACAACGGGTCGTGTAAAATGTGCAAGTGTGCCAATGGAATGATGATACATTGATGTGGGTTCCAAATGCGATTGCATAGCAGGCATTTAAAAATGTTCGATATCGAATGCACTACATTGTACAAGAGATGGTGCTCTGTACTATGAAGGCAATCAATAACAAGAAATCAAGTGATAGTGAATTAGTATTTCCGTACCTGTATCTAATTGCTATTATAAACATGGCTAAAGTCTCAATCAGCGGCATGGGGAGCGTCACGGTGCGTCCGTAGCAGCGTTAGGTTGGCAATATAGTGCACTTCAAGTAGCCAATGACATGAATGAAACTGTAATCAAGTGATTCTAAATCTTCATTTTACGTGGTCAGTTACTTTTACTGGCCGGATGAGGATACATACAAGAAGATATCAAACATAAGGCAGGTATACCATGTTTTATTTATTTTATGATCTGTACGAAACAGTAATCAAGTGATATTAACTCGTTCAATTTCACGTCTTGTAAACATTGTGTACCAACATTCATCCCAGCATCCACAACGACTGTTGCCAACAATGCCGCACCATGTCACGTAATTACATTAGGCCGTGCCGCTGATCATGACTTTTACCTATAAATATTTCATAAAAGTTGTATTATAAGTGTAATAAAATTGTTTTATATTTCTGAATTTAGTTTGCCGTATATTTGAAGTCTCATCTAAAAGCAACTACGTAAAGCCGACTGGCAAGCCTGTGTTGCGTCACTATGCCTGACGCTACAACCACTGCCTTTTATTATTTTTTTTTTAATATTTCGTATTTTTTAAACACGTTGCACCACGTATGACTGCTCATCGGTTGCTGTCAGCCCCATCACCCCATCACACTAGCCGGCCGTGCAGGGGTCGATGCACCACCGATTACCATTGGTGCGCAATCATCAATGGACAGAGAAGTGCCAAAGTCGCTGTCTGACTGCTATTTTCGGAAGCTGTGCAGAGGTTGCGTCATCTCCCCATCTCGTGGCTTCTGCTGCTGCTGCTGCTGCTACTACTACTACTACTAAGGGCGCACGTCCAAGGTAGTTGCGGAGCGGGCCATGCGCTCAGTGGCTCTGGGTTCGACACCAGGTCGCTTGACATGCAGCTGACGCTTTTGTGCCTATCTAGTTGCAGCTGCTTCTTTTTTTCCCCCTTGAGTCTTTTACCGCCCCAACAACCCTGCCAAACACATGCTTGAACAAAAAAATTACAAAACAGTAAGTCCTTTAAATTAAAAACATCTTCTACCAGAGAAAATCAAAGCAGGTCAATCTGCATCCACATGGAAACAAAATTACTTGCCCAAAAGAAGGGGTTCCTCAAAAACAAGAAAATAGAAAATGACAGATAGACACTTGAAGAAACATTGGATAATTGAAAAAAGATTAACCAAAATGGTAGAACAGAAAGAGATAAACATCTGTGATGCTCTCCATTGACGAGTAGAGAAGTGTGTGGCCAAACACTCAAGGCCACCCTGTGGACCACAGGCACAAATTTAAATCAAACACCACATTAAGTTGCAAAACATATCAGCTCTCAAGAAAAGACAAAGAAAAGGAACATAAATCAAAAGAGTCACCAGTGACCTCAAACTTTTAAGAAAGAGAGCCACGCCCAGGCACCCGCTCCTGGGAGGGATAAATAGTGAAGAACATGATCACCAAGATGTATTGTGTATGACGACCACAAGAAAGGTCATAATGTTAACGGTGGAAGAGTACATACTGCTGAAATTTCACACGTGCATGTCAGTTTCCAAGCACTATCTGGAACCCACGTATGAGCACCGCGTGCATTACATTTCTGAAATATTTCTGATATTGGGTGTGCGATCGTAGCCTTTTGTGGTACTGCGGGGACAGTGAAAGAGGACACCATCACATACGTATGTGTGATTCCACTAACAAGTCAGACGTCAGACAACCGGCGGCGTTCGAAATGGTGTTTCCTTGTGTCCAATATGAGACACTGCGAACGGTTGCCAGAGGTGACAAGGTTGATGTAGCCATTCTTTGGTTGGGCGATAACACATTGTAAACTAACTTCAGCCAGAGGTTACAAACCTCTGTTGGCAAGAGTGGGTGGGAAATACTGGTCCACACCCATCAGCAGTTAACATAGGGAAAATGAACCTCCAGTCATGCTACAACTTACGTGTTTTTCTTACAGGCAAGGAATTGTTCCTAGGGATCATGATTCATAAATTCCACACTCTCTTCACCATAAGAAGAATACAAATGTAAACATTATGCCATGTAATCTTCTGTGTTAGCTGTTACCACATTTAGGCCTAAATTCCTTCTGCCTAACAAACCCGAAAGAAAATGGTGAACACAGGAGAATATACATTTCATGTTAATGTTTACACTTTTATTGTTCTTATGTTGAATGGGAATAGTTAGAAATGAAGCACGATAACTGACTTCTCATACTGATTTTTTAAAAATATTCTATGAATATAAATTCTGTGCAGACATGTTATCTTAAATTATTGAAAGAATAAATAAAGCTACAAAATAACCTTGCTTAACCTCTGGAACCGTGGCAATAACAAGTACACACACATCGAATAAATGTGGATTTCTCTGTGTCTGAATGTCCTTTCTGTCACTTATGGAATGCCTGATATGTCACAATAAAATTAAAATAATTTAACATTTACACGTCCTATTTTTTACAACCACCCCCATGAATCACAGACATTGCCCAGTTGGGGCGGCTTGCGTGCCTCAACAATATAAATAGCCGTACCCTACGGAGAATGGAGGGGTATCTATGGAGAGGCCAGACAAACATGTGGTTCTTGAAGAGGGGCAGCAGCCTTTTCTGTAGTTACAGGGGCAACAGTCTAGATGATTGACTGAGCTGGCCTTGTAACATCAGCTAATGTGGCTTTGCCACACAGCTACTGTGAACAGCTGATGCAAGGGGAAACTACAGCCGTTACTTTTCCTGAGGACATGCAGCTCTACTGTATGAATATATGATGATGGCATCCTCTTGAGTAAAATATAACGGAGGTAAAATAGTCCCCCATTCGGATCTCTGGGCGGGGACTACTCAGGAGGATGTGATTATCAGGAAAGGCAACACTGGCATTCTACGAATTGGAGCATGGAATGTTAGATCCCTTAATAGGGCAGGGAAGTTAGAAAATTTAAAAAGGGAAATGGATAGGCTGAAGTTAGATATAGTGAGGATTAGTAAAGTTCGGTGGAAAGAGGAACAGGATTTCTGGTCAGGTGAGTACAGGATTATAAACACAAAATCAGTAGGAGTATTACAGGAGTAGGTCTGATAATGAATAAGAAAATAGTGATGCGGGGAAACTATATGAGCAGTGCAGTGATTAAATTATCATAGTCAATATAGATACAAAGCCAACACCGACCACAGTAGTACAAGTATATATGCCCAGTTGCTCTGCCGATGATGAGGAAACTGAAGAAATATATGGGGAGGTAAAGGAAATTATTCGGACAATTAAGGGAGAGGAAAACTGAATTGTGATGGGAGACTGGAATTCGGAAGTATGAAAAGGAAGGGAAGGAAAAATAGTATATGGACTGGGCAAAAGGAATGAAAGAGGAGATCGCCTGGTAGAATTTTGCACAGAACATAATTTAATCATAACAAACACTTGGTTTAAGAATCATGAAAGAAGGTTGTATATGTGGAAGAGACCAGGAGACACTTGAAGGTACCAGATAGATTTTATAATGGTAGCACATAGATTTTGGAACCAGGTTTTAAACTGTTAGACATACGCAAGGGCAGATATAGACTCTGACCATAACTTGTTGGTCATGAACTGTAGCCTGAAACTTAAAAATCCTTTAAAAAAAGGTAGGAAAACAAGGAGATGGGACCTGGATAGAATGGGTTGCATTGAGAAATGAAATAATGAAAGCAGCAGAGGACAAAATAGGTAGAAAGGCAAGACCTACAAAAAATCCTTGGCTATTGCAGGAAATACTAAATTTAATTGATGAAAGGAGAAAATATAAAAATGTAGTAAATGAAACAGGCAAAATGGAGTAGACGACTAAGAAATGAGATTGACAGGGAATGTAAAATAGCTAAGCAGGAGTGGCTAGAAGGCAAATGCAAGTCTGTAAAAGAATGTATAAACAGGGGAAAAATATATACTGCCTACAGGAAAATAAAAGAGACATTTGGTGATAAGAAAAGCAGCTGTATGAATATAAAGAACTCAGATGGAAAACCGGTTGTCATCAAAGAAGGGCAAGCTGAAGGGTGGAAAGAGTATATAGAGGGGCTCTATAAAGGAAATGAACTTAGAGACAATATTGTAGGAAGGAAAGAGGATGTTGATGAAGATAAAATTGGAGATACTATACTCAGAGAAGAATTTGACAGAGCACTGAAAGACCTAAGTCGAAACAAGGCCCCTGGAGTGGATGACATTCCCTCAGAACTACTGAAGTCTCTGGGAGATCCAGCCATGACAAAACTATTTCACCTGGTGCATAAGATGTATGAGACAGGGGAAATACCCTCAGCCTTTGACAAAAAGGTAATAATCCCCATTCCAAAGAAATCGGGTGTAGATAGGTGTGAAAATTACAGAACCATCAGTTTAATAAGTCATGGTTGAAAGATTTTTCAAGAATTATTTACGGAAGAATGGAAAAGCTGGTAGAAACTGACCTTGGGGAAGACCAGTTTGGATTCAGGAGAAATGTAGGAATACAGGAGGCAATCCTCACTTTACGGCTTATCTTAGAAGATAGATTAAGTAAAGACAAACCTACATTTCTAGCTTTTGTAGATTTGGAGAAAGCTTTTGACAATATTGATTGGAATACACTCTTACAAATTCTGAAATTAGCAGGAGTAAAATATAGGGAACGGAAGGTTATTTACAACATGTACAAAAACCAGACAGCAGTTATCAGAATTGAAGGGCATGAAAGGAATGCATCGGTTGAGAAGGGTATAAGAGAGGGTTGTAACCTTTCTCCAATATTATTCAATTTGTACATTGAGCAAGCTATGAAAGAAAGCAAAGAAATAAAAACATGGCACTTTGCTGATGACATTGTAATTCTGTCAGAGACAGCAAAGGACCTGGAGGAGCAATTGAACGGAATGGACAGTGTGTTGAAAGGAGCATATAAGATGAACATTAACAAGAGCAAACCAAGGGTAATGGAATACAGCCTTAGGAAATCAGGTGATGCTGGAGGAATTAAATTAGGTAATGAATCAATAAAGGTGGTAAATGAGTTTTGTTACTTGGGCAGTAAAATAACATATGATGGTCGCAGTACAAAGGATATAAAATGCAGAATGCCAATGGGAAGAAAAGTGTTTTTTAAAAGAGAAATTTGTTAATATTGAATATTAATTTAAGCCTAAGGAAGTCCTTTCTGAAGGCAATTGTGTGGAGTGTTGCCTTGTATGGGAGTGAAACATGGACAATAAACAGTGCATACAGGAAGAGAATAGAGGCTTTTGAAATGTGGTATTACAGAAGAATGCTGAAGATTAGGTGGGTGGATCATGTAATTAATGATGAGGTACTGAACAGAATTGGGGAGAAAAGGAGTTCCTGGCATCCCTTGACTAAAAGAAGAGATCGATGGGTAGGACACATTTTTAGACATCAAGGTATTGCGATTTTAGTGTTGGAGGGATGTGTGTGGGGTAAAAATCACAGAGGGAGACCAAAAGATGAATATAGTAAGCAGATTCAAATGGATGTAGGTTGCCGTTCTTATGAGGAGATGGAAAGGCTTGTTCAGGATAGAGTAGGGTGGAGAACTGCATCAAACCAGTCTCCGGACTAAAGACCACAATAACAATTTTTTAAGAATCTATTTTTTCAACTTCCAAAATATCTAATCATTTCTTCATGTTTTATTTTTTGTTCTTCCCTTTTGAAAAAAGAAAAAAATACATAATCCTTTCCTTTCTAGGACTTCACAATGCAATTACAGTTCGTAATAGAGTGAAGAAAGTTTATTATCTTTCAGAGCATCTAAGCAACATATATCTCTAAATGTTTCATAGGCTACAAATTTCTTTTAAGCAGAGGGAGGAGTATTAAAAAATCCTTAAGATTTAAAATAAAAATCTAAATGAAATTTTAATTTCCTAAATCTTACTTTTATACTGTCTTTTGGGATCTGCCCCAGAAGGCTTTATTTTCACCACTGGCTGTGATAGAGTAGTAATTCTTTTTAAATACATGTACTTGAGTTGACAGATTATTTGGGTTCGAGATTCGGAAGATTTGATTCGGGTTTGGAATTCGTCACATGTGTTATTTAAGATTCGGTATTCGGATTTGATTGGGTAAAATTGGGGTTCGACACATCACTATTTGATACTACTTCTGCAATGAAGTTTTGGACAAATCTGATAAAGCACAGTGTGCTGGATCGATTAACTCCATCAGCAATCGGTTAGTATTGATTGACTCTTTATCATTGGCAGAGAGCCTTGTGAGGCAAGGGGAAGGGTCTCTGGAGGACGTCTTAGAGTATAGACATCTATACACTAAGGAGGGCGTGGCTAGCTACTGTGTGATTGAGGAGGACAGAAGCTCCGTGGCGCATGTGCGATAAACAGGAAGTGGCCATTGAGCCACTGCCTGGGAATGAGTCGGCTGCGATATGGGGCATACAAGTTGCAGCCATACTGAGGAATGGTGTGATTAATTGTAATTTCCCAAAACACAAAATTAAGTGTTTTAATATATGGTATTATTTTTATTGCAGAAACTGTTGGATGTGATTGATTTGATTCACAGAAGTTTTACTACACATATCAGGAAAGTTTCACATGATCATGAATTTTGTGAACAAAAATTAACTTCTTCAATGTAATAATCCATGTAAAAAATTTAATTTAACTTGATGACCTTCATTATTGTAAATAATGAACGTTGAATTTGATTTTTCCCAAAATATTGAACCTCTCATGAAACAAGGATTTAAGAATAACATTATCGTAAAGTGCTTCCTGAATATTTCAATAATATTTATTTCTCAAAAAAGTAAAATACAAAAGCTATAAAAAATCTTTTAATCACAGTGTCAATTGTATTAAAAATCTTTGGCTACATCATTAAGTGCACATTTAGTTCAAATACAATCATTACTTGAACAGCAACTAATTTAAAATTAACAATAGCACCTTGTGCCCATAACAAAAAATGGGAATTTTAAATTGACATTATTTTTCAAATAATTTTTACAAGCTGTATACCATACAATATAAGTAACAAAAATGAAACCACATAATCTGAAAGTAAACAAATACCACAGAGAAAATTATTAACTGCATTACTGAAGGAAAGCAGCTCATGATTATAAATAGTCAAAAATCACTAACTACTAAGAAAATGTGGATATAAGTGTTAAAATTTCAACACATAAAGATTTTTACCTCTAAATAAAATTTTAAAAATATGGTAAAAGATGAAAAATATAAAAATGTTTCAAGGAAAAAGCGGTTTGCTCATTTCACCTAAGTGATGCCTATGGCAGATTAAATTAAGATTTAAGTATAAAAGGATAGCTAAGATTGAAAGTGGACATACATACAGGTAAAACACAAATATCTTAAAGTGGTAACAAAAACAAAAGTAAAGTGAATAAAATCATCAGATTGTAAGAAGGAGAACAAATATTTAATTGTAGTGTAACTATAAGGGGGGGGGGGGGAGAGAGAGAGAGAGAGAGAGAGAGAGAGAGAGAGAGAGAGAGAGAGAGAGAGAGAGAGAGAGAGAGAGAGAGAGAGAGGCATTTCATGAGCTTTCAGGTATCATTGACAGAGTAATAACACATACTCATACTTCTTACATGCAGGCAGTTCACTTAGAGTGTTTCTGTGTACATTGTATGTACTACAGTTCCTGCCTTAGTACACAACTGCTTTAAGTAAATAAATATTTTGCAATATTTGGAATACTACTTTTTTTTACTATTACATTGTACAGTTTTCACATTGCTCACATAAATGCAAAATTTTATATCAAGCTGTTATAAAATAATCTCAAAAGTATTTTTCTTGATAAGACCTATGACAGTAATACAAAGAATCAAAATTAAAAACTCTCCTTAAAAATGAATGCTTAACATGTCCATTAAATGTGTACACTAGAAACAGATTTCATAATGATAAAATTACACAACCATTTTTAAACACAAGTCAAAATTAGAATTAAAATTAATACACTCATGTCCATAACTGAATGTGTCTTTGAGTTCCATAACATATAAAAACAAATTAGGATACCATATGTGGCTCACAACAGTGTAGGACAATATGGGAACATGTGACATATTTCTGTAAAGGCCTATTCTCTGTACATCTGACACACACTATTTAAAGCATAAGGTTGACTGGATAGCAAATTGAATACATTGGGAGGGGATAATGTGCAAGCATCACATTGTTGGATTATCATTGCCAAGTCTCACATGGGTCATAAGTAGAATGTTGAACATTGCTCTATTTTCTAGTTGTGGAGATTTGAATATATACAGAACAATCCACTGCTTTACAGTTCTGTTAAACATGTGGTACATCCCACTGTCATAGTTATCTTTCCTAATATGCTCATAGATAACCAATCAGTACAGCAGATTTTAGGTCATCATATCACGACTGTCACTTTAAGATGCTGTTTATGTGTGTTACTCATTAGGTGTGTTTCACTTGTACAAAGAAACTACATGGCTCATTGAATGTAGTGTGTTGCCCACTGTTAGTGGACCTTCTAAGTGGAGGTACTGACCTATCCACAGGAGTGCTACACTTTGGAATAGAGAGTGACTTTTCCTGTCCTTCTGTGGTGTCATATTGGAAACACCTGAACCACTGCATGTATTTCGCATAGCAAATGTTTTGGCTGAAGCTTATAGATGTGACATCTTTCTCATGGTCCATGTAATCCTGTGTACAACAGAAAGATAATAATGCCTAATCATATTTAACTATCCTGGAGGACAAATACCTTTACTGTGAGAATATTATGTATCTTGATTCTCCAGCTACTCCATAATTAATCTGAACAGTCATGAGATTCTCTAAACAGGATGACTTTAGTCCTAATACTACCACCTCACACCAATTATAACTTCCAGAGGGTGTTAATTAAGCAATTAGTTAGACTAGATGTACATTTTATTCCAACTGATCCAAAAGGTTCTCCTCACTATGTCACATTACCTATGGGATAGACTGATTCATATTATAGGGAACCAGTCAGCATCCTTTGTTGTTATGCAAGGGCTTCACACCAAATGTTGACATTCTCCATGCCACCAGAGATGGCTGTTGCACACAGTATGAGCCACTTACAGTTCCTTGTCAATTTTCAGGTATATCTTGTAATCATATAAATATCAGAAATCTTAAAATTTCAAGGGTAATTTTAAGTGCCCATATCACCATCATACCTCATGTTGTGAGAATCTCAAAGACTCCCTAGTTTATGAACTTAAGTGTAAATATTCTGTTATGAAAATTCAGTCTTATGTTATGAGTAAGTTCTGCATTTGTTATTTGTACAATTTCTGCTACATGCTGATCTGACTTGAATTCTGATTTTAGCACCAATTATAAGGCACACACATTAAATCTTTTTTAATGTGTTTCTATTACAGATCACTTTCTCAGAAAGTTAGTAGTGATTTATTCTCAAAATAACATACCTTACAACAATTGTTCTGCATCTCTATTATCATAACTAATTTCAAACAGCTGCCTTTTCCTCCCTTCATCCTCCTTTTGCTTTTACACTGTCATATTTGCTTCTCCCTCAGAATCTCTTAATTTTTAACTCCAAGCCTACCTAGGGTTGCCAGATTGAACTCGAGGCAGGCCCGGAGACCAGACGTGCCCCCTCTCCCTTGGCCAATGACCCACCGCCCCCCCCCCCAACTACGACCGACCCCCCCCCCAACCTGGATTACATGTGAATTCTAAAAAAAACAACCCTAATCATCTCCTCCCTCCCAGCAAGTAAATGAGATAGTGCATATTCTGCACTTACACATACACTGATCAGTATCGACTTTTTGTAGCCACTCTTTATAATTTTCTTTCTACAACCATTCTTCACAGAACGAAGTTAGATATCATCTCTTCATTTCACTGTTATTACTCATTAATCTGAGTAGATGTAAGCTTGTCTGTTCTCACACGATCCGAGTATTCCAAAAATTGCCGGTAAACTGATAATAAACAATGAACGAACGAACACAAATAATAGACGTCGCCAGTTGACACGTTGCCGCAACAGTGTTTGCTTAATAATGCGCTAGCCAATTACTACCGACGCAAAAATGAAAAGTTTTCAGAGGAAGAACAGAAAAGTAGCGTTTTGTTGCAATAAGAAATTGGCATTTATATAAAGTTATTCATAATTACTAGAGAGGAGCCGGCCGGGAATGGCCCAGCGCACTGAGGCTGCTCCCGCCAGAGGTTCGAATTCCCCCCTAGGGCATGGACGTTGTGTTCTTCCTTAGTTTAAGTTACATTAAGTTCGATGTAGATCGTCGCTACATGAGCATAGTACTTAAAAAGCGTCGAAAAAAAAGTTATGATGAAGGTGACATTCAAGCCCGGAGATGAGAGTCATTGGCCCGTAGACCCGGAGAATTCATTCCAAGCCCGGGCACTCCGGGCGGCGCCCGGAGATCTGGCAACCCTAAGCCTACCTGTCTCATCATTCCACATTCCATTCCATATTAAAATATTTTTGTATCTTGCCCACATAACAATGCTTTTTTGTATCATTAATAAAAATAAAACTGTATCTCAATGTTACTGAGATTCACTGAAATAATTCTCCAACCACAGATAAGGATGGTCAGTTGTTGTAGCTTGGCATTTTAGTGCTGTAGATTAATTAGCTAAATAATTATGCATGGTTACACATCTTCAACAGACACATTACTTTTATGATGCACACGATCATTATCATTTTCATAATAATTTTTACAGTACACTTGTTGACAAATTCATCCTTATACAACCACTTTCAGTGTTTTCCTTTATCTGTATGCCTTTATTGTTCAGTTTGGTTCTTTCATATCTTACACCCATGCATTTCAGTTTCTCCCATTTTCATTCCACCTTTTTCCATCTGTTACTCCAGATGTGTCTACAACTCTAGTTCATCTTTTGCCATAATTACTGCTACATGGCTAAACTCTTTCTTCTATATTGAGACTCATTCACAATGTCATTGCTGCTATTCTTTTACTGTGTGTAGGAGTTTTCTCTTGACCTTTACTTACCTGACAGTAATTTAATGAAATACCAGCTTAGCAGTATATAATAAAAAAAACTATTGGAAAGCCCTCAGTCTGTTCTTTAACCAGCCAGCTATACTGCAAAATATTACAATCATTATAATTGTGACAGTTGCACACAACACTAGCATAAGATATTTCTTATAGCTGAAAAGTTTTGTACTACATTGAATTGGTTCAGCTATAATTGTACCGGAAAATGGGGCAATAGCGATTATTTGGCCTGTATGAAGAAATTTGAACTCTCCTGCATAACTCTGACAACAATGGAGTCGGCGTGCGATATATATCTGAAGAAAACATTGTTGTTTACTTCCTTGAATGACAAGAATTTACTCAATTGTTGCCTACAATCTGCCAGTAATTGTTGTGTGAAACTGTCTATTCTGTGTAAAGAAAATGAACACTGAAAACTTTGGTTGAAGAACTTCATAAGCTGTAGAAATGCATTAAGTTAATATTGTTAACTGTTCCTTAATTAGTTGAGTATCATATTAACATTTACAGAAATTGTGAAGTACAGCTATTGTACCGTTAAAGTGCTTTATATGGAAAGTCGTCATGTTATAGAGTAATACCCATCATGGTGTGTCAAGAAGCTTGGGTATGGAGGAAGGTGCAAATATAACAGCATTTTCATGGAAAATGAGCATCAGGAGAACATCATAACAGTTTGCTGTACCATACACAACACTTAATGATAAGTTATGGAATAAATATAAACACAATGTCGGTACACCAACAGCGTTAAACAGGGAAGAGCAGAAAACATTTGTTGAGCATTTATTGGTATGTGTCAAACTGAAGTTTTCCACTGAGAAACAAGGATGTATATAGCATCATACAGGGCTACCTTAATCATGCAGGAAAAGTGTAAAAGATATTTAAAGACAATGAGCTAGGATTAGAGTGGGTTCATACATTCCTGAGAAGAAACTCTGAACTTCTGGAGAGAATTGTAGAGAACACAAAAAGAGTTAGGGAAGCTGTTTCAAGGTGGATTGTAACAGAATATTTCAATAATCGTAGGGAAGCATTGATTTTTCATGTTCACATATTAAATATGAGAGCCTAAATTATTATTATTACTATTTTACTGCTGTGGTGTTTGTGGTGGTGTGTCAAGAAGCTTGGGTATGGAGGAAGGTGCAAATATAACAGCATTTTCATGGAAAATGAGCATCAGGAGAACATCATAACAGTTTGCTGTACCATACACAACACTTAATGATAAGTTATGGAATAAATATAAACACAATGTCGGTACACCAACAGCGTTAAACAGGGAAGAGCAGAAAACACTTGTTGAGCATTTATTGGTATGTGTCAAACTGAAGTTTTCCACTGAGAAACAAGGATGTATATAGCATCATACAGGGCTACCTTAATCATGCAGGAAAAGTGTAAAAGATATTTAAAGACAATGAGCTAGGATTAGAGTGGGTTCATACATTCCTGAGAAGAAACTCTGAACTTCTGGAGAGAATTGTAGAGAACACAAAAAGAGTTAGGGAAGCTGTTTCAAGGTGGATTGTAACAGAATATTTCAATAATCGTAGGGAAGCATTGATTTTTCATGTTCACATATTAAATATGTGAGCCTAAATTATTATTATTACTATTTTACTGCTGTGGTGTTTGTACTTTTTAAAAAACATAAACGTTTTAACATTGTAACCTAAGGAAAAGTGTAACAGCGATAAGGCAAAGTAAACCCCTGGTTGGAATTACCCACACCATGGGGTAATGCCGATTGGTGATTTCATTTACATACTCATCATATATTTGCTCATTTCAATTTCCTATTATTATCAGACAGACAAGAAAGAGTCACTTATTTTAAATATAAAATTACATTAAAAATAATTCTCTGGGAAATATCACTAAAAAGCAGCCAAAAAATGATCAGTAACTAATATTCTCACTGACCACAGTGGATTTAAAAATGGCATATAAGTTATTAATTCATGCCTGTATTATGAAAAACAATGTCATTAAAATAACTTGTTTACTTGTGTCTCTCCATGACTAAATCTATTTAATTTTTATTGCAAAATGAATACAAAGGGAGGCAGACATATGAAAAATATTACACTTTTTTAAGAGGTCCAAAGACTTGTCTTTGTTAAGGACTGTGAGATTTCTTTCCTGTTTCTTGTTTCAACTTGACAGTGTCTACAAAAAACATCTTAATTTGATGAACCAACTTACAAATTTATCAAAATATAAACAATAATTCCTGCAAGAGAATGAGAGACAAAGAATGGCAACTGCAACCCTCCCCACATCCCCAATCTTCTTCTTCCATTCTCAATATTTTCCCTTATGTTAGGAGTCAGTATCAAAACCTACTAAACATAAAGTATTATAATCTATTTGAATTTTATCTTCTGGATAATAATATGTACAAATTTCGCACACACTAAACTTCTCATTCCTTTATTTAAGATAGTACATATCTTCTGTAAAGTGATAGCAGTAGAAAACTATGTTCTTCAAGGTCAGGTCAGCATGTGAAACAGACTTATCTAGAGCACCTCGGTGCCAGTTTAAGTTATAATTAGCGGCCATGATTATACTACAAATCTTAAATTTTTGCAATAGAAAATAATTCATACGGTAGATAAATGTAGCCTGAGTACGGTAAATTCTGAAACTACACATTTATAACAATGTAGGCTACAAGGTGAATTTGAAAAGTTTGTTGAATCAAGAGAGACATAAAACACATTTCTGTCATTCGCTGTAAAACTGGAAACTGTCAGCAAATGCTTCTTGTGGAACTTCTTGAAACATAGCAGTCATATGTAATATATCTGCTACTTCTAGGAATGTTTGTCAACAATATTGCTTACACTCTTGAACTCTTCTGCTCTCATTTCCAAAGACAGTTGGTAACTATTCATACACATATGTCACAGGCATATCATAGTAAAATGAAATGCAAAATAAAACAATGTATTGACATGGAGGTTTCCTTTAATTAAGAAAAGTGGCTATGGAGACTCATGACATGTTAATGCAACTAAACAGTTCTGAATCAGTGTATAAATAGTGTATGCCTGAGTGGTTTAAATGATTTAGATGTGGAAATGACAATGTTGGAGTAAGTCTTGTTTGGGGCAACAAACACAATCCCAGAAAACATTGAATGAGTGCAACTGATTTTTGCAGATGGTCAGTGTTTGTCTTTGAGAATAACAGCAGAAAGGCTGAAGGTCAGCAAACACAGTGTAATCACTATTGCCCACAACATTTTACAAGCATTGCAGATATCAGTCAGTGCCACCATAGCGTTTTGAGCAATTCCTGAAGGCCTGTAAGCTGACAGTTTCCAACAGCTTTATGACTGATGTCAGAGCTGTATTGTTGCTAATTATGATCTCACTGAAGACCAGTAAAGGTATTTGGGTTGTAGCGCTTGTTTATCTTCTGAGACCAGGCACTGAAGTATTCAAAGGCACCTTACAGTTCAATCTGAAGATCATCCTATTGCAATCTCTCTTCTCACAAAATGAACACACTACTAAAGCAATTATTACAGAACAATCAGCTATTAGGTACAATATAGCACAACACAGAAAAAAAGGTTTCTGGAATTCTGAATAATAAAAAATACTTTAAGTTTTACCTGGAAAGTATTGCACATTCAACAATCTTGTCTAGCCAGAAAACCATCTGAGATATTGCTATAATAATTTGCTAATCAACACAGAAATATCACTTCTGCTGATCATTGGTAATTTCCTTAATTATGTTTCGGTACCGTTTCAGCATTGGATCATAGATCTGAAATCAGGATTTATGTCATGTGTTATATAAAGAGTGTACAAAAAATATTTTCTTAAATATGGAGCTAAATCACAAAATACATTGTGCATATTAACAAGCAGTAACAAATGACTGACAGAGATTGTTTCATTTTTGTTTTTAAAGGAATGAAATAATTGTTGAACTATCAATACAATTTCCAAATTTTCAGTTAAAATGCCTGGAACAGAATCAGAATTGATTGTTGTGAAAATTTCAAAATTTGTATAAGTTTGAGGAAGGAGCAAAAAAGCATAAGGTTTAATGTTTCATTAGCAGTGTGGTCATTAGAGACGGAGTTCATGCTCGGATTTGTGGGTAACAATAGGGAAGGAAATTGGCCATGGCCTTTCAAAGGAATAATCCCGGAATTTACCTGGAGTGATTTAGAGAAATCACAAAAAACTTAATCTGGATGGCCAGAGGTGGATTTGCAAGTCCAATGTGTTACCACAATTAGTTGTGACATTAGTTTAAGAACAATGATGAATATCATTTAATTATGATTGATTAGAAATATACAATAATAAAAAAATGCCTGCTGCAGTTAATCAGCATTTATTTATGACTGGAAGTGTAGCAGACACCAGCAAACTCCGTTAGGGAAAAAATGAGAACTGGATGAGGGACCAAATCACATATATTCTTAACTGCAACAGTGAACATCAAAAGCTTTAGTAGACAGGTTGGTTTGAAGGTGACAATATATGCTAGGCATGGTCCATAGTAGGTAAAATAAAATTTGCAGTATGCATTTGTGGCGAAGAGCATTGCACATGATTAGGTTTTCAGCATAGGTGCGCAACATAGATGCGAAAGTGCCACCTGCAAGTGATGTATAAAGGGAGAACAGATGGCCATGTGATAATACTGGAGTTATTCTTTCATGCAATTTTTATGTATTTATTTTTCTTACAACAATATAATAAAGACAGTTTACAATGCACTGCAAAGACATAACAATGAGGCGCAACAGACACACAAAAACACATACACAACACTTAAGCTATTCAGAGTGTGGCAGCCAGAGATGATGGTTGTGTGACTGTGTGCTGTGCCCGTGTGATTGCTTGGATGTTCTACATTCTGAATAAGGCCGTGGCCGATAGTTTAAGTGTTGTATGTGTCTGTCTTTTTTATGTGCCTGTCACAGCTCATTATTATGTCTTTATGATGAGTTGTAAACTGTCCTTATTATAATGTTTAATTCCAACCTGGACTTTCCATTAGATTATTTTTATTTGTTTATTTGATTGTGTGAGGAACTTCACTATTTTGTAGAAGAAACTGAGCTAATATCGCAGTAGCTCAGCTGTGGAAAAACAGCTGCAAATAGGGATTGCAGCTAATTCTTTAGACATGTCAGTGATTTTGTCAGACATAACCAAGCAACTGTAGTGCAGATCCATAATCACTGTATGCAGAAGAGAATGACAAATCAGTGGGACTAATTGTACCCACTTTGCTGCACCACTCCATGTGATAACAAGTACAGTATGTGCTTTGACCTGCTGCTATCAAAGCATAAGTGTGGAACAGTACTGCATTCTGTTTGAGCAGTTCTTACATTTGCTTCTTCTGCAGCTTTTGTTGCTTCTCCTGGTGATGAATCACTCTAATATCTCATGGACAATACCCCAATAAATTCTGCCTGTTGCACAAGAAGCATCTTTTTGTACTATTCAATGTTATTTGCCTCATAATTTAACACTCACTATGTGTCCAGTATTGCATTTACCATTGAGTCAATGCCACAGGTGTTTGCACTGGCAGTAGTGCGATGAACAACAGACATTGACAACCCAGAGGAATGTTATTTCTTTCACTGAAGGAGATTCAGAATACACCACCTTAATGGTGGATTAGAGTCTGGAGGCAATGTGGTGAGAGACGGTGGAACTATTGTCTTATGCATCACCATACTGATCCTGCACTTTGTATTATGGTTTGAGACATTATAGGAGACCACCCCAGCACCTCCTATTACATGATGCGAGCACACCTACCAGTTTGCATACCTCCCATACCTTCAGAGCTTGCCAACAGCCATTTGTAAAAGAATAATGTCTAACCACATGTGGCACACAATGTTCATTACTTCTTCATCACCCATTGGACTGCATTGCCATAGTTGCCTTGACCTCCCCGTTCTCCAGATCTCTTGCCTATCAAAAATTTTTGGCCCAAGATAACACCTGCTGTTGTACCACATTAACTTTGGCAATATGTGGTACTACTAAAGATTGTTATACGCCAACAAGACAGAGGCATGTAGACCATAGTGGTGGCAACATTCAATACTGACACTTCCTGGCAGATTAAAACTGTGTACTGTACCTGGTCTAAAGACCTTTGCCATTCATGGATAAGTGCTCTATGGACTGAGCCAACTGGGCACACCTCACAACCCATTCTTAAAGCTTTACTTCCACCAGTCCCTCACCTTCTACCTTTCAGACTTCACAAAAGTTCTCCTTTAAACCTTGTAGGATTAGCACACATGGAAGAAAGTATATAGTGAAGACAAGTCTTAGCCCTAGCCTAGGAGATATTTCCAGAATGAAATTTTCAAAATGTTCAAATGTTTGTAAAGCTATGGGATCAAGCCCGGCCCACACCAAAATGCTGCCCCCTTATAACAAAACTTGATAATGTTAAAATCAGATTTTTTTTTTTTTGTAAGTCACATGTTTTTATACCAAAACATATTTTTGATGATTATATAAAACACACAGAAGTATATTTGTAAGCCTAATATACAAATTTGGAAACACGTTATTGCAAACTTGAAAGTTCTTGACCTAGTTGTTGTTGTTGCTGTTTTAAGGGAACTAACAGCTAGGTCTTCAGTCCCCGTTCTTGACCAATTTATTACCAATTTTAAAACCACACACTGATGAACATTTGTAAGGACATGGGCCGTATATTTTCCAAATATAAACGGTTTTCAGAATTTCTCATCATAAATTTCGAGCACTCGTACCGAGTGTACATATTTTGATAAGCACTCCAGTTCAAATGTTCGTTAAGCTTAAGGGACTTAACTGCTTATGAACTACCTTATACTAAAGATGGCACAAACATCCATGCCCGAGGGGGAATTCGAACCCCCGATGGGGAACAACCTCGCGCATCGTAGTATAGCGCCTCAATGCGCTCAGCCACTCCGCCACGGCGATAAGCACTTCACATCTAGAAATGTCATCCAGCGATACTAGGAGCTTTACTTTATCTTTGCCACTGTGAAACAAATCACTTCCAATGCAAGCTCTTTGCTTTCCCTATTAATTTGAGAGGAGCTAACATGGACCAAAACAAGAATAAAAATCAGCTAAACATGGAGTTTACAATGAACACCTTATGAGTTATGAGCACTTGACCAG
This sequence comes from Locusta migratoria, assembly GCA_026315105.1. Classification (NCBI taxonomy): domain Eukaryota; kingdom Metazoa; phylum Arthropoda; class Insecta; order Orthoptera; family Acrididae; genus Locusta; species Locusta migratoria. Next base: position 204,420,148 of record CM048750.1, read on the forward strand.
TAGAAGAGACGTGTAAACAGTAGACAACTGAATATGAAGATGTTGCTTGAAGCTGAATGTATGCATCTTAGAGCCCATGTTTACTAGGCATTTTGTTCTTGTTTTGGTCCATATCACGTCCTTCTAAAATTTGTTAATCAAAGAGCTTGCAGTAGTATAGATTTGATTCAGTGCGTGAAAAAGTAAAGAAATGCTTCTAGTGTCAATGGATAACAATCTTGGTCATGGGTTGCTTATCAAATTCTTATGTATTCATTACCCTGTTTCCATGGCTCAAGTTGGTAACAAGAATTTCCGAATCCTTGTATAGGGAAGAGTAGTTACCACAAATCTGGTAAAAGTTCTTGATCCATTTAGTACAAATTTCTACATGATACTCTACTGGACATTGTCAAAAATAGACAGAGAGGGAGGAAGAAGTTATGCACAGTGAGGTGAGTGGAGGAGGAGATGAAGGGAGAGAGGGAGTAGGCAGTCATTCTCGAGCGAACATTAACCTCTCAAGCGTGATGCTGCTTTCTACCTGACAGCACCTGCAGTGTGACACATACTGCGCATGTTCAACCAGTGCTGTAAATGCTATATCCAATGAGATTGTAGAAAAAACATTATGAAAAAAATAGCATTAATACTTAAGAGTATAAGGATTTAATAGGCTAAATCACTAAAACACTTTAGGCACAAAGATTTTTAATCAAGCTATAAAAATTAATTAATTACAAGATTTTTTGACATTGAAAATTCTCAAAATATGGCAGAATACCCAACGAATCAGAAGACAATAAAAACCCATCTTCCTTATTATAACCATCTATCAAAATTCACAGAACTTCATCTTTAGTCAGCACAGGTATTGCGCACAACTTTCAAAAATCAGCACACATCCAAAGACAAAAACATTCATATAATCCTTGCAAATAGTTTAATATAAACTCTGTCAACATGAAGCTAAGGAATGTATGACACTACCATCTCACGGCCGTACTTCAAATTGCATTGGCAAAACTGAAAAATATTTAAAAAGCATGGATGACATATGCCATCACACATGCTGAGCGGGTGGTCGACAGTAGACAGCATATGCTGTCGCACATGCTTGAGGGATTAATATTGTATACAAGTCTGTCTTACAAGTTCACAGCATTTAATTTGTAAGCAAGCAGCAGTGGTTGAAAAGTCTCAGGAGAATGTTCACAGAAGTCTTCATCTTGATTTAAAATTTTCTCTGTACAAACTATAGATTGTGCAACAATTGAAGAACAATGAATAGGGTTAAGATTGGGATTCTGTCAACAAATGATAACAAAAATAAACAATGAAGATGAATTTCTAAATAAGTTGTGGATGTCAGATGAGGCAAATTGGAACTTACAGGTTAAATGAATATAATAAACTAAATTATAAGCATCTGTGTCAGTATAGATTGTTGTACAAAACAACCCTTCCTAGTTAAAGGAGAAGTCTCATGTTTACCTATTTATTCACTGACTGTTTGACTGCCTGTATATTATGGTTTAATGACTTTATATAGGGAGCAATGCAACAGTGGACTAACAGACCTTAGACAATGTGCTGAGCCTGTAAATAAAGTGGCTGTGTGTTTGCCCTCTGGTAATTGCACAAGAAACGTTGGTACTGGTTAGTCTTGTCAGGGCATAATGAGCTCAGTTAGTTATCATTGTAATTGAGACACAGCCTGTGCCACCTGGATTATTCCTACCATTACCAGCTTCCCTAAACTGCAAAAGAGCAAACCCTCCATATAACATATTCCTCATACTTATAACTGCCATGCCTTCAACCTTTGATAGTCCATGTCTTTCCCCCCTTCCTGGTCCCACTCCATTAGTATAAATATGTTCATTCTTCTCCTCTTCCCTCTCTCCTTCCCAGTCCACCAACACAGTCTCTTGAGCCTGCATCTAGCAGCCCTATTGTCTCCCCACCATATCCCTGTTCACTTTCACATGTACTGACCCACAATCCTTTTCCTTCAGTGACTCAAGCCCCCTCTTTATCATCACCACACACCAGAGATTGTTGCCTGTACATGTCAGAAGCAGACACAGTCACTGGCAGGAGCAGACAATAGCTCTGTGTGTGTGTGTGTGTGTGTGTGTGTGTGTGTGTGTGTGAGAGAGACAGAGAGAGGGGGGGGGGGGGCGGTAGTTTCGTGAATAAAGTAATAATAATGATAATAATACTTACTGAAGCAGCATCACGATGAGGCTGGCAAACCAGATGAGGTTGTCCCAGATGTGAAACCATTTCTTTAAAGGTGCTTCCAGAGTCATGAACTATTGCATGTTTCGCTTGGTATGCAGCTCCCAATACTGCAGAGTTCACTATATCCTATATTATGCAGAATTATTTGAGCAAAATTGTATATCATAAAAATCAAATAAAAATATATTTGACATTGGTAAGTAAACAGTGTATTAGGCTCAAGTTAAGAATATTTTTACTCTAAATAAAATGCATCTTCAACATATATCTGCAAGAAATTCAATGACTGAAACAAATGTATAGGTATTCTGGAAATGATAAAATTAATGAATCATAATCCAATTACTGAACAAATTATGCAAAGAAAGGTGTAATTATCTACAATTCTGTGATTTGTTGTAGCAATTATGTTTAAAAATATCAATACAGAACAATTGAAGCTGTCAAAATCGGTACTCCAAGCTTCATTTCCAAGTAACAGCATATGACAAATGCCAAACAATCACTAAACTACCACAGCATACTGTTCTTTATACAGCTCACATTGACCTAGGTAATGGTGTTATTAAGCAATGTATTATCACTGTATGATCTAAAAGCTAACTCTGTATTTTCCTTTCTTCTAAGGACCATTTTGTATCACCATATGAGAGACAAGCAAAACTACATAGAACACAGTATGTAATGTCATCATTAGCCCTAGTCCAGTCAATGAATGCATTGTAGAGTGCATGGAATATGCGAGAATTTTTGACTTCAGGACTTTGTTAGGGATAGTTAGGAGGTGAACATACTAAAAGTCCCTGTCCCTAGGCGGTGAGTTAAAGCGGGGAGTGGGGTGGAAAGGTACCATTTATTGGTTTTCTGCTTATATCTCGAAAACGGTTGGCTTTAGGAAAACATTGTTCCTAATGAAAATGAAAGATAATTGAATGTGCTACAAAATTGTTTCTATACATATATGTCGAATTCTCAACAGTTTTCAAGATATACGTTATTGAAAATAGACAATTTTGGAAAAAATCATCATTACCTCACTAATTTTGTCAAACATTTACTTCTAGTGACTCACTTGATCATTTCTCAGAAAATTTGTCAGAAAGAAAGTTGTAGAGCATTAAATTTACTTCAATTTTGATATGCACATTTGCTACCTTATCTTCAGCCAATCAGAAGTTGCATCATTTATAAGATGTGCGCTCAGTTTCGATGTCCCTCCAGAAATGAGTGTTTTGAGGGGCTGTAACGTTTTTACCTTATGAAATGTGCTAGCATAGTAAATATAAAAATATAAACTAACAATGACAAGAAGGTACTTGCGATTGAAACAGAACACCTTTTTATAAATGTAGCTTTTCTGATAATATTATGAATCATACAATTAAAGTATGTACAAACACTGAAAGTGGTTCAGAATGAAGAAAGAAATTGCATTCAATGCAACATCTTCATTTTTCTGAGGTGGAGTAGTTGAGGCTCATTTATTGTCACCTGAAATGGATATATCGTCAAAGTCGTCAGTACCTAACGTCTGTGAGAGGATTAACAATGGGGAAGCCCCAAGACGAACATCGCAGGCCTGTCACTGGTTGGGGGTGGAAAGGAGTGTTCTCACTCACTTTTTACTTCAGTTCACTTCAAAAGTTCGCCAACTGTAGAGAAAGTTTGTGTGTCAGTATTGTGTGCCAGCTTTTCGAGATATTTTTTATTTATTTATGAAAATGTTGACCTGTAGTGTGTGCAATGACTACTCGGTGTTTTGTATGTGATGAAACAGTAGATGGACAAGGTGTTTCCACAGTGACAAAAAAAGGAATCTTTAGAAGGTTTGGACATCCTTCTGAATCATACTGAATGTCGAAAAAATTACATCAGGTTACAATAGTTATGTAAGATTTTTGAAGACCAATTGTCTTGGGAGAGGTTGTACAGCTCAGGAGGTGTGGGGAAATGAATGTCAGTCTAGAAACTAAAATTACAGTGAAGCAAGAGGCTTTCCTCTCCAAATTTAACAATAAGAATCAGCTGGTGAACCTGTTGATGATGCAACTACAGAAAAATGGGATAAATGGCCTTCAAACTTCAGGTGATACTGACGTTCATATTGTGGAGACAGTTATCAACAGATAACATAATTTCTTGGTTGCCATTATTGGGAAGGATATTGACTTAGCTGTTCTCTTAATAGCAAAATCTCCAACTGATCATAACATCTGCTTGTAGAAGCAGGAAGAGGAAATGTTAAGATGTGTTTTATGTTCTTCACAATAGCAGCAGGAATTGAAAATTGAGGACAATGCCCATTTGTTATTCTTACATGCATTTACAGGCTGTGACACAATATCTGTAGCGTATTGCAAGAGTAAAGTGGGATTTGTCAAAATCCACCAGAAGTCCAAAATCATACAACATGCTGCTGAGATATTTGCCAACAGTTCTTCTTTCCCCAACTCCATTGAGACAGTGGGAATCACAAGTACTCTATAATGGTATGGAGCTCCAGCCACCACAAAATATCTCATCGAGTTCCACAACAAATCATTTATAAAAGCAGCTGGGAACATTAAGCCTAATCTCTTGTGTCTCCCTCCAGCTGAACGAGCTGTAAAGCAGAATGCATCCCGAACTTACCACCAAGTACGCCTTTGGTTAGGAGAGGAACGCCAAATTGGGGTTGGAATGGCCAATTAGTTCCGAAACTCTCAGACTTAGATGCTGCCCCTGACGAAATCTTGAAGATGATTTTTGGTTGATGCACGAAAGAATGTGACAGTGGCAGATGTGGTTGCAGAAAAGCATTGTTACGCTGTTCTGTTACATGCCTGAACTGCAAGGGCAACTGCAACAATGGAGTTGGAATATTAATTCAGGATGAAGAAGACGACAGTGACATCGAGTCTTCACCAATCTCGTTGGACAACGTCTCCACTACTGACAAAGATGAATGAACCTTGACCATGCCTCCTCAGAAAAACAAAGATGTTGCTTTGAATGCACTTATTTTTCATTCTGAATCACTATCAGTGTTTCTAAAAACAATCATTGTATGATTCCTACTGTTGTAATAAAAGCTACAACTATGAAAAGATTTCAATTGTAAGTACTTTCTTGTCATTGTGAAACTGTTGTTATTTTCCATGCTAGCACGTTTCATAAGGTAAAAACTTTACAGCCTCTCAAAACACTCATTTTAGAAGGACGTCAAAACTGAGTGCACATCTTATAAATGATGTAACTTCTGATTGGCTGAAGATAAGGTAACAAATGTGCATATCAAATTGAAGTAAATTTAATGCTCTACAACTATTGTTGTGACAAATTTTCTGAGAAACGATCGAGTGAGTCACTAGAAGTAAACGTTTGACAAAATTAGTGAGGTAAAGATGATTTTTTTTCGAAATGGTCGATTTCCAATAATGTTTATCTCGAAAACCGTTGGGAATTCACCATATATGTATCGAAACAATTTTATAGCAAATTGAATTATCTTTCATTTTTAGTTGGAACAATTTTTTCCTAAAGTCGACTGTTTTCAAGATATAAGTGGAAAACCAATAAATGGTACCTTTCAACCCCCCCCCCCTCCCCACTTTAGTTCACCCCCCAGGGGTGGGGACTTTTAGTATGTTCACCTCCTAACTATCCATAACAAAGTCCTGAAGTCAAAAATTCTTGCATATTCCATGCACTCTACACCCCTCTTTTGAGCACTCGTTGACTGGACTACCCTTGATGACTTGTTTTTATCTTAGCCAGTCATTGAGGGAGAATCAAATTGGTGTAATTCTTATAGTTTTTCAAGCCAATGGAGAATTTTATGATGTTTCATGAATCCAGCCAGATTTTGTTGACTTCTTGATATTGCAGAGAGTCTTCCAACAGCACGCATGATCTAGTGGTTAGCATCGCAGATTGATGTACTTGTGGTCACCACTTCAAATCCCGTCACAGGCAGAAGAAAATTTATTTCTTTGCATTTACTATTTCTAGAATGTTCTACATGTTTCTTATGTTTGATGTACTTGTAAGTTCCACAAAATTCTTTCTATGTATAATAGTGGAGCACGGTGCAGTAAGTCTGTACTGACTGTATGCTTGTGTTTGCAATAAATGTGTTCTTAGTGAATGTGTTGTGCTCTATTAATGACTAGCCTTTGCATTCCAAACCACCTGCACTTTGCAACGTGACACTTCTGGTATAAAATGAACTATGATCCACTGGGCCCCAAATGGCTACTGGTTGTTCCAGCTCATCTCCAGCCAGCTATTTCAAGTATTTCCACGATTCTCCAATATCCAGTGATCCAGTATTCGTGAAGAACCTAGACAGAATCAGATGCAGGTATTACTAGCAAGGACTCTGCCGATCTGTCAAGCACTATGTGAGTCACTGTAAGGAAGCAGCGATGGAAGCATGTCTTGCAATTAATGTCATCTGCTACCAATTCCACCTTCAGCAGCTCCATTACACCGGATTAGAATCAACCATTTAGGTAGGTTCCCGAAGTCAACAGCCAGTAACCAATGGATAATAGTCTGCACTACCTCACACACTATGCTGTCACCAAACATGTGCCAACTTCAGAAACCCTAGAGATCGCAAAATTCCTAGTAGAAGACGTTATTTTGAAGCATGGTGCACCATGTGTGATAATATATTATCGAGGAAAAAGTATTCATGTCAAAACTAGAATCAGAGGTAATGCCACATTGTGATATTGGCTGCAGAATAACAACTGCCTACCATCCTCAGACAAATGGTCTTACAGAACGTTTTAGCTTGACATTAGCAGATATGCTGTCGATGTTGAGCAGAAGGATTGGGATACAATACTGCTGGTCGTGACATTTGATTATAATACAGCAAGGCAAGACACCACAGGCTTCACCCCATTTTTACTGCTCCATTGTTGTGAGGCTGAGAATACTATGGATATGCTGTTTCCATTCCAACCAGATGATACTCAGATTGACTATGTGAAGCAGCTCATCACCAGGGTTAAGAAGCAAGACAGCTGGCTCACATATGGACACTGGACACCCAGGAGAAGCACCGCCAGCAGTGTAACAACAAGCACCGACCTGTTTTGTACAGCCCAGGAGATCTGGTATGGATTTTTACCCCTGTATGGAAAGTTGAGCTATCGGAAAAGTTACTGAAGTGTTACTTTGGTCCTTATCATCTCATACACTTCCTGTCAGATGTCACATACGAAGTCGAGGATTATGAGCCATCCTCAAAACGACAAAAACAGAGAGATATTGTGCATGTCCTCTGTATGAAGCTCTTGTGGATGGACTCTGAAGACCATTATGGTAACAATGAAGCCACGACAGGAGGGTCTGGTGGCACCAGTCATCGTCATCACAAGGAAGACGTGCAGGCACAATGGAAGGATTCTCCGGAACTGGCATACAGGGGACCCATGACAAGATCCAGGACACTGCAGCTGGCTGCAAAGGGAACCTAACAGCGGTTCTCTGTTCTTCCAGGAAGAGGAGCAATCCTGCGAGTCTTACGCATCCCAGATCACTGTGCTTGCAGTCCCCAGTTTAAATCCCGCCACGGAGTAGAAAATTTATTTCTTTGTATTTACTATTTCTAGAATGTTGTACATGTTTCTCATGTTTGATGTACTTGTAAATTCTTTCTATGTAAAAATAGTGGAGCACTCCAAGCAGGAGTCTGTCTCTACAGAGTGTACGCTTGTGTTCGCAATAAACGTGTTCTTAGTGAAAGTGTTGTGCTCTAGGAACGACCAGCCTTTGCATTCCGGACCACCTGCAGTTTGCAATGTGACAATATGATATTTTAACTGAAATCATTCAGACATCTTCAGGTGAAATCTGCCACTTGAGATTGCTAGATCATGATAACATCATTATAGGAAAAATTGGCATGGACACCTACACATAAGTGGCCATTACATGAATACCACTCTTAAGTTTCACATCCTTCATGAATACAGGACTAAATGTGGCATGCAGACACATAAGTGAAAGTGAAACTACATGTCTGACCTCTGGCAGAAGATGCACTAAAACTCAGATTTCAAATTTATAAAATTTAATTGTTGGTAAATTGTCAATATGAATCAAATGTTTTCTCTCAGAAGATATTAAAGAGATCAGCAGGTCCCAAGACTTGTCCAGTTGAAAGGCATCATCATGGAGGTAAGACACTTTTATAAATTTGACATATGAGGTTTAGTACACAGTCCAACACAGAGCACACATGAAGTTTTACCTTTAACGTGTTTCTGCTCACCACATTTGGAACTGTATTCAAAGAGAGTGTGGATTTAATGAAGTGTGCTCATGTAGTGATTGCTTATGCATATGCATCTCTGAGCCAAATATTTTGCCATGAACTAGCAAACTCCAATGGTGGACACTCACCTGCAGATGGCTGAACAATTGTCAGCTAAAATTAGATTAGATTAGTTGGTTAATTCCATAGATCCATATTGAGGTGATCCTTGTGGATGCTTCGTTTTTAAAGACTTTATTATGGAAGTTATTTCTTGTGGTGAAGTGAGTAACATATTCATGTTGCTGAAGTTATTTGTTAATGCTAGTTTCAAATATTCAAGGGCATTATTTACTGACCCTGACAATCCCATACTATCAGTAACAGATATAAAGTACTTGTTAAATAGATTTGCCACACTATGCCCATCAGTTACTAATGTATCTACTTTTAATGCTATCTCCTCCTGTTCCTTTCTGTTTCTACCAGTATCCTCTTTAACTATATCCCATATTGCTTTTATTTTGTTGTCTGATTTTGCTATCTTTTTCTCACAGTGCATTTGTTTAGATGTCTGAATTACTTTTATTTTAATATTTTACAGTATTCCTTATATTTTGCTACTTAGTCATCATCATTGGAGCTCCTCTTAGCTGATAGATATATTTTCATTTTTGTCTTGCATGAAATCTTTATTCCTTGTGTAATCCATATTGTGGCCAGTAGTCTGATTAATCCAGCTGCAATTTCAAAACTTTATAGAATACTCCATATGCCAGAACAAAGCCAAGAACCACGTCAGATACCTCTTTGTGAAGGGATGATGATGCTGATGATTGGCGTTTTAGGGCGCTCAACAGCGAGGTTATCAGCGCCCGTATGCTAACGTAAGGAGATGAGAAGAAAAATGGGTCCAGTCGTTGGACATTTAACTTCAATTATACATTAAAAATTTAGAAGACGGTTCAAAGGAAAGGACTGCATAAAAGGGATAAAAGTTTGATAGATGTATGGGGCCCTGTGACTACTTAAAGAGTGACCGAGCCACACTATCACACATTAAAATCGTACACCAAATAGTTTGGGAAGAAGTCCAGATGCTGTACAAAATCTTAGGAAACAATCCACGGACGCCTCATCGTCACCTAAAATAGATTTCAGGTCCTGTGAGAGACCTAAAGTTGTCCTCACACCAGCGTATAAATGGCATTCTGTGAAAATATGTCGTATCAACAATTGTGTCCAACATCTGTTACACTCTGGCGGTTCCTCACGACGCAAAACGCAAAAGAAAGCCATGTGTTAGCGGGCAGTGTCCAATTCTAAGGCAAGTAAGGGCGACTTCCTCAGCTCGTCGAGGGCGGAAGGAAGTACTCCATGGACGTACTGAAGATTTTAGGGCGTGTAACTTGTTATCCGTCACATCCAAAAGATCCTCCCACAAAATCATGGCTTTCCTTGTCACATATGAGGTAACAGCCTGCAGTGGGACAGAACAGCGTTCAGCAGGGGGGAGGGAGCAAGCCTCCTTAGCTGCTACATCAGCAAGCTCGTTTCCCCGGATCCCAGTATGCCCAGGAACCCAACAGAAGATGATCTCCTTGTTTCGTTGTTGCAGTGCAAGGAGAGTGTCCTGTATATCCTGCACCATCCGATCCGATGGGTACATTTGGTCAATAGCCAGGAGGGCACTGTGGGAGTCTAAACAGATCATGAACTTCACTCCATGATGTCTTCTTATCTGTTCTAGTGCCCTCAGGATAGCAAACAGTTCTGCGTAATAAACGGTGAACTGTTCTGGGAGCCCTATCCGAAGGACAACATCGGGGAACACGACAGAGCAACCAATATAATCACCCTGCTTGGACGCATCCGTGTAGACCGTGACAAAATCAGAATGGTGACTTAAAATTTCGAGAAATTTACGTTTATAAAAGGTGTCTGAAGTAAAAGCCTTCCTGTAGAGAGTCAACTCTAAAAGCACCCTGGGCCTCTGAAGTAGCCAGGGACACCCCCAACTCCACCCCTGGCGTTGGACCTGAATGCCTTGCGCCTTTGAGGCTGTCCCTTGTGCGGAACCAAAAGGGCCTTGTCACCTGTGGACGGTTACGGAACAAGCATTGGAAGTCGCTAGGGAATTTGGATTTGACATAGATCGGTACGCTTGACGTGCAGTGAGTAGAAGACGGCGAATAGAAAGCGGAGGCTCACCAGCTTCTGCACAGAGGCTAACAACTGGACTTGTGCGGTATGCACCTGTGGACAACCTGATACCTTCATGGTGTATGGAGTCCAGCATTTTCAAATAAGAGGGTCTCGCGGATCCATGAACTTGACATCCATAGTCGAGGCGGGGTCGCACAAATGACCTGTAAAATTGGAGGAGACGTGCCCTGTCAGCTCCCCAGGCCCGATGGCTAACACACTTAAGGAGATTTAAAGCCTTGATGCATCGTAATTTTAATTCCTTAAGGTGTGGCAACCAAGTGAGCTTTTCATCAAAAGTAAGACCTAGGTATTTCACCTTCTCCTTAAAAGTTAAAGCAGTCCCCCCAAGTTTGAGAACTAGATAATTAAAAAGAGAACGGGAGCAATTAAAATCTACACAAACGGTCTTCTCCAACGAAAATTTAAAACCTGTTCTGTTGGACCATTCTTCCAACCGCCTGATCGTCAGATGTAATTGACGAGCAGCAGTTGCGACAGAGGAGGACGCACAGAAAATGGAGAAATCGTCCACAAGGAGGGAACACTGTACTGGACTTCGTACAGTGGACGTAATACTATTGATAGCAATGGCGAAGGCCGTCACACTTAAAACACTCCCTTGGGGGATACCGTTCTCTTGATGAAAACGGTCAGATAATACGCTCCCGACCTTGTATCTAAAATACCGATCTGAAAGGAAAGACTGAATAAAAATGGGTAGACGACCACGAAAACTCCACTCATGGAGCTGCTGTAAAACATTACGCCTCCAGGTAGTATCATAGGCTTTTTCCATATCAAAGAACACACCGATCAGGTGTTGCTTACGTAGGAAAGCTTGTTAGATTTCTCAGCCAAGCAAGATCAAGTTGTCAAGTGTTGAACGGTACCTTCTGAAGCCACATTGGGAGCGGCTGAGTAGGGACCTGCTTTCTAGGATCCCGACTAGGCGTCGGTTAACCATACGCTCCAATGTCTTTCCTACACAGCTGGTGAGGCTTATGCTACGATAACTACCAGCATCAGTCCGATCTTTCCCTGGTTATAAAGTAGGTATTAAAACAGACTCTTTCCACGAGTGTGGAAAGTTTCCCGTGAACCAGATTTGGTTAAAAAGCTGAAGGAGGACCTGCTTCGATTGCGGTTCCATGTGTTGAAGCATGCTGTACGTTATGTCATCGACGCCAGGGGCAGTATCACAAGGTACTGCTAATGCAGTTTGATGCTGCCGAAAGGCTGCATTCTGGCTAGAATCCGATGTAATGGTGTAAAACGATTCTGCCATTACCTGAGCAATGTCTCGTGGCGAAGTCAGGAGACGTCCTTGCCCTTGTATAGCTGCTATTGGTGGTCGGGAGTTCCGCCTCGAGATCCTCCTAATGTCTTCCCATACTCTGCTTGCTGATGTGAACCTATTGATAGAATTCAGGAACTCTTGCCAAGACCTCTCCTTGCTCTCTCGAATAATGCGTCTTGCCCGTGCCCTCGCCACGCGAAAAGTTGCAAGATTGTGATCAGTAGGGCACCTGTGGAATCGTCGGAGAGCTACCCTCCTGTTTCGGATTGCAGACCGACACTCCTCGTTCCACCAAGGAACAGGCTGCCTCTTAAAGTTGCCCTTCGATTTGGGGATCGACGCAACAGCGGCGGCGCGAATCACGGCTGTAGTGTGATCCACCCAGTTCTGAACGCCTTCATGTCGTTCCAAAACAGCCAACTGTTTGAAAAGCTGCCAATCAGCTTTCTTAATAAGCCTTCTCGGTGGCTGTCGAGCATGATCCATTCCATGTGGCAGAGTTACCCAGATAGGGTAGTGATCACTGCCATGGAGGTCATCGTCTGCATCCCACTGGGCAATGTCTGCAAGAGCTGGTGAACAGAAGGAGAGGTCAGTGGCGGAAGACGTACCTGTAGCAACGCTGAAGTGTGTGGTCTTACCCGTGTTCAGCAAAATTACCGATGTCGACTGTAACACACGCTCAACCATTCGACCCCTGGGGCAAGTGGTGTTAGATTCCCATAAAGCATTATGAGCATTAAAATCTCCTAAAATGAGAAAAGGACGAGGAAGGTCATCGAGAAGCTGTGTCAAGAGTACAACATCGAGAGGCTCTCCAGATGGTAAATACAGAGAACACACTGTAAGCTCAGTGTGTGCCAACACACGGACTGCAACTGCCTGTAGCGTCGTAGTTAGGTGCACAGGCATAGAATGGAATGTGTCCTTGATGAACACCGCCACACCACCTTGCGCTCTATCACCGGTCAGGTCGTCTTTTCTGTAGAGGTGATAGCCTCTAAGTACAGGTGCGTCACACTGCTTGAAATGTGTCTCTTGAAGGGAGACACAGAATGGTCTGTTCTGCAGAATAAGATGTAATTCGTCCAAACGAGCCCTGAATGCGTTCACGTTCCTTTGGAGTATGGTTCCCATTTCCGCGGTGTGGTTGTAGTTTCCCCCTATCCTTGTGCCGAGACGGTGAGGCACTGTTTGATTGGGCAGCAGCAGAAGGGCTGACTGATTCCGGTGATGAGGTATCCAGGTCCATTATGATATCCTTTCGGTTAATGCTGCCAGAACGACATTCGATGGTGCCTGGGGGAGGCTTTCGATTGAATGCCGAGACGCCTTCTTTGGTTTCTTCTTCTCTGAAGAAGATGAAGGAAGGGCGTGTTGCTGAGCACTCTGCTTTCGGGGAGCACTCTGCTTCTGGGGGGCCACCTGCTTCTGGGCAGCTCCCTGCTGTTGAGGAGCGCGCTCTGTTGGAACGGCACGTTCCTGTGGGAGGTGTCTTCTCAATTATTACTGCAGCTATCTCATCTTTCACGTCCATTGGGTCGGCCTGTATTCCAATATCTCGACTAATCGAAGTTTGGCATGTACAGATGCAGGTGCAAGTTTCGCTGGTGGAAATGGGGATGGTCTGTGTTGATGCATCAACAGTGGGCGTGGGTTTCTGGAGTAGTGAGGCATAGGAGGTCGGAAACACAGGAGGCTGTGTCGCCTTATATTCTTTTTTGGCCTCCACATATGGAATACGTTTGCGCACTTTTATCTCCTGTAATTTTTGTTCTTCAACAAAGACAGGGCAATCATGACTCCATACAGGGTGGCTTCCTGAGCAGTTTAGACAAGTTGCTGGGGAAAGACAGTCAACCCCAGAGTCGTGAGCTGCCTGTCCACACCTCCCACAGGTTGGTTTGCCTCCACAATTCACTGTCGTATGACCGAAACGCTGGCATGTGAGACATCTCATAGGGTTTGGTATAAAAGGCCTAACTTTCAGATGGAGAAACCCTGCCATAAGATGTTCTGGCAATGATGGGGAATTGAAGGTAACAATGAAGGTAGGGGTTTTCTCTATTACTCCATTGTTCCTGCGGGTCCTTTGCTCAACGTCAATGATACCCTGTGACGCCCACTCCTGTTTTAATTCTGCCGTTTCGATGTCCATAATGTCATGGCATGTGACCACTCCTTTGCTGGAATTTAGCGTGTTGTGTAATTCTACAACAATGTCATATTCCCCTAGCTTTGCTGAATTCAGAAGGAGGTCCACCTGCTTTGCTCTGGTCTTCTCAACTAACAAAGCACCATTCCGCAGCCTCTTAATTGATTTCAAAGAACCTGCAAGTCCTTCCAGTCCCTTATTAATGTAGAAAGGGGAGACCTTTTCAAAGGTACCCTCTTTCCTCTTAATAACTACGAAAACATTATTATTAATGACTCCTTGAGCCCTGTTACTATGAGTAGATTGTGTCTCAGGAGGACTGGCCTCCCTCAAACGCTTAGATGACTGGGTGCGAGTACCCCCTGACGGTACACCCATCCCGCCGGGGTTAGAAACATGTGAGGACTCCATCTCGGTCGCACGAGCAGCTAGGGAAGGGACGGTCCACCCAGGCAGAGTCCTGCTTGCCTGGGTAAGCCTTTTACAACTGAGGTGCGGCAGTATCCTCAGAGGTCGCTCGCTAGCGACTGTTCAACCTAAACAGCCATGATCCCATCAGCACGCAGCACACCTTGGGATTGAGGTTTTTTTTTATAGGGTTTTTTTCCATTCTCATGATCCGGGCAATAAAGCCGAGATCCCCGCTCCCTGTAACACACAACATTCCACCGCTGTGCCATACGGTGGTCGCTGAAGCGTGTCCAGGGCTTACGGTCTGGAGGACTGGCGGCGCTTACCAGTCCTCAGCTCAGGACCCCGGGTTCGCCAAGCCCGTACTCAGCAAATTAATAAATTAATGCTGAGCCCCTGAGGGGTTTGTGAAGGGGATGGGATCATATATCGAAAGGTTGATATATATGCCGCATATGATTTGAAGTGCGGCAGCCAGAGGTGATGGTTGTATGACTGTGTTGTGTGATTGTGTGAGTGTTCTATTTTCTGAAGAAGGCCGTGGCCGATAGCTGAAAGTGTTGTATGTGTGTGTCTTTTGTATGTGCCTGTCGCAGCTCGTTGCCACGTCTTTGCGGTGAGTTGTAAACTGTCCTTACTATATTATAAATTATCTTTTAGTGTTTAGTAAAGATTTTTTATACAAATGAAATTGAAAGTAACAGTTACAACTGCTACACACTTTTCTTTTAAAGGTACAAACAAATATTTTAATTTTTAAATAACAGATATTCATGTAATTGCGTTATTATTTTATTCTTTGTGCCTACTATTGGCTTTTATACAAAATAACATTTTAGTAGAAAGTTACAATCACTGTGTACAAATGCTGATAAGATCATCTTCTATGTTTAAGATCTTTGGCACAGTTCTTATGACAAATCAAAACAAACGTCAATCTCATACATGCCTTGTCTGTGATTTCCGATTACAAAATCGTAACAGAATGCACATAGGTATGAACTCAGAGCAGCTATCCATAACTATGACACGAGAAATTCAAATTCATGTAACATAATTTGGGTTAGGTTAACAAAAGCAACAGACAATTTCCTACATATTGATAAAGTGTACTACTAGAAGTTACTCCTATGTATAAGAGAACCGGGTACCAATAGGTTTCATACGGCTATGGAATCTTGGCTTAAGCAAAAAGCCTTCTGTTCAACAGATGAGTTTCTGCATAGTGAAATGCATGACTGCACAATATAAATTTAAATGTTGATTCTGTGTATTTTTTTTTTTTTTATAAATATTCATATGTGTCTCTGCATAAAATGTACTGTATATTAGAAAATTTTTAATTCTTTTGTACTTTTATAATCCGATTATATGTATTTCTTAAAAATACTCACATATAGTTTTGTATAAAATGTATTGTATATTAGGCCTATATAATTTTTACAATGTATGACAATGTCTTATGCAATTGATTGTAATCTACAGACAAATAAATGAATTGAATTGAATTGAATATGCTCCAGATGGATGGATTTTGCAGTTCTTGATGTACACTTCACAGTGTTCTAGTTTTATAAGGGTTTGTTTACATTGTGGATTGTTGCCAACTCTCACTCTTCCTTTGTCTTTTGTTGGCATTCCTTGTATCTCTCAACACATCAGCTGTTGTTTTTTATATATATATATATATATATATATATATATATATATATATGTGTGTGTGTGTGTGTGTGTGTGTGTGTGTGTGTGTGTGTGTGTGTGTGTGTGTGTGTGTGTGTGTGTTAGTTTTCTAATACTCACAAAAAAATAAAACAAATTGTGAACCACATATGCACTAGAATCATTACAATTATCAGCCAAAATATTGAGGCAAGAAGTCAATGTAATTCGGTAGTAATTTTGAAACTTCATGGAAAACATCTTGGTGTGTTTCACTATCTAAATAGCCATAAACCTCCTTTCAGTATTTGACTTCTATTCATCCACATTTTTTAATCTGTTAGCAAAATGCTCACAGTGGGGTCCATTGTCTAGTAGCGACAGGAGTTTGTTTTCAGTTATGTTTTGCATGACTCTGAATTTAAGTATACAGAATTATTTTTGTCATATATGTTAAGAGATTATACCTGGAAGCTTTCCAAGTGTAGTGACTTATTACATGTAGTATCAGGATTGCAACTGGATCACACTGACTCATTGATAAAATATTTTGACTGATAACCAGGCAGCTGAAATGTCATAGCAATGAGTTGATATCATTTACTGTAATACTGAAATGGCAGGAAATAGATGTTAAAAGTTTTTGATTGTGGGTGATGTTTAGAGATGTGTACCATGGTAGCTGCTATCTGCTTCTTATATCAGTTGGGCTGCTTGATTTAGTTAATTTTAGATACTCCAAAACCATGTAAAAGAATACCTTACAAAACAGACCAATGTCTAGTAAAATGAAACTGTTCATGATACTTCACAGGCATTTAGATCACAATATGCTACAGGTATGGATAAATCTGCTACTCTAAAGGTAATATTTCATAGCATACTGTGAACAAGAACATCACTAAAATGTTCCCTTGGAGTAAATCTAAAGCTACTTAATCATCTGACTGTTTCAATCCACTAAGAACAATGACCTGATTTCCATTTGCTAAGAAGTCTTCATCCAATTGAATCAATATTCAATAAACACATATGTTAGTCTCTAGAAACCAGTGTGAAGCTATACAACATGACTTCTGGGAGTCAAGCAAAAAACAGATCTCATTACATATTATTTTCTGGATTTCATGTACAAAGAGAGTGATTACAAGAAAGATGTTTACAGAAAAGATTTCTGGTCCTTCCAAAGGTCACTTTTATTGTTGAGGTCCATCCGATCACCTAAAGTCTGTAGTTATTCACAAAATTGAGGATTCTTTTAAAGTTAAATGAATTAAAAACATATTAAGACATTCTGTAAAGTGACCTAGGTTGAGTGTGGCTGTTATGGCACAGAGGTGGTGAAGTAGTGGGTTGTAGAGATAGAGGTGGCAGCCAGGAACAACTAGGAACACTCTGCTACTCATCATTTACTGGCAGTGCTACTGATTTCAGTAGGTCATGCAGTAGAATAGCTGTTTGACTTGTGTGTTCATATCCGCTGACACTGTTCACCTCACACAGCAGTTTGAGCTGGAGTTATCACTGTTTGGTACTGTGTGAGCAGCATATTGTGCAATTTAATTCCTCAGCCTGAGCTTACATTCCATTTGTAATAACCCTAAACCTCATTTCTTCATTTCCTTTGACTTTTATTCATCCACATTTTTAATCTGTTAGCAATATTCAACAATGGATACTAACAGTAATTATTACTAATTAACAAACATATAAGATTCATATGTATTTACCTATTACACAGGGTGTTACAAAAAGGTACGGCCAAACTTTTAGGAAACATTCCTCACACACAAAGAAAGAAAATACGTTATGTGGACATGTGTCCAGAATTTCCATGTTAGAGCTCATTTTAGTATTTCTATTTAAATGTAAACTGAAATAATTCGTGCAGACAATTGTCAAAATACCTAATTGTTTCGTTAGTATGTACTGTACTTCCTCAATTCATGTCATCAACACAGATTTTCTGTGAACGTTTGGGCAGGAATTGTTGGTGATGTCTTGATTGGGCCTCATGTTCTTCCACCTACACTCACTGGAGCACGTTATCATGATTTCATATGGGATACTCTACCTGTGCTGCTAGAACATATGCCTTTACAAGTATTACACAACATGTGGTTCATGCACGACGGAGCTCCTGCACATTTCAGACGACATGTTCATACGCTTCTCAACAACAGATTCAGTGACCGATGGATTGGTAGAGGTGGACCAATTCCATGGCCTCTACGCTCTCCCGACCTCAACCCTCTGGACTTTTATTTATGGGGGCATTTGAAAGCTCTTGTCTACGCAACCCCAGTACCAAATGTAGAGACTCTTCGTGCTCGTATTGTGGATGGCTGTGATACAATACGCCATTCTCCAGGGCTGCATCAGCACATCAGGGATTCCATGCGATGGAGGGTGGATGCATGTATCCTCACTAACAGAGGACATTTTGAACATTTCCTGTAACAAAGTGTTTGAAGTCACGCTGGTACGTTCTGTTGCTGTGTGTTTCCATTCCATGATTAATGTGATTTGAAGTAATAAAATGATCTCTAACATGGAAATTAAGCATTTCTGGACACATGTCCACCTAACATATTTTCTTTCTTTGTGTGTGAGGAATGTTTCCTTAAAGTCTGGCCGTACCTTTTTGTAACACCATTTATAACAGCTGCAAATAATCTTTCGTGTAACTTACCAAAATATAAACATCTGCATTGAAAACATCTGCTAAAACCTGGAGAATAGTTTTGTTTGCTGATGCTCCGCCTGTTGCCAGTATTCTCATTTCGTTACCTAAAAGAAATTAGGTATAATGTCAGATTTCCAAAGATTTGTCATAGTTTTTGATTAAGTTACATTACATTATGAGATGAACAACTTAAAAATTAATATATGTTGCCAAACATTTTTATTTGCATAAAGTTTTCTGAATGCTACAGTCATGATCTTTGTTTCACTCTTAATTACTCATAACATATAGTTGTGAAGATATCCCTTGTTCAATAAAGTTTCAGGAACACAGTGAGTCACTAACTTGTTTATGGAGGACTTTGAGGAAAGGGTACTTGATTCAGCAGAATGTAAATCAACAATATTCTTATTAATTTTGACCACATTATCATAGGAGACAAAAAACAGCTATCTATTTGATATGAATAATATACAGAAAACAGTCTTGATCACAGAGATTGATAATTTTAATTAACTAGTTTCAACCTGATGTAGGTCATCTTCAGAATTATACACAGTCCATGTGTCCAGTGCTGTGCTCGGCTGGTCTCGGCTGTCCTGGGCTTTTGTGCTGCCAGTAGGTCACTACTGACCTACTGGCAGCACAACAGCCCAGGACAGCCCAGCCCAGCCGAGCACAGCACTGGCCACATGGACTGTGTATAATTCTGAAGATGACCTACATCAGGTTGAAACTAGTTAATTAAAACTATCAATCTCTGCGATCAAGACTGTTTTCTGTATATTACTAACAATATTCTGGCAATAAATAGATGACACTTTTATAGTGTGGCCCCATGAGGAAGATGAACTGTAATGTTTTATGCAATATCTGAATCCAGTTCATGAGAATATCCTATTTACAATGGAATTTAAGAAGGATGGCTGCTTACCCCTTCAGGACAGCTTAATTAGCAGGAACATTGATGGGCCATTAGTTCATTTGGTTTACTGGAAATAAATACAGGCAGCTATCTGCAAGAGTCAAGCTGTCATCATCCTGTACAAACTATCGGCCTCCATTGAAAGTTGATGTATAGGGCATATGATGTGTGTAATGGGGACAACCTCGCTAAGGAGCAGGACATTTACAACCTGCGTACAAAGACAATAGATATTCTCCACATCAGATTAGCACAGCATTAAGGATGAAGAAACGTGTCCACCCACAGCATCAGGAGGAGAAGCTTTTCAGTTCCAGGGCATTCCTTCCATAGTGAGAAACCTGTTGTCAAAATTAGGCAAGATCCTAAGAATCCATCAATTCAAAGTAATCTTCTGTCCACTTGCAAAGTTTAGTGCTCTTCTTGATTCAGTTAAGGGTATTTTGGATTGTGGAAAGTCACAACCTACGAAAGTGGCAAAGCCTAAATTGGTCACACGATGTGCACAGTGTATGAAAGGTGTGTGGAACATGAATGTCACATCCATCTTTCACAACCCAGTAAGTTGGCCATAGCTGAGCATTGTATTTTCAAAGGACAGTCTATGGATTATTCAACCACAGAAAGCTTAGCCATGTCGAGATCCTTTTGGGATTCATTCATTAAAGAATATGTGGAAATACATTTGGCACAAGATCTTATTAATTGTGATGGCAGTTCAACACTGGACAAGGCTTGAGGCCTGGTGAACTCTTCAATATCTCCAAAGGGAAAATGTTTATTTATAGCTACACATCTAGTGCCAGTTAAAAAGTTTTTATCATTTTGATATCTGAGTTTTAGTGTGAATTCCAACAGAGGGTGGACACACAATTTCACCTTTGCAAATGAACCTGTGAACCACATTTAGATCTGCATATCTAGAGGGCACGAAATTTGACAGAGGGCGCTCATTTAATGGCTACAGTTGTGCATGTATTTCCATGCCAACTTACAATACGCTGCACTAGCACTCCCCAGTGGCTGACACTCACCTGAAGATGGCTGAATAATTTTCAACTGAAATATCATGCCAGGAGGTTGATGTTATGCAGTCACATTCTTAAAACTTTATCAAATACTCTTTATGCCAGGAAAACTTCAAGTATCAAATATCTTGTGTTGTTGTACTTTCAAACAATAAATAAATTAAAATGTTTCACTGGGCACAAAATTAAATTATAGATTGTAACTGTAAAGACAATATGTTGAGCAGCAGACAGACGTAGCGAAAAGACAATCACAATCACTCAACCTACAGCTAGCAGCCGAAGACTTCATTAGAGAAAGAACTTAAATATTCACATACAATCATAAAGGCACAATGCTCAATGTATCATCATCTTGTTGAGTTGCAATCCATCCTTTTGATAAAATTGTTGAAAAAAGGACATTACTTTATATGGAAAAATAGGTTCAATTGACAACACCCACCGGCTTTGACCAATCATGTCATATCTTACATCATTGTATCTGTAGCAGATGATGTATTTGTTTATTACTAGGCACAGATCATTTTATAAGGGCAGCATAATTTTGTGTAGTTAGATTTAAAGTGTTTTAACAATGAAAAATCTAATAGGAATGTCAATAATGGAAGATAGATAACAATGTACCGTAAAGAGGCTGACAGACACGAAAACAGATAATCACATTCACACAACTTAAATTTTCAGCCATGGCCTTCATCAGAAGAAGAAACACATTTATTCACTCAGACAACTATACACACACAACCATCATTTCTGGCCACTCCAGTACCACAAGTGTCTAGACTGTGAGTGAGGTATGGAGTGGAGGGGGAAGAGGTGGGGTGGAAGAGCTTTTACAATTCATCATGCAACATGGAACTTTCCATCCCCACCTTTACCGGGCAGCCTTCCACCTCCATTCATTTATGGGCATTTCTTTTATGAGCTCAATAGTGTTCACATATCTGGGTGGTTGTTAGCAGAAGGGGTTGATTTTGATTCAGTGTCTTTTTGGTTTTGCTGGAGATGGGTGATGAGAAATTCAGTGTGGACAAAGCGATGAACAGGATTGGTGATAAAATGAGCACCATCAAGTTTTTTATAGTCACTCAGCATATTGGGGGAATATTGTAATTGCCACATGTGTTTTAATAATATGAAGTTAGAGAAAGTTCCTAAGAAAAGAAGTTTTGATGAATTTATGAGGAGCTGTTGGAGAAACTGTTTCGTGTTCAATTAGGTGAGGAACATGATTTGAAAGATCCCATTTCAGTTTGGAGACTATAGTTATGTTTACCTATTATTTCTATTATGAGTATCCCATGAAAACTGTTGTGCGTGAGGCTGAAGTATCTAGTAGTACTACTTCCATACACACCATGAAGTAATTAAATAATGTTTATGCTCTATTATTGGCCAATTCTTGTATGCACTCTTGTCCATCCTATGAAAGTAATGCCTTGTACAATGAGGATTTCTTGAACAATCATTTCTGTTATCATATGATTTGCTGTTGCTAACATTATGTGATTGCTGCCATTGAGTATTTTTTGCCAACATTATCAAAGGTAGTTTTAGGGATGGGAAGTAAAGTAAATGTCAATGTTGGTGATTGAGTAAATTATGTTTCGGTATCATCTGTTGTGGTGGGAACTAAAATTGACCTTTCTACAGGATGGTTTGGTATTGGCAACTGTAGTTGATCTATATAGGTTAATTCTAATCATCGATACCAGTCAAACATTCCTGTATAAAACTGAGAAAAATAGAATTGTCAGCTTAACCCAAACTTATTTTTAGTTAATGACACCAGATAAATATTTCAGTATGAGAGAAAAAACTGGTATTGGCAACTGGAATTGACCTGATAGCTTAATCCTAGTTCTCGATACCAGCTAAATATGTCAGTATGCTAGTTACAGAAACTGATATCAGCAACTTGAATTGACCTAAATATGTAAATTCCAGTTACCAATAGTAATTTCCTTGTATATCCTTGAATTTCCTATTTTGTTTTAATTTTGTCATTTTTGTTGCATAATTTTCTATTGTTTTCCATTTTATTTTATTGATTTTAGAATGCACCCACCCAAAACACCCATTTTCCTGCACTAGTCCTGTTAAATTTGACAAATATTTCAATGTTTCGCCACACCATTTTGTATGTAGTGTGTCTTTGGATTAGGTATGATGTCACTGATCAAAGCTGCTGGATGGTACTGAGTACTGGAATTTATCTGAAAAATGTTCAAAATATCTCTTTAACTTATCATATTTGCTGGCATATAAGATGCACTGGCGTAAAAGGCAGACACTATTTTTTAGGAAAAAAATAACTCACACTTAATACATCTACTGCAACATAATACATATGTTGATGTACATCAAATATCTACACAGTGTCTTCAAGTAGTGTTCATAAATGTTAAGCAGTCAAGTTTCTTTATAGTTTGCACCTATTCAAAAGGATATTTCATGTTTCAATGTTTATGACTAATGACATGAAGGTTAAGAGGAGCATCGTAAAAATTTACAACAGTGCAATGCTTTCAATCACTCCCATCAGCCACCATGGTGAATATCTGTTTGATCATTTTGGAGGCTGTTTCCATTTTTAAAATGATGCATTTCAAGAATTTATTGTGAAATGCAAATATTTATGTATGCTAAGTATTTTTGTGATGTTTTATAAACAGTGAGAATTATAGATAGTTTGTGTGTGTATTGCTTGGCATACTGGATGGGGCACAACTTGTTATAACCTGAAAAAGACAACAGTGTGAGACGAAATGTCATGTTAACATCACAGAAAAAATTCTTCTGTACAATGGAGGACAAAAAGATTACCCAGCCCGAATAATTTGAAGTCCAAGAACAGAGCAATGCGGATGCCCAAGCTCATAAGCGCATGTGTTGCCAACTCCAGCAATCTGTGCAGCTTCAGATTGCTGTTTACATTATTTGAGCATATAAAATGGTTATGGTATAAGAATTCCATCTGGGTACATTTATTACAATGAACTGCTTATCACATATGTTTCATTGGGTGATTGGATAGGCTGACGGTTTATGAAGACAAGATACTTTATTGTCAGATAACATGTTTTTATACAATCGTTTGATTGAGAACATTGGTGACTCATAAAGTCTTTAACCTAATTTGTTACACTGATTTATGGATAAAAGTAAATATGTAGTATATAAATGTTTCACATCTCATCATCATTTAACAATAAAACTTCACACACACATACAGACACACTGTACAGATATACAGAATGGTATGCATATAGCTATTCCCATTTATAAATCCTTCTAGACTATAATATCATTTGATTTTAATCATTTAAAAATTCCTCTAGACTGTAATAACACTTGCTTTTAAGGTATGTACCAATGGTCTCCAGTGTGGATTCCCCAAATTTTGACCCCATTTTATTTCTGATCTTCAGAGCCATGTAGTATGGAGTATTTTCATATAATTTGAGTCTGTGACAAGGTAGCATGTATTGTGATTTATGTCTTGTTTCATAGTCATGTGTGAATGCATTACCTTCAAACAGATGTAAGTTTTTCTGTTCAAAGAGGAGTATTCCATATATGATGATTGAAGGGATTGTTATTAAGTCCAGGCTTTCAAATGATGGTTTGCATGATTGCCTACTATTTGTTCTTGTCATTGCTCTGATTATTTTCTTTTGTAGTTTGAAAATTCTAAGGTGGTTTGTCTTTTCAACAACCCAGAAAATTATTCCATACTTTATAACCGTTATGAAATTAGCATGGTATACAACTTTCTTCACCTCTAAGTCCGTAATTTTGTATAGTACCCTCATTGCATAAACTAAGCTGTTTAATCTCTTCAGTAAACTGTCCACATGGTCAGTCCATAACTTTTTATTTAAAATTATTCCAAGGAATTTTACAGACTTGACTGTGTCAGTTCTTTACCTGAATACTCTATTTGTGATATACACATTCAGTAGTTTGTTTGGTCCTGAAGTTTATGATTTGGGTTTTTTCCAGATTTAATTTCATGGCATTAATTTTTATTCATTCTTCAAGTTCTTGTAGAGTTTGTTTCATGATCCATGCTGATTCTTCTATGGGTTTGCAACAGACCACTGCTGTAGTCATCTACATCAAGTATTGTATCTGTATTTACTTTGAAAGGCATGTCATTTATGTAGTATAAGAACAGGAGTGGTCCTAGTATCAAGCCCTGACCTATGCCTGCTTGTATTTCTTTCCAGCTAGAGCAAGTTTTTTTCGCCCATTTGATGTATACCACCATTTGGTGTCTGTTTTTGAGGTAAGAAGAAAACCATCTTATAGATTTTTCATGGAAGCCATATGTACATATTTTTTGGAGCAATAGCTTTTGGTCTACTGTATCGAATGCCTTTGTGTAGTCAAAAAAATACCAGATACCCACTGTTTGATGTTGATACATTTACTTATTTTGGAGGTTAGTTCATTAATCACTTTTAAAGTGTTTTGTTCCTTCCTCAATACATATTGGTTATTAAGAATAATATTAACTTTTTTTATTATACTTTTCTAATTGATTACATACTATTTGTTCAACTATTTTGGAAAAAACTGGTAGTCTAGACACTGGGCGGTTACCTAATTCATCTTTTTTTCCCTTTTTGTAAATTGGATGAACTAATGCATATTTTAGTCTGTCTGAAAATCAGCCCTCATCAAATGATTTGTTTATTATTCTACAGAGTTGAGGTGCAATGCTGTCACATCCTGCCTTTATGATTCTTGTTGGAATTTCATCCCATCCCACAGAATAAAGATTTTTAGGGATTTCATGGTATTGGCTACTTCCTGGCTTGATACTTGAGTTATTAAAACCCTATTGATTCCTGTGGTACTGCATTAGTGCACTTTCAAATCCCACTGAAGTGAATTTATTTTTTTATTTTTTAGACCTCTTGCAGGTAATATTTTAAATATTAATTCACAAAAAATTGTGCAGTTGTAGGCTCTTACAGGTTTTTAGAATATTCTATTTTATAATAATCTAATCTTTAATCAGACACATGTTCATAGTATGTTGTTGTTGTCGTGGTCTTCAGTCCGCAGACTGGTTTGATGCAGCTCTCCATGCTACCCTGTCCTGTGCAAGTCTCTTCATCTGAGAATAAGTTTGACAACCTACATCCTTTTGAATCTGCTTACTATATTCATCCCTCGGTCTCCCTCTACGATTTTTACCCCACACGCTTCCTTCTAATGCTAAGTCGATAATTCCTTGATGTCTCAGAATGTGTCCCACCAATCTATCCCTTCTCTTAATCGGGATATACCAGAAACTCCTTTTCTCCCCAATTCGGTGAAGCATCTCCTCATTAGTTACGTAATCTACCCATCTAATTCGTATAATTCATCTGTAGCACCACATTTCAAAAGCTTCTATTATCTTTTTATCTGAACTTCTTATTGTCCACTTTTCACTCCATACAATGCTACATTCCAGACAAATGCCTTCAGAAAGGACTTCCTAACATTTAAATTAATATTGGACGTTATTAACTTTCACTTCTTTATAAACGTTTTTCTTCCCATAGTCATTCTGCATTTTATATCTTCTTTACTTCGGCCATCAGAAGTCATCCTGCTACCCAAATAACAAAATTAATCTACTACTTTTATTGTCTCATTACCTAATCTCATTCCTTCAGCATCGCCTGATTTTCTAACATTGCATTCCATCACCTTCGTTTTTCTCTTGTTAATGTTCATCTTACATCTTCCTTTCAAGACACTGTCCATCCCATTCAATTGCTCCTCCAGATCTTTGGTGGTCTCTGACAGAATTACTATGTCATCGGCAAACCGCAATGTTTTTATTTCTTCTCCCTGCACTTTAATGCCCTCTCCAAATTTCTCCTTCCATTCCTTCACTGCCTGCTCAATGTACAGATTGAACAACATTGGGGAAAGACTACAACCCTATCTTACTCCCTTCCCAATCTCTGCGTCCCTTTCTTGCCCTTCAATTCTAATAACTGCTGTCTGGTTTGTGTATAGGTTGAATATAACTCTTTGCTCCCTATATTTTACCCCCGATACCTTCACAATTTGGAAGAGTGTATTCCAGTCGACATTGTCAAAAACTTTCTCCAAATTGACAAACGCTAAATACGTAGGTTTCCCTTTCCTTAGCCTATCTTCTAAGATAAGTCATAATGTTAGTACTGCTTCCTGTGTTCCTACTTTCCTCCTAAATCCAAACTGATCCTACCTGAGGTAGGATTCCACAAGATTTTCCATTCGTCTGTAAATAATTCGTGTTAGTATTTTGCACCCATGACTTATTAAACTGATAGTTTTGTAATTTTCACACTTGTCTGCACTTGCTTTCTTTGGAATTGGAATTACAATATTCTTCCCCTGTCTCATACATCTTGCATACCCTAGTTATGCATTCGTCTATGGTTTTGCATTTATCCTCTAGCCACTCCCGCTTGGCCAGTCTGCACTTCCTGTCAATCTCATTTTTCAGACGTTTGTACTCTCTTTTTCCTGTTTCACTTGCTGAATTTTTATATTTTCTCTTCTCATCAATAAAGTTCAGTATATTTTGCGTTATCCAGGGATTTCTATTAGGCCTTGTCCTTCTGCTTACATGGTCCTCTGCAGCCTTCACTACCCTATCTTTCAGAGCTACCCACTCTTATTTCTACCATATTACTTTCCCCCGTTTCAGCCAGTCCTTGCCTAATGCTCCCTCTGAAACTCCCAACTACCTCTGGTACCTTCAATTTGTCCAGGTTCCATCTCCTAACCTTTCTACCTTTCTGCAGTCTCTTAAGTTTTAATCTGCAGTTCATAACCAATAAGTTATGGTCCGAGTCTATATCTGCCCCTGGATATGTCTTACAGTTTAGAACCTGGTTTCTAAATCTATTCCTTACCATTATAAAGTCAATCTTGTACCTACCAGTGTCTCCTGGTCTCTTCCACATATACAGCCTTCTTACATGTTGTTTGAACCAAGTGTTGGTGATCATTAAATTGTGCTCTTCGCAAAATTCTACCAAGCGATCTCCTCTTTCATTCCTTTTTCCCAGTCCATATTCACCTACTACATTTCCTTCTCTTCCCTTTCCTACTACCGAGTTCCAGTCCCACATCACAATCAAGTTTTCGTCTCCCTTAACTTTCTGAATGATTCCTTTTATCTCCTCATACATTTCTTTGATATCCTCATCATCAGCCGTGCTAGTTGGCATATAAACTTGCACTGCTGTGGTCAATGTTGGCTTCGTGTCTATTTTTACTACGATTATGCATTCACTCTGCTGTTCATACTAACTTACCCGCGTTCCTATTTTCTTATTCATTATCAGACCTACTCCTGCATTACCACCAATTGATTTTGTATTGATAACCCTGTACTCACATGACCATAAATCCTGTTCATCTTGCCACTGAACTTCACTAATCCCTGCCATATCTAACTTTAACCTATCCATTTCTCTTTTCAAATTTTCTAGTTTACCTATGGGATTAAGGGTTAGAACATTCCACGCTCTGACCCGCAGAAGGCCTGTTTTCTTTTTCTTGATGACAACATCCTCCTGGGTAGTTCCTGCCCGGAGATCCGAATGGGGGCTATTTTACTTCCGGAATATTTTACCCAAGAAGATGCCATCATCGTATAGTCATACAGTAGAGCTGCATGTCCTTGGGAGAAGTAACGACTGTAGTTTCCCCTTGCTTTCAGCCGTTCGCAGTAACTGCATGGCAAAGCCAGTTAGCTGATATTACAAGGCCAGCTCAGTCAATCATCCAGACTGTTGCCCCTGTAACTACTGAAAAGACTACTGTCCCTCTTCAGGAACCACATGTTTGTCTGGCCTCTCCACAGATACCCCTCCACTGTGGTCGCACCTATGGTATGGCTATCTGCATCGTTGAGGCACGCAAGCCACCCCACCTCGGCAATGTCTGTCGTTTATGGTAATAATATTGAAAATGGATGTACTCTGTTCGACCATGATGTGATGTCTCTGCAGCTTTCAGCTAAGAGAAATGTATCAGCTGACTAGCATACATCATAGATCTACTTCAAAATGGCTGATGTGAATGTTCATGAGTGCATAATTGCTCTCTTTGAAAGTGGTGTTAGTGCATCTGAGGCATGGTGTTGATGCTTCCACAGCTGGGAGATGGATCAGACAATTCACAGATAATGGTGAGGTAAGCAAAAGTCCAATACCATGGATGCCATGGATGAGGCTTGCTTTTTCCCGCAGTCTTGTAGATTCTATGCTGCGAATGATCTGGGCTGTTCTTGATGCCAATGACACGTGGACAAAATACTGAAGATATATGTAGCCTACATTATATCATTTTTATTTTAATGGTTGATCATACCAATATCAACCTCCAAGGAAAATTATTTTTATTTTTATGAGAGGTCAGATGAATAACACTCTCCAAGGATGTTTTTTTTTTTTTGTTATGGGTGGTCAAATAAATATTACTTTCGAAAGAAGATTATTTTTATGGGAGGTCAGATAATAAATGTCCTCCCAGGATGTTTATTTATATATTTTTTGTTATTGGTGGTCAAATAAATATTACCTTCCAAGGAAGATTATTTTTAGATATCAAATTGATAAACTGTAATTAGTTATTTACTAAAGAGAACACTCAAAGAAGTAAAACAAATAAAATTTAATAACAAAAAGTAACTAAAGCAAGAAACATTTGCACTGCAATTAAAAAAAAAAAAAAAAAAAAAAAAAAAAAAAAAAAAAAAAAAAAGAAGAAGAAGAAGAAGAAGAAGAAGAAGGAAGGTCAACACACTATCAATTAGCCACCTGTCCTTTCTCATTAGCGTAATGGTTGAATAGTCCTGCCACAGTTGAAGAATGAATATTAAACTGGAAACAACAAATAATGGATGGTAGAGGCACTCACTCATGTAAACCACACATAAGGACTTAGGCATAATTTTCAATCTGCTAATACATTTAGCTTAGCTTAATACTGTAGATTCACCATGTGGCATTTGAAGTGTATGCATCCATTTTCAACATTTTTACTAAGGCTATCATTTGTTTCATTGTTTAAAGATTAGGATATTACAAAATGGAATATATTAAAGAATTTGGAATCTAGCAAAGCCTATAATTACACAATTTGTAGTGAATTAATGTTAAAAAATATTACCTGCAAAAGTAAAAAAAGGTTGACTTCATTGATTCTCAAACTTGCACTCCTTGGGTTCGTAAACTGTCAGTCTATTCACTTAGCTGATGAAACATATAAGAAGCAGTTCATTGTAGAAAATGTACCTATGTGGAGTTCTTACATCTCAACCACTAACCACTTCTATGTGCTTGAATAAAGTTATCCAAAATAAATGAATCTCGACATATACTGTATCCTTACTATTATATTGCTTATGTTTGTCAATGTAAACACCAAGCTGAAGCTCCGAAGACTGCTAGATTTGGCAACCCCCCCCCCCCCCCCCGGGTAGTTCACAATTCTTTCATGAGTGCGTGCATGACGAGCAGTCTTCCTTCATTCTTTACTTCTTGCACTGCACTTACTTTCCCTCTCCCCTTCTTTCCTATCCTCACTTCTTCCCTTCCCCACCGGGGGACTGATAACTACGCAATTTAGTCCCCCTATCCCAACCAAACAAACTAACCCCCTTGGCAACACTCGCACTTCGTAACTAGGGCATGTGCAGTACTCTGTTCTTGGACTTTGAATTATTTGTGCCAGGTAATCTTTTTGTCCCCCTTTGTACATATTTGTGCTGGAGAATGCAATTAAATTCTCAAATGTCATTAGGTGAGATGGAAAAAAAGCAATTAGAGCAGTGTTTCCTTATTCAAAATATGTCGTCAAGATTTAGCAGCACCAGTTTCTCCTGAGGATGGCGAACAGGTGTACCACCAAAATATTGAATCAGTTTCACTTCAAAATCAGACCCAAAGAAACTGGGAAAGCCTATGGAACTACATATGAATGACATAGTTACAGGATTGCTGAAAACAATAATTATGATAAATGAAATGAAGTTACCAGTTCCAGTTACATTTGACAACTAAAAACAGTACCAAATTCACATACATTTATTACATAATAAAGCTACTGACAAGTATTTTTGTGCATATTATCTACATATATCAAATATAAATTAAAATGTAAGGGGGGAAGGGACATTAAAGCAAATATTTCTGCTTAAAACATGATTTCCCACATCTTACACCATTGTAAAGTATAAAACCAGAGGTCTACTGTATAATCATAGTTTCGTGTGGTTCAGTGACCTGGCGCAAGTCTTTCAAATAGATGCCACTTCAGCAACTTGCGTGTCTCTCACCTACCACAGTTATCCAACCATGGAAAGTGGAGCTACTGATTAATGTGGAATCTGAACCATGTGTCATTTCTGGCAACTTGTCACATCAGTGCGAGATGAAGGCTTGGTTAAAATGATTTCTGAAAAATCCATGGTCCTACTGGGATTCGAACCAGCAATCTTTGACAACAGATCACCGGGTCCAACCCACACAATACAAAAACTGTCAATGATGGCACGAGTGCATCCACTGAATTTCATGCAAGTAAAATACTTCAAATTGGCAAGGAATCTAACAATGAATTACTTCACGCTGAAAAATATAAATTTTGAATAGATGGGACTTATAAGTACATACCGTAACTAGCATCTGGTGTATAAGACGCATCCAGTTTTTGGACCTATTTTTGTATGAAAAACAGTGTGTCTTATACGCTGGTAAATACAGTAGATCACTTACGACTTACACAACTGGATTGTATTGCATGCACTTGAAATATACTTTGCAAGAAACTACCAACCTACAGAAAGACCAAGATCCTCTGCATGAGCTCTCCGTGCTATAAACTGTCCTTCAATAGCAGCTCGAACTTCTACTTCTTTACTGCTGAACCTAGATACCCGATCACCAGCTTTGTTGTAACGAAAATCACCTTGAACAAATGGTATTATTTCTTGTGCATCAAAGTAAAGCCCTGAAACACAGTGCAATTAATTGAAAATAAATCACACTTAAAATAAATAATAAAAAAAATTGAAAACAAACAATATCTACTAAAAATTAAAGTCATAGAAAGACAAAAATACCATTGTATGAAATTATAATAATGGAAGACCAGGTTGAAATTCAACAGTATAATAAGGACAGTTTACAACTCACTACAAAGATGTATGATGAGCTGCAACAGGCACCTAAAAAAGACACACTCATACAACACTATCTGTTGGTCATAGGCCTTCTTTAGAATAGAAAGCATTCGCACAGGCACACTTTACAGTCACACAACCTTCATCTCAAGCCACCACACTTTCAAAGGCTTTGGATTGTGTAAATCATGAGATTCTTCTAGATAAGTTTAAGTATTGTGGTATGAGTGGGACAGTGCACAAATGGTTTAAATCATACTTAACTGGAAGAGTGCAGAAAGTAGATGATGTAGATGAGACAATTAATTCTTCTAACTGGGGAGTTATCAAAAATGGGGTCCCACAAGCTTCGGTTTTGGGTCCTTTGCTGTTCTTAATATATATTAATGACTTGCCATTCTACATACACGAAGATGCCAAGCTAGTACTTTTTGCTGATGATACAAGTATAGCTATCACACCTGACAAACAGGAATTAACTGATGAAATTGTAAATGATATCTTCCAGAAAGTCATTAAGTGGTTCTCTACAAATGGACTCTCATTAAACTTTGATAAAACCCAGTGTATACAGTTTCATACAGTAAATGGCATGACACCATTAATAAATTTAGACTTTGAACATAAATCTGTAGCTAAGGTAGAATATTCAAAATTTTTAGGTGTTTGCATTGACGAGGGACTGAATTGGAAGAAACATATTGAAGATCTCCTGAAACGTTTAAGTTCAGCTACATAACTATCAGAGTCATTGCAAAATTTGGTGATATAAATCTCAGTAAATTAGCTTACTACGCCTATTTTCATTCACTGCTTTCATATGGGATCATATTCTGGGGCAATTCAACATTGAGTAAAAAAGTATTCATTGCACAAAAGCGTGTAATCAGAATAATTGCTGGAGCCCACCCAAGAGCATCCTGCAGACATTTATTTAGGGATCTAGGGATACTCACTGTAGCTTCACAATATATATATTCACTCATGAAATTTGTTATTAACAATCTGACCCAATTCAAAAGTAATAGCAGTGTGCATAGCTACAACACTAGGAGAAAGGATGATATTCACTATTCAAGGTTACATCTAACTTTGGCTCAAAAAGGGGTGAATTATGCTGCCACAAAAGTCTTTGGTCACTTACCAAGTAGCATCAAAAGTGTGACAGATAGCCAACTAGTATTTAAAAAGAAATTAAAGGAATTTCTGAATGGCAACTCCTACAATGTAGATGAATTTTTAGATAAAACTTTAAAAAAAAAAAATAAATAAATAAAAAAGAAATAAAAATAAAAATAAAAATTCTTAAAATATAGATTGTTAAGTATAGACAAAATTTACTAAACTGACACGTTCCACATCATTACGAAATGTCGTATACATGATCTAAGGAACAAGTATTAATCTAATCTACTCCAGAGATTTGGAGTGCAGCAGCCAGAGATGACTGTTGTGTAATTGTGTGAATGCTCTCTATTCTGAAGAAGGCCAATAGCTGATACCGTAAGTGTTGTACATGTGTGTCATTTTTATGTGCTTGTCACAACTCATCATACTTCTTTGCAGTGAGTTTTAAACTGTCTTTATTATATCACTATATAAAAATACACATTGCTGGGCAAATAAAATGCAGCACCCAAAGGAAGCACCGAATCAGGTTAAATTTGTAGTGTGTATTTGGGGCAATGAGAGATGTACATGATTATTATTTCATTGCACCACACATCATGGTTACCAGTAGAGCCTGCAAGTGCTACATAAAGAGGGAACAGGTAGACATTTTGACAATTCCTTTTCAGTGGTACTTGTACTTGTAGATTATCATATCTATCAGCAAAAATTAAAGTCTTAGCGAATATATCAATCTTCAATTGAAATTAATGAAGGGGTGCGAAATAAAAAAATTTTGTAAAGTCACCATCACTTTTATTTAACAATGACTGTCATAGATTCCAGGCCAAGACAAAACTAACTAACTTTTGGCATGTGGATGCATCCTTTAAATACATTTACAACAATCACACACATTAACCGTAATAATTATATTGTGTATTAATAATTAGAACATTGCAAATAAAGATGCTTTCGACTGGATAATTACAGCAATAGAAAAGACATTTCATACAGAAAGCTTCAATGTTAATAATCATGTTGCTAAGCACTTTTAAGACATCAAAAATAATAAAATACGACACATTCTTAGGTGTTTTAATTACAGTAGAAATAACACATGCAATGTAAATTACAGTACGGAATTCTTAATAACAGTACGGGATTCATAATAGTGGTTTGTTTTAAAGGCGAGATGATTAGAGTTTGTGAATAATAGACAGTAATTTGACATAATTACTTACTGTCAAACAATGAGGAACAATTATACTTCTAGAAGTTTCTACATTACACAATTTGATTAAATATTCAATTTCGTGATATTATTGCTTCAAAATAATTTAGTTATATACATTGCAGTCTTTATACATGAATATATATGAGGTGTGTGAGAAAAGTAATGAGACTGATTTCATACTAACCAAAGTTTTTATTATTTTTAAACAACAATGTTATCTCCTTCAAAGTAGTTCCCTTGGGCAGCTACACATCGGCGGAGTCGTCGTTCCCACTCTTGGTAGCAGCACTGGAAGTCTTCAATTGGTATAGCTTTTAACTGGTCAGTCACTGTCTTTTGAATGTTCTCCAGAGTTCCAAAATGACATCCTTTTAGGACATGTTTCAATTTCGGGAAGAGGAAAATGTCACAAGGACTCAAATCAGGTGAATAGGGGGGGTTGAGGAACAACAGTAATGCGTTTTGAGGTCAAAAATTCAAGGATGCAAATGGCCATGTGACACGGAGCATTGTCATGGTGAAGCATCCAATTGTCTGCAATTTCTGGTCTCAAACAGATCACTCTTCTCCTCAACTTTTCAAGGACACTTTTATAAAACACTTGGTTGACAGTTTGTCCTGGTGGAACGAATTTTTTGTGCACGATACCCTTCCTGTCAAAAAAAAACGAATCAGCATGGTCTTGATCTTTGACTTGCTCATTCGACATTTCTTCGGCCGAGGAGATGACGGAGTGTGCCATTTTTTACTTTGCCGCTTTGTTTCAGGATCGTACTCAAATATCCAGGATTCATCACCAGTGATCACACAATTGAAGAATTCTTGGTCATTAGCAATCCTCTCAAGTAGATCAACGCACACGTTTTTTCGAATGTCCTTCTGTTCAGTTGTGAGATTTTTTGGCACCAATTTGGCACAAACCTTTTGCATGTTCAAATCATCTGTCACAATTTGATGCATGGTGAAAGTGTTTAAATTTAGCTGTTCACTGATCATCCTTATTGTTAAATGATGGTCTGATCTCACAAGAGCCCTCACACGATCAATGTTTTCGTCAGTTTTTGAAGTCTAAGGTCTCCCTGAGCGAGGTTCATCTTCAACGTGTTCTCGGCCTTCCAAAAATGATTAGTGCCAGTGGACATCTTGTGCTCTCGATAAGCACTGTTCCTTATAGGCCTGTTTCAACTTTTCAAAAGTCACACTCGCGGATTCACCAAGTTTAACACAAAACTTTATTGCACAATGTTGCTCTAAATTCTGATGCTCCATTTCTGTGACACACAATGAAAACACAACTTTACTAATGGCTTGTGAAAACCAATGTGTTAACTGTACGTTGTTGTAACTCGGACTGAGGAAGTGGAAGGGATCAACAATCAGGTTTAGCATCAGCCGATAGACACAACGTTGCCAGATCTCCCGCAGTATTGCCAATCTCATTACTTTTCTAATACACCTCGTATATAAACTCAAGCTGTGCCATAAATACTATGTAATTACAGAAATGGAACGGAAAGGACAAAAGGAATGGAAACAGTAGGAACAAAAGTAATATGACTGGTGTCGATCTGTAAAGTAGAGGTATTGTATCCTGGGCTTCACTAGAGGACTGATTATGACGTTACATTACAATGTGTAGATGTACTGAAATTGTTCTTTTGAGCAGTTGTTTTACATAAACAGCTTCAATGTGTCTAGCAGATGACACCAAGTATCTTTCAAGCACATTTTGGAGTTCAACTGATGAATAATAGAGACCTATAGGCATTGTATTTTATCCTCAAGAGAAATTGGTGATCACATTGGACGTAATCAAGAAATTGTGATGCAGGCCTGTTATCACTGTGGATGAATCTGCAAGGTTTAATAATTGCTCAACCTGGTAGAGAACAACTGATTGAGGTTTGTTTGGAAAAATTAGGTATTGTAAGTATGGTACATCTTGCTCACTCTTCCAATTTCAATCCCATAGAACATGTCAGGAACGCACTAGGGACACAGTTGCATCATGTCAGCATTCACCAAACACTCTCCTAGACTGGTGAGAAGGTCTGCAGGAGAACTGCTTGTTATTGCTTCAACCTGAGATAACATCATTCCCAGCATGCTCTGTTCTTGTCAGATCAGTGGTGGTCATACCCCATACTGTGCACAATAACCAGTAGACAGAACGTGTTTCTAAATCCATTAAGTTGGGACAAAAAGAGAGAACGTTGTGTCTACTGTTGAACATATTGATTTTGATCCTGTATTTTGTACATTGTTTCTTCTATACATGTTTATACTGTTTTGAGGCAAAATAAATGCAACCTTACAAAATTTCTGTTTGTTGCTTTATACCCGAGTATGTACCAATCTCTCTCTCTCTTACACACACACACACACACACACACACACACACAGAGAGAGAGAGAGAGAGAGAGAGAGAGAGAGAGAGAGAGAGAGAGAGAGAGAATGGTACATACTCGGGTATAAAGCAACAAACAGAAATTTTGTAAGGTCTTACACACACACACACACAGAGAGAGAGAGAGAGAGAGAGAGAGAGAGAGAGAGAGAGAGAGAGAGAGAGAGAGAGAGAGCTGCCCTGTCATGGCCACCTCCACTTACAACTTGACTTGAGAGTGTTAAGGGTGAGAGAAAAAATAGGAGACGTTTCAAATGATCATGTTGTTTAAATGACATAGACTGTGAAGCAGCCATTTGCAGTATAGTATCTGGGTGGACCAGGATGTTCACAGTTTGTGTGGGTGATGAAGTACCTATTTGGGAGGTGTGAAAAGATTGACACTATATTTGCCTCGTTTGAAGGCACAATAATTAACAAAAGTTAAAGCTTTTGGAAAGTATGTGGATTAAGTTGATACAGTGCAGAGTAACAATGGGCAGTGAAGGTGGTATTTCCTTTTGGCTAATTCACTAGGGGGTTGGAGAGAATTAAAGTAATTAATAGGCAAGAAACAAAAGATCTCTTTGCAGTCTGCATTTGTGGGATAGTGCAAGACACTATTGATGCATTACAGACTGCTATGGAAAGAAGTTTTACTGTGTAAAATAGATGTACTATTAATGGATGGTAGTCTTAATATGATCAGATATTTTTATGCAGGCACTGGAGCTATGGAGGTTGATGTCCAGGTTGGAACAATTAGCTTATTGTCAACAGTCATTTGAAAACACAATTACAAATTAAAATAGAATTATCTTCTCCAGCATATAACTATATGATAAATTGGTACTTGAACCGAGTCCTCAGATGTTTTAGGACAGAGTTCTACCTTTGATGAATGATATGTGAGCAAATATTGGGATGGTTAGTATGGAAGCTAAAATATTACTGACACAAAAATTTTCAAAAATAAAATTTGAAACAAAACAAACAAGTCATTCATAAATAAAAGTTTTATTTAGTTTCTGAAGAAATTATTTACCTATATTTCCAAAGTTGCCTCTAGGTGTACTGTCCAGAAGCTCATTGAAAAGATTCCATGATCCTTCTGCACAGTCATCTCTAATCCGTTCCCTTGTAAGAGATCCATTCTTAAAACTGAAACAAAACAAACAATAAGTAATCAATGAGAACCAAGTACACAGTATGTTGAGACAATGTACAAAAATCATTCCAATAAATTTTTGTATAAGTGAAATGAGTCCAGTGAAAGCACACATAGTGCAATAATAATACAGTATCATATGTTTGCTAACATCACCAGTAGCTGTAGAAGTTTGTCTTACTTGGGAGTGATCTGTCCAATTAACTTATTATGAAAACAGTCAAGATCAGTAATTATCTTTATTAAGATGACTGGTTTTGGCACATTAAACTGCCATCATCAGATCTTTAAGCATACATGCAAAATCATACTCATTTCATGAACCACTTCACAAAGGAAACCTTTAGCTATGAGTGTTTTAGATCATCATCTTTTACAATTTTAATTGGATGTTCTGTATAAAGTGACACCTAATGTACTGTTCAAACATTTTATTGGTACATTGATGATAGATTGAGGCATATGTTGATTGCCAATGTTGATAATTTTAATTGCACAAGATGCTACTCTTGACATCAGAAAATGTGTGATGCTCAAATAGCGTCTATAGCACCATCTGGTACTATGTTGTGATATTGTCACGTTGCAATGGAAGCAGGCTTGACTTCGAAGGCAACTGAACGCAGCACTTATACTGAAAGCACATTTATTACGAACTTAACATACACGCAGCACTGACTGCCTCTCGGGCAGAGTGCTCTGTTATTTATTCACAGACAGAATTTACCAGAAATTAGAAGAACACTTAACATAAGAAACAAGTAAAATTTACAAGTGAACATAAGAAAAATGTAGAACATTCTGGAATTGTTAATTACAAAAAATAAATTAATGCCGGTGGGCGGGATTGAACCAGCGACCTTTAGCACCGCAGTCCGTGATGCTATCCTCTGCACCATGCCGGCAGTCGGCGTACATGGTCTCTCGCGGCAATATGGACAAGTAATTTAGTCGGTCTTATTTTAACTTTACTGTGACCACATCACGTAGAAGCAAGATGTGTTTGACATTTTATTTGTATTGTGACATGCCTACAAAGATGTCGGTGAGCAAGTACATTTTTAAAAAGTTTTCTTTGTGATATAATGCATGAAATGAAAGGCAGCTTTGAAAGGTGGATGTAATTACAGATGTGTTTCTCTGATGTTTTATTACAGCATGTTGAGTACAATGCTTACAGATCTGATGACGGTAGTTTAATCTGTCAAAACTAGTCATCCTAATAAAGATAATTACTGATCTTGGCTGTTTTACAAAATAAATCAGTAACTGTGTATTTTGTACATTTATTTATTTATGAGTTCCAGATGAGCATGCAAGCAAAAGCTAGCTGAGCACAAGCTTACAGAAGGCAGTTTAGAAAATGTAGGTTCAAGGAATTAATAAAATGTGAAAACAATTGTGAGAGAGTATATTAACAATTAGAATATTACAGAGAAGAATTCTGAATTATTGCAAGGAGCTCCTGTACACAACAAAAGGTGTGTTCTACAAGAAAAAAATTTAACTCTGATTTAAAAGCATGGGGATTACTATTCCTTGTTTTCAATTCTGATATAAGTCTATCAAGACCAAACTCTGCTAAATAGTGACCAATTTTCTGTGCAGGATTAAGGAAGTGTTATCCAAGTGTATATCATTTTTGCATTTGGAGTTCACTGAATGACTGTTCCAGTGTCTTCAGAATAAGTCAATGTTGTGAATAAGATGAATGGTATTGGAATTCTAAGGCACCTAAACAATGACGTACATGAAATATTTAAATGGGCAGCACAGATCAGTCTAAATGCCTGTTACTGGGCTAAGGATTTCTTTGATGAGTAGAGAGATGTACTTTAACACTATAAGATAATTGACCAAAAGTAGGCAAAGTAAACATTTGAGTTTGGCTGTCAGAGAGAGAGAGGAGATTATTTTTATTTTAAAATATCAGCATTTAGTTTCAGTACAATTCTTGACTGTAATATTCCTAAGAAAGCCTTCCATCTAATCTCAGCCTCATGAATTTTAAATTTTCACAACATTTTTAAACGCCATGGAACGCTAAAATTACACTTTTACATGAATTTTGTGCCACTAGCTGTATACATTTAATTTTGTTGTGGTTAATCAATAATTCGTTCTCCACAAACCACATCCTGATGATAACTGACATTATCTCTGATTGATCCCAACATTGATCAGCTATATTACTATCCACTTTTTCCACAGTAATACTTGTGTCACCTGCAAAGTGAAAATTTCATTTATCACATATTACATGCAGGCTATTGTTACATATCTGTGGCATCCTCATCCCTCTACTATGTATGACACCAGTCAGATTCATATCTCTTCCTTATTTATTGACACTACATGATATACTTCTGCTTCCTACTTTCCAGGCATGAAATGAACCATTGTTGATTGTTTTCTCTGACCTTAAAATGCTCATACTTATTGCATGGCCCACCTGAGGTGTGTTTGCGTTTTGATATGTCTGAGTGTGTGTTTATTTGTTTACCTTCCTTTTTTCCCCTAGGGTAAGTCCTTCCACTCATGGGATTGGAATGACTCCTTTTCCACTTCCTTAAAACCCATATCCTTCCCTTTTTCCTCCCCTTTTTTCCTCTTTTTCCTGAAGAAGCTGCCAGTGGTGGCGAAAGCTTGTATGTGTGTTTGTGTGTGATTTTATTTGTTTCTATCAATGAGCCGGTCCTTTGGGTAAGTCATCTCTTTTCTATTTTT
The DNA here is from genome assembly GCA_026315105.1 of Locusta migratoria. NCBI lineage: Eukaryota > Metazoa > Arthropoda > Insecta > Orthoptera > Acrididae > Locusta > Locusta migratoria. The sequence goes on from CM048750.1 coordinate 204,460,815, forward strand.
TATATATGAGACTTTCCAGGTGGGAAAATTGTATAAAATAAAGATTTTTGACTCGTCGATAGAAACACCAAACACACACAAAAACACACAAACATTCGAGCTTTCGCCACCAGTGGTGGCTTCTTCGGGAAAAAGAGGGAGGAAGGAGAGGAGAAAGGGAAGGATACGGGTTTTAAGGAAGTGGAAAAGGAGCAATTCCAATCCCAGGAGTGGAAGGACTTACCTTAGGGGATTTAGGAAGTATCCTTGCTGGAGAGCCACATTCAGAGTCCGCTCCAGTCCCGGAAAGTATCCGGTGACACCACTGACACCACTGACACCAATCCTTCAGAACTCCGGAGATGGGAACTAGCCCTTCAGCATATTCTCTCTTCCCGTTGCCCACCTGGTCTCAACCTCCGCTAAATTCGAATTCCCACCCACCATCTTAACATCTTTGCCTTGGTTCTCTGGACAGAGCCTCTGCCTCAAGTGGCATCTCTGTCTAACTTCTAACTTCTTTGCTTTCTACAGTTCTACAGTATGTCTGCCTAAGTGTACTTGTGTCTGTGTAAATGTGTGGATGTATGTGCATTTATTTACCCTCCATTTTTTCCCCCAAGGTAAGTCTTTCCTGTCCCGGGATTGGAATGGCTCCTTACCCCCTTCCTTAAAACCCTCATAATTTCCTTTTCCCTCTCCTTCCCTTCTGCCTGATGAAGCAGCTAGGCTGCGAAAGCTAGCATTTGTGTGTGTGTGTGTGTGTCTGTGTGTTTATTTGTTGCTATTACTGCCTGTGCCCCTTCGCCTGGTAAGTGTACTTCATCTATTTTTTACGTATATTTTTCCTGTTAGGAATTTTTCCTCTATAATATTCATATATATATATATATATATATATATATATATATAATATAGTGAGGACAGTTTACTACTCACCGCAAAGACGTGGCGACGAGCTGCGACAGGCACATACAAAAGACACACACATACAACACATTCAGCTATCGGCCATGGCCTTCTTCAGAAATAGAGCACTCACGCAATCACACAGGCACACAACACAGTCATACAACCATCACCTCCGACTGCCACACTTCGAATCACGCTCTGCAGCGAATCGGGGACGGGAGGGGAGGGGGAGGGGATAGAAAGGTTACGTCACGGTGGTGGGGATGTGTTAGATGGGAATAACGAGATGCAGCTTAGGAATGGAGTGGGGAGGCGGGTGAGGGGAGAAAATAAAATAAAATAAAATAAAATAAAGTAAAATAAAGTAAGATAATTCATGTACACTGCAAGTGCACAAGACCACATACACACACATACACATGCACGGACACACACACACACACACACACACACACACACACACACACACACACACACGATCACACATTCACACACCACTCAAATCAGGCGAGGTTTGGGATACAGAGGTAGGAACTGTAAGGTACGGAAAAAAAAAAAAAAATAAATAAATAAATAAATAAATAAATAAATAAATACATAGGGAAGTTATCGTAGGTTGAGGCCTGGTTGATTTCGGGATCGGAGAATGTATTGTAGGGATAACTCCCATCTGTGCAGTTCAGAAAAGCTGGTGGTGGATGGGAGGATCCAGATGGCCCGGGTTGTGAAGCAGCCATTGAAATCAAGCATGTGCTCCGCTGCATGCTGTGCCACAGGGTGGTCCACCTTGTTTTTGGCCACAGTTTGGCGGTGGCCATTCATCCTAATGGACAGCTGGTTGGTGGTCATGCCAATATAGAAAGCTGTACAGTGCTTGCAGCACAGTTGGTAAATTACGTGGCTGCTTTCACAAGTGGCCCGGCCTCTGATAGGGTAGGATAAGCCTGTGACAGGACTGGAATAGGAAGTGCTGGGTGGGTGGATTGGACAGGTCTTGCAGCGGGGTCTTCCACAAGGATATGATCCCTGTGACAGTGAGCTGGGTTTCGGGGTGGCATAAGGATGAACTAGGATGTTGTGAAGGTTGGGAGGGCGACGGAACACCACTTTAGGAGGGGTGGGAAGGATCTTGGGCAGGATGTCTCTCATTTCAGGGCATGAGGATAGAAAATCAAAACCTTGGCGAAGGATGGAATTTAGTTGTTCGAGACCAGGGTAGTACTGGGTGACAAGGGGAGCGCTCTTTTGTGGATGGTTACTAGTGTTAGGAAGAGGATTTGGGGTGTGTGAGGATATGGCACGGGAGATTTGTTTGCGGACTAGGTCTGTGGGGTAGTTTCTGTTTGTGAAGGCCTTTGTGAGACCTTCAGCATATTCAGAAAGGGAATTCTTGTCACTGCAGATATGCCGTCCACGGGTGGCCAGGCTGTAAGGGAGGGATTTTTTGACGTGGAAGGGATGGCAACTGTCAAAATGTAGGTACTGTTGGTGGTTGGTAGGTTTAATATGGACGGAAGTGTGGATGGAGCCATCAGTGAGGTGGAGGTTGACATCCAGGAATGTGGCATGGTTGGTTGAGGAAGACCAGGTGAAGTGGATGGGAGAGAAGGAATTGAGGTTCTGAAGAAATGAGGATAGGGTGTCCTGGCCGTGAGTCCAGATCATGAAAATATCATCAATGAACCGGAACCAGGCCACAGGCCCAAGGCACAGCCATGGGCACCCGCATGGCACCCTCCTATGCCAACCTGTTCATGGGCCGTCTGGAGGAATCCTTCCTAGCATCCCAAAACCTCAAGCCTCTGGCCTGGTTCCGGTTCATTGATGATATTTTCATGATCTGGACTCACGGCCAGGACACCCTATCCTCATTTCTTCAGAACCTCAATTCCTTCTCTCCCATCCACTTCACCTGGTCTTCCTCAACCAACCATGCCACATTCCTGGATGTCAACCTCCACCTCACTGATGGCTCCATCCACACTTCCGTCCATATTAAACCTACCAACCACCAACAGTACCTACATTTTGACAGTTGCCATCCCTTCCACGTCAAAAAATCCCTCCCTTACAGCCTGGCCACCCGTGGACGGCATATCTGCAGTGACAAGAATTCCCTTTCTGAATATGCTGAAGGTCTCACAAAGGCCTTCACAAACAGAAACTACCCCACAGACCTAGTCCGCAAACAAATCTCCCGTGCCATATCCTCACACACCCCAAATCCTCTTCCTAACACTAGTAACCATCCACAAAAGAGCGCTCCCCTTGTCACCCAGTACTACCCTGGTCTCGAACAACTAAATTCCATCCTTCGCCAAGGTTTTGATTTTCTATCCTCATGCCCTGAAATGAGAGACATCCTGCCCAAGATCCTTCCCACCCCTCCTAAAGTGGTGTTCCGTCGCCCTCCCAACCTTCACAACATCCTAGTTCATCCTTATGCCACCCCGAAACCCAGCTCACTGTCACAGGGATCATATCCTTGTGGAAGACCCCGCTGCAAGACCTGTCCAATCCACCCACCCAGCACTTCCTATTCCAGTCCTGTCACAGGCTTATCCTACCCTATCAGAGGCCGGGCCACTTGTGAAAGCAGCCACGTAATTTACCAACTGTGCTGCAAGCACTGTACAGCTTTCTATAGTGGCATGACCACCAACCAGCTGTCCATTAGGATGAATGGCCACCGCCAAACTGTGGCCAAAAACAAGGTGGACCACCCTGTGGCACAGCATGCAGCGGAGCACATGCTTGATTTCAATGGCTGCTTCACAACCCGGGCCATCTGGATCCTCCCATCCACCACCAGCTTTTCTGAACTGCACAGATGGGAGTTATCCCTACAATACATTCTCCGATCCCGAAATCAACCAGGCCTCAACCTACGATAACTTCCCTATGTATTTATTTATTTATTTATTTATTTATTTATTTATTTTTTTTTTTTTTTTCCGTACCTTACAGTTCCTACCTCTGTATCCCAAACCTCGCCTGATTTGAGTGGTGTGTGAATGTGTGATCGTGTGTGTGTGTGTGTGTGTGTGTGTGTGTGTGTGTGTGTGTGTGTGTGTGTGTGTGTGTGTGTCCGTGCATGTGTATGTGTGTGTATGTGGTCTTGTGCACTTGCAGTGTACATGAATTATCTTACTTTATTTTACTTTATTTTATTTTATTTTATTTTATTTTCTCCCCTCACCCGCCTCCCCACTCCATTCCTAAGCTGCATCTCGTTATTCCCATCTAACACATCCCCACCACCGTGACGTAACCTTTCTATCCCCTCCCCCTCCCCTCCCGTCCCCGATTCGCTGCAGAGCGTGATTCGAAGTGTGGCAGTCGGAGGTGATGGTTGTATGACTGTGTTGTGTGCCTGTGTGATTGCGTGAGTGCTCTATTTCTGAAGAAGGCCATGGCCGATAGCTGAATGTGTTGTATGTGTGTGTCTTTTGTATGTGCCTGTCGCAGCTCGTCGCCACGTCTTTGCGGTGAGTAGTAAACTGTCCTCACTATATTATTTATTCCAACCTGGACTTTCCATTATTATATATATATATATATATATATATATATATATATATATATATATATATATATAAAAATGGTATAAAATAAAGATTTTTGACTTACCTAAAGTACAGGCTGGTCGATAGGAACACTAAACACACACAAAAACACACAACCATTCGAGCTTTCGCCACCAGTGGTGGCTTCTTCGGGAAAAAGAGGGAGGAAGGAGAGGAGAAAGGGAAGGATACGGGTTTTAAGGAAGTGGAAAAGGAGCCATTCCAATCCCAGGAGTGGAAGGACTTACCTTAGGGGACAAAAAGGAAGGTAAACAAATACACACACACTCACACATATCCACATCCAAACACACTTAGGCAGACATTTGTAGAAACCAAAGAAGTTGGACAGCTCTGTCCAACTTCTTTGGTTTCTACAAATGTCTGCCTAAGTGTGTTTGGATGTGGATATGTGTGAGTGTGTGTGTATTTGTTTACCTTCCTTTTTGTCCCCTAAGGTAAGTCCTTCCACTCCTGGGATTGGAATGGCTCCTTTTCCACTTCCTTAAAACCCGTATCCTTCCCTTTCTCCTCTCCTTCCTCCCTCTTTTTCCCGAAGAAGCCACCACTGGTGGCGAAAGCTCGAATGGTTGTGTGTTTTTGTGTGTGTTTAGTGTTCCTATCGACCAGCCTGTACTTTAGGTAAGTCAAAAATCTTTATTTTATACCATTTTCGTACCTGGAAGGTCTCCTTCTATAATATTAGTTTCATATATATATATATATATATATATATATATATATATATAAAATAAAGATTTTTGACTTACCTAAAGTACAGGCTCGTCGATAGGAACACCAAACACACACAAAAACACACAACCATTTGAGCTTTCGCCACCAGTGGTGGCTTCTTCGGGAAAAAGAGGGAGGAAGGAGAGGAGAAAGGGAAGGATACGGGTTTTAAGGAAGTGGAAAAGGAGCCATTCCAATCCCAGGAGTGGAAGGACTTACCTTAGGGGACAAAAAGGAAGGTAAACAAATACACACACACTCACACATATCCACATCCAAATACACTTAGCTACAAATGTATATATATATATATAGGTTCAGAATTATTATGTAATTTTTTTGAAAGGTAAGAGATTATATATATAGGTTCTCTTACCTTTCAAAAAAATTACATAATCTAAAAATTAAGCAACATTTTGGGTCTTGTTTAGGGGAGGAGAGAGTTTATCATCAAATCTGGACACAGCCATGGGTATTCACATGGCACCCTCTTATGCCAACCTGTTTATGAGCCATCTGGAGGAATTGTTCCTAGCATCCCAAAACCCCAAACCTCTGGTCTGGTTCAGGTTTACTGATGATATTTTTATGATCTTTCTCCCACATTGATTCACCTGGTCTTCCTGAACCCACCATGCCACATTCTTGGATTTTAACCTCTACCTGATGGCTAGCCATGTATGGACAGTGTATTTGCAGAGAAAAGACCTTTTGACATTGTATCTCACAAGCATCTTCTAAGCAAACTGCATACTTATGGAATATTGCCACAGATGTGTGATTGGATTTATGATTTCCTGTCAGAAAGGATACACTGTAATTGATGGTAAGTCATCGAGCTGAACAAAAGTGATATCTGGTGCTCCACAGGGAAGTGTAATTGGGCCTCTACTCTTCCTTAATTTTATAAATGATTTAAGAGACACTCTAAGTTGCTTTCTTAGACTGTTTGTGGATGATGCTGTCATTTATCGGTTAGTAAAGTTACCAGAAGATCAAACACAACTGAAAAATGATTTAGAAAATATATGTGCATGGTGCAACAATAGGCAATTGACCCGTAATAATGAGAAGTGTGAAATCATCCATATGACCACTAAAACAAGTCCATTAAACTTCATTTACTTGATAAATAAGTCAAAACTACAGGCAGTAATTTCGACTAAATACCGAGGAATAAACATTATGAACAACTCCAATTAATAAGAAGACACAGAAAATATTGTAGGAAAGGCGAACCAAAGGCTACATTTGATTTGCAAAAAACTTAGAATATGCAACAGCGATACTAACGAAACTGCCTACACTGCACTTGTGGATCCTATTTTGGGGTATTGCTGTGCATTGTGGGCTCGACACCAGGTGGGACTGACCAAGAATTTGGAGAAAGTTCAGAGAAGGACAGCTCATTTTGCATTATTGTGATAGAGGGGAGAGAGTATCTCAGAAATGATGCACGAGTTGGGGTGGAAATCATTAAATGAAAAGCATTATTAATTGCTGTGAAATTTCTTCCACCAACTTTCTCTTCCAAATGTGGACATATTACCACAGATAGCACTATCTTGATAGAAAGGGTCCTATGTATTGCTGCCTAGTTGGGAATTGTTGATTTCTGAGCATTCAATGGTTGAAAAATCTCTAAAGAGGAAAAAATAAATAAATAAAAAATTTAAAAAAATTAAGTTAAATTGTGTTTTGACTTCCTGACTACTCAGAATCCAAAACCCCTCATCTGGTTCAGATAATATCTTTATAATCTGGACTGAAGGTGAGGACATAATATTCACATTCCTTCAAAAACTCAACACCTTCTCCTCCATTCACTTCAACTGGTCCACTCAACACAAAGAACCAACTTCCTCAGCATTGACTTTCAACTCAAAGATAGCCTTATGAGTACTGCTGTCCACATCATACCTACCAACCATCAACAATACCTCCATTTTGACAGCTGCCATTCCACACCAAAAAGTCCCTTCCATACAGTCACACCTTGGTTGTTGCATCTGCAGTGATGAGTAGTCCCTCTCGAAGTATGTCAAACACCTCACTGACTGCAATTACCCTCCTAACATACTCCATAAACAGATCTCACAGGCCCTGTGTGTCCAGCCACACACCACCTTCCCGTGCCCACTGTCCAGGCACAAAGGAGCACTACTTCTTGTTACTCAATAACACCCAAGACTGGAGCAGTTAAACCACATTCTCTGCCAGGGTTTTGACTACCTTTCATCCTGCCCTGAAATGAGAAATACTCTAACCAATATGCCCCTCCCCCTTACAGTGGTATTCCACTACCCACCAAAACAAAGTAATATTCTTGTCCATTCTTACACCAACTGTACTCCCAACCCCTTGCCCCATGTCTCATATTCCTGCAATACACCTAAATGCAAAACCTGTCCTATCCACTATCTCACCATCTTCTACTCTAGTCCCATCACATGCATTTCCTATCTCATAAAATGCAGGTCAACCTGCAAAAGCAGTCAAATTATTTACAAACTGACCTGCAATCACCGTGCAGCTTTCTATGTGGGCATGACCAGCAACAAGCTGTCTGTCCAGATGAATGCCTATCATCAGCTGGACCATCCTCTTGCAGAGCACGCAGCCCTGCATGATGTGACTCACTTCAATGACTGCTTCACAGCCCATGCCATTTGATCCTTCCCACACACACCAACATTTCTGAATTGTGCAGGTGGGAACTCTCCCTACAATATATACTATGCTCCTGCAATCCTCCAGGCCTAAACCTTCACTAGTTCCGTGCTCCACCACCCTCCCCTCCCATTCCCTGCCCACATTCTAATCTCAGGTAAGTCTCTCATTCCGCCACACAGTCCAGTCCTTCCCCTTCACTTCTTCCCTGTCCATCAGATAGCACTGACATATTCCCTCACCTCTGCTGTGCGTCTCTCCCTTCCTGCTTCCCTCTCCGTTCCACTTCCTCACCCCCACCACTGGTTGCTTTTGCCTTTGTCATGCAGTGTCCCACAGACTGGCCACAGCATTAGGAGATGACAGTTGTTCTGTATGTATGTGTGTGTGTGTGTGTGTGTGTGTGTGTGTGTGTTTCTGACCAATGAAGACTATGATGACCGAATGCCTTTTTTAACAAGTTGTTTTCTACTATGTGTGCCTTTCTGTGACTCATTGGACATCTCTGTGGTGAGTAGAAACCTGTTCTTCTCAAAATATTGTTGAAGCAGTGAAATTTCCTTTGTTTGATTTTGTTTTTATATATAATTGAAGTTGTAACATGTCAGAAAATAGCTTGACTAAGTTGTACTCAGACACCAATTTCAATTTTTGACGAGTTTTTACTTGCTGTCACAAGTCTGTGATTTCTAAGAACAGAAGATAACTTCATTATGACAAATTATTGTATAAAAATTATAATTTACACTTAAGTCTCCCAGAGCCAGTGGCAGCCTCGGCAGCATTCCCTATAGCTCATAGGTTGGCAATGAATAACTCTTTGCATAGTCAATGGTATTTTACTTTCACGTAACAAATGAGAGGCCTGAAAAGATGGAATTAATTTATAGTGCCAAAACTGAAGTGACTGTTTTGTTTGGTGTATTCAGACGTGCATATTTGTGGTTGTGTATCATAGTTTCATGTGCTTATGGTGGGCCATTCCATTAAATTGATTCAATTAAGTCAAGTTAATTGTCATTACTTTTTACAATAGAAACTAATTCACTTGTGTTCACCCATCCACCTACCTAGCATGATGATTTAATTTAAAAAAATACAATTATTTTAAATATTGATCATTTGACATGGAGACTGCTTTTCCTGTGTGCATTCAAAATCTCACATTTCATCACACTTTTCTACATATCATGGAACCCATTTTCTGTTATTTCATTCCATACATAGAACAAACAGCTGACTCACACTGATTTGTTACCATCATTGCTCACAACATTCTAGACTTACCTATTGTTCACTTAATTTCCTTCACTTACACAGATAATATACAGTGAAGGCCTATTGAAGAGGATTAGGATTTTTAGTCATGTACATATGCTAAGTACACTTGTTTTACTCATATTTTTTGCATTTTAATGTTTTTCCTCGATTCTGCATTTTCCTCAATTTTTCAGTTTTGAAGTATGGATTGCACGAAAACATAAAATAGGGGTCTCACTGTAATTCATACATGCTCCGTACGATTGTGCTGTATCTATGTCCATCACCATGACACAATCTTCCTAGGGCCCCTCCCCTCTCCTATTCCCTCACTGCAGAGCATTATTTGGAGTGTGGCAGCCAGAGATGATAGTTGTGTGATTGTGAAGTGTGCCTGTGTTGTTGTGTGAATATTCTATATTCTGAAGAAGGCCATGGCTGATAGCTTAAGTGTTGTGTGTGTGTGTGTGTGTGTGTGTGTGTGTGTGTGTGTGTGTGTGTGTTTTATGTGCCTGTCACAGCTTGTCGATGTCTTTGTGATGATTTGTGAGCTGTCCTTATTATATTGTTGTTATGTGACTATTGCTCAATCAATGCTTCAAACAAACAGTGAGTTATTAGTTTTACACCTTCCATTATTTATATTACACTTAGATTAGATTAAGACTTCCCATTCCCATATTACACCTTAAGGTGGTTGTTCCAAAAGCATAACTAGATATACATTTTTGCTGTAACACTTTAAACAAACTTTCTTACCAAAGAAGTGCCATATATTCATTTCTGTTGAGTGGATTGCAGAGAACATGGCCATAAGGTAGTGTGTGTGGCTTTTGTAACCACAGGATCAGAGTGTCACTTGTACCAAGACTTACAACAACATCATTTTTGGTTTGACGCATGCCTATAAATCCAAATAAATCTTACAAGTATTATTAGCACTCGGAAGAAACATGGTAATTTTTAATGTAGTGATTAAAGCAATGTCTAAGACTGGGGCTTGAAAAGACTGTGTTCCAGGAAAAGTCTCTAACATGGACGAAGGAAGGAAACTAGGGGTTAAACATCCCATCAAGACTAACCTGAATCCTTGCTTTATTCTCATCTCCAATGGTGAAAGGTAAAGTTATTCAAGCCCCAGTCATAGATGTAGCTTTACTAGATGTATAAAAATATATCCATGCCAATAAACAAAATGAAGGTAAAGAGCAAAAAAGAAAGAGAAAAAACACCTTTAATTAGGAAATAATTTTAACTTCTAAAATAATAATAATAATAGTCAATAATTTAACTAAATAGAAAAGTATAACACAATGTGCTTGTAATTGGTTAAAGGTCGTAATTTGTATTAATTTATTTCCACACTGATTAACTATTAAAATTCCTCATATCCTGCAAGATATGTCAAAAGTGAAGCTACAGGAGCCTATGTGTCTTTGTCAGCTTTCTCAGCATAATAATTCTTCGTAATTTTTGCAGGCCTACTGCTAGATCCTAAAATGAAACTGATTCAGTATTTTGGTGATACAACTGTTCACCACCTTCAGGAACTATCACAGTTGCTGTCTCCTAGACTTGGCTGGTAGCACTACCCTAGTAGAACACTGGCAGCAGTGATTTATCACAGTGAACAATTTATCATAAAACATTGGCTGGCATCACAGAACATCATTTTTTCATATGTGTTGTAGCAGGTTCCACATCTTGCACAGAGGAAAACCCTTGTCTGTATTTACCAGATTGTTCACCAACATAATTTCAATAATCTCTCTATAAACACTGTTCCAAAAACCAGAGATGTGGGTAACAATACAGGTCTCTTCTAACCTCATTTTGTGGTCCCCAGTTAAAGTCTTCTGCTATTGCTGATTTTACAGGCCTCTCGGCCTCTCTACAATTCTGAAGATGTGTACTATGGCCACGTGTGTTACACTTCTGCTTGTAGACACATTGAACAATCTGTTGGAAAACATAATCAAGTCTAACAACTTCATGCACTGTATGGACACACACATAGCCAAACACAATTGGCCCTTTTTGCCATTTTGTCACTCATTGCAGTTATCCCATAAAGGAGGAGGAGATGTATCGCAGCATCTAGAACTTCTACAAGCTGTCACCAAAGATCTGCTTGCTGAGTATTCTTACATTTCTGAGGAGATGTTGTGCCAAACATGTGTGCCTAACTCTGATAATGTCATGTATTACATCGAATCTGCTGAAGCCAAAAAAATTAAGAAGCCTGGAATTCTTTCCTTGGTACATCAACATTTTATTTCACCCACCGAAGCCTTGAGTACATCTAACAGGAAATATTCAAACTACATTTACAACTGGCCAGTCAGTTTAAAACTTTTCCCTGTTGTTATTGTTGTTGTTGTTGTTTGGGGGTTTTGAGGGGACTAAACTACAAGGTATCTGTCCCCTGTTCCTACCAAAGACAATACAGCCAAGTAGAGAAAAGTCAAATAGAGCTCAACACACAGAAGGGAGGCATAAGAGACACACAGTGCTAATGAACCTGGCACTCTCAACACCAAGGAAGAAAACAGAAATCGGAGAGACCAAGTGTTGAACTAGGCTAAAACAGAGAGTGCAGAGAACAGTGGCTGGCTAATAACAAACAAATACAGGATGAGCCAGTCAATCTGCTCAGACTAAAAAACTGGAGGTAAAAAACAGGGTAAAAGTAAGAGAGACAACAGATCAAAAGGTGAGGGGTGGGACCTGAGATACCAGGCAAATGAGCCCACTGCTAAATAGAACGATAAAATCCAGCTGTGCGAATAAAACCAAAAACACGGGTAGCCATTGAGGCATTGTCAGCTAAAATTAAGGCAGGTGCAGTAGGAAGGTTAAAAGAATGCCTCAAGGCGGCTAAGAGCGGACAGTCTGACAGGATTTAGACCCTGTCTAGCATTCGGTGGGTCCTCTTGACATAAAAGGTGGCCCTGCGACAACCACATATGGCCAATAAGTAAGCGATACAAAACAACAGAGTCCCTATGCAAAGGCCTGAGGGAGGACTACCAGGCAGCCACAGAGGACTTGATTGCACAGAGCTTGTTGGGCGTGCTCAGTGTTGCCCATTGCGTATTACAAGCCTCAAACACCTTGTGGTGCAAATACAATTGGATATGCTGTTCTGGGATACCAGTATCCAGGGGAGGAGCAGTGGAGGCAAGCGTAGCCAGCTGATTGACACGCTCCTTCCCCAGGATGCCAATGTGGCCTGGGTTTCCAGCCAAGTCCACCAAACAGCCAGACTTGCCAAGTGAAGTGATGGCGTTTGGAATGGATTGCACCAAGGGCTTGCACCAAGGGCTTGCAAGCCACTGAAGGAGTCACTGCACACGACATCCGACATCCGGGGGCATGTTTTTAGGTGGTCAAGAGCACAAGATATGACGATCAGTTCAGCAGTGAAAATACTACAGCCAGGTGGCAGGAACCTTTGTTCTGTGTGGTTGCCATGAACAAAGGCACAACTGACTCTCCCATCTATCAGCAAGCCATCAGTATGAACTACTTCCACACCACAGAAAGTATTAAGAAGGGCCAGAAACATGCGACAGAGTGACAATCTGAAACTAACGCCTATGGGCCCCAGTACAATTACAGGTGGAGCTTCAAATGGGGGATGGAACCAGGAGGGGTATGGGATGGGCGGGGCAAAGCAGCAGGGTGAGGTAAGGACTAAAGTGAGGAAAGGAGCTTATGAACCCGGGTCGCGATTGGAAGACCTGATCTAGGTCGATGTGGTGATGAAGGACGGGTAACAGTTGGAAACAAAAGCCTGTGATTCGATTGCTGTGGCATGACATGGACTCGAGCAACGTAACTAGTGAGAAGCAGCTGTCGGCGAAAGTGCATTGGAGGGATCCCTGCTTCGGCAAGAAAACTTGGCACAGGGCTTGTGCTGAAAGCCTTGGTCACCAGCCGGATACCGCTATGGTGGATGGGATCAAAGATCCGCAATGCTGATGGTACTGCCTAGTCATACACCAGGCTCCCGTAGTCAAGCCTTGATTGTATCAAGGACTGGTGTAGCTGAAGAAGGGTGGAATGGGCAGCCCCCCCCCCCCCCCCAAGCAGTATGGCTCAAGCAGCGGAGAATAGTGAGATGTCGACAGCATTTTTGTCACAGCTGACACAGATGGAGGCCCCAAGTAAGTCTGTTGTCGAATACCATCCCAAGAAACTGATGCTTCTCTTTGATTAGGAGCAATTCACCACCCAGGTGTTGCTTGAAGTTCATGTGAACTGCCCGGTGGTGGTAGAAGTGCATCATATGGGTTCTCTGAGCTGAAAACTGAAATCCATGGGCAGAGGCCCATTATTCGACTTTCTGGATGGGTCCCTGTAGCAGAATACTATCAGAACTAAAATATAGACAAAAGTCATTGGCAAACAAGGTGGAGCCCTATGGGACACCGTTCTCTTGAATGTGTGATGAACTAAGAGCGGCATTGACCCTAACCCTAAAAGAGTGGTGGGAGAGAAAATTCCTTATAAAGATTGGAAGAGGGCCCTGTAAGCCCCAGTTGTACAATGTAGCCAGTATGTGGTGGTGCCAGGAGGTGTCACATGCTTTCCATAGATAAAAAAAAATACAGCAACAAGGTTTTCATGTCAGGTAAAGGCTGTACATATAGCTGACTCCAATGACACAAGATTGTCAATTGTCGAGCAGCCCTAATGGAAGCCCCCTTGTTGTGCAGCTAAGAGTCCCCAGTCTTCGAGTATCCCCATATCCTGCTGACTCACCATACATTTAAGTAGTTAGCACAGAATGTTGGTGAGACTAATTTGACGGTAACTATCAGTCACCTGTGAGTCAGTGCCCGGTTGCATCACTGGAATGATGGTGCTTTCTTGCCATTGGGAGGGGAAAATACCTTGTGCCCAGAGATGGTTAAACAAGGCGAGCAGTTGGTTCAGAGTGTCCACAGGAAGATGTTGGAGGAACTGGCTATGGATACAGTCTGGTCCTGGACAAGTATCAGGGCATGCAGCAAGTGCGTTTTGAAACTCCCACTTGCTAAAGGGTGCATTGTGTGGCTCCTGGTGACGTGTGCTAATTGCCAGCGGCTTCCACTCAACTCGTTCTTTTGGGATGTAGAAGGCTGCACTGTAAGCTTCTGTCGAGAAAATGCATGCATAATGCCGTGCCTTGTACTTAGCATTCGAGTCTGTACAGACAGTACCCTGTATCTGAAAACAGGCGATACCAGCTGGTGGGTTGTACCCGAAAAGGCATCAAATTTGGGTTCACACCTGGGAAGGGGAGGCACGAGATCCGATAGAGGCTACGTACCTCTCCCAACAATCCTGCTTGCTTTGCTGGATGAGCCATCCAGCTTGGGCCTGGAGCCGTCTAAAGGCAATCAGGTGATCTATGGTAGCACTGGACACTGGAGTACCTGCCGATGATCCCGTACGGCTTCAGCTATCTCAGCTATCACTGAGGAGGCCAGTGGTGGTTGGAACAGTGGCCTCAGTGGAGGAAACTATGGTGGCAGTGACCTTTTGGACCACCACATCCACATCAGCTAGCAGTTAGACAGGAATGACAACAGTGGAGGTATAAATCTGCCAGTCAGTCCTTGGAATGACCATTGTGGCAGGCAGTCTGCTGATGGAGACTGTGGGAGTGACAGAATTGTAGGAAAATGATTGCTTCCACAAAGGTAATCATGGACCCTCCAATTGAGGTGTGGAAGAAGGATCAGGCTGCAGACTGACAGGTCTATGGCTGAGAATTTGCCCTGTGCCACACTGAATTGTGTAGGGGCACCTGTATTTAGAAGGCAGATGTCTTGTTGTGCAAGAAGAGTTTCAACATTGCTACCATGATGATTTGTCTCTGTTCCACCTCATAAAGGGTCAAGCAGGAACTTGTGGATCCTGCAGCCTCTGGCTAGGATCTTCCAGACCACTCATGGAAGCCTCAGAAATGAGTGTCCCAAGGAACGCCTCCCTGGCGAGAGGAGCCAGGAAAGCCTGCTGCATCTCCGGCTGGGTGGTGGGGACTGATGTCCCCGATGGTGGGGGTGAAGTTGCCCCCACAGGTGGTGTTGGGGGGACAACTGGGGAATGGGAGCCTCCACCCACCAAGGGGGCACATAGATGGATGGAGCACTGATGATGCCATCACTCCTAAGGTAACTGGTGTCAATGTTACTGTGGCAAAAGATGTTGCCATATGAACAGGATGGAGCTGCTCATACTTCTTTCGCACCTCAAAGTAAGCCAGTCCAGAGTTTTTAACTCCATTATCTTCCATTCCCATTGTAAAACAGTACAGTTTGGCGAACATGGTCGAAGGTGTTGCCCACAATTCACACAAAGGGAAGGCGGGGTACAGGGGTTGTCCAGATGTGCTGGATGCTCACATTCCCTGCAGGTTGAGCTGCAAGTGCACCAGGAGGACATGTGTCCAAACTTTTAACACCTGAAACAACACATAAGGGGAAGGACATATGGTTTTACATCACCCTGGTATATCACTACCTTGACCTTCTCACACAGTGAGTCACCTTTGAAGGCAAGGATGAAAGCACCAGTGGCAATCCTGTTATCTTTCAGTCCCTTATACACAAGCCGGACAAAGTGAATACCTCGGCGCTACACGTTTGCTCGCAACTTATCATCGGTTAGGGCAGGAGACCATGGTGGTATATCAGACCCTGAACCATGTTAAGCATCTTGAGGGGTGTGATACTCACAGGAACATCACCCAGCTTGTCACAGGCAAGTAATGCCTTTGACTGTGCTGAGGATGCCGTTTGTATGAAAGCGGCCCCACTTCTCATCTCTGAGAAAGACGCTACCTCACCAAACTTATCTTCAAGCTGTGCAATGAAGAATTGCGGCTTGATCGACTGGAACGATTCTCTATCAAACCACCTTCCCTACCTTCTGGCTCCTACCCATGTAACCACCACCGTTGTAAAACCTGCCCTATGCACCCTTCCACAACCACTTACTCCAGTCCTGTAACCCGGAAGGTGTACATGATCAAGGGCAGAGCCACTTGCGATAGCACCCACGTGATTTACCAACTGACATGCCTGCACTGTGAAGCATTCTATGTGGGAATGACCAGCAACAAATTGTCCATTCGCATGAACAGTTACAGACAGACAGTGTTTGTTGGTAATGAGGATCACCCTGTGGCTAAACATGCCTTGGTGCATGGCCAGCACATCTTGGCACAGTGTTACACAGTCCGGGTTATCTGGATACCTCACACCAACACCAATCTTTCTGAACTCCAGAGATGGGAACTTGCCCTTCAACATATTCTCTCTTCCCGTTGCCCACCTGGTCTCAACCTCCGCTAAATTCAAATTCACGCCCACCATATTTAACATCTTTGCCTCGGTTCTGTGGACAGAGCCTCTGCCTCTAGTGGTATCTCTGTCCAACTTCTTTGCTTTCTACAAATGTCTGCCTAGGTTTATTTGTGTGTGGAGATGTGTGAGTGTGTGTGTATTTGTTTACCTTGCTTTTTTCCCCCTAAGGTATGTCCTTCCACACATGGGATTGGAATGACTCCGTTTCCACTTCCTTAAAACCCGTATCCTTCCCTTTCTCCTCTCCTTCCTTCCTCTTTTTCCTGAAGAAGCAACCAATGGTTGCGAAAGCTTGAATATTTGTGTGTGTTTTTATTTGTGTTTTTTGTGTCTATCGGCAAACCTGTGCTTAGTATATAACATTACTGCTGCATACAATACCTCCATAAAAGTAATAAAAATATCCATAGCCTTTTAGAAAACAATAGATAAAAAATTGTCATTTTATTATTAAAAGTTGTACCTTAGTCGCCTAGAGCTTTAAAAGAAGCTTTTATTCATAACACATATGCTACAACAGAAAAGAACCAATAAATGAACTTATGTTTCCTTTCCACCATAAACTGGCAGTCATGTTACACTTTCTGGGGATTGGGTAAACATTCCAGTAGTTGGTTTGCACAACAGTGCAAAAATGTTGTGCATATAAATAGCATTAATTATTGCAAATAGTGTTCCTATTAAAGAAAAAAAGGACTCCAAATCATTTAGAAAACAAAGTGGGGAAATAAAAAAGCATTACAATTGAGTGAACATGAATCCACAACCCTTTGCATGGCTAAGAACTGTATATGACGGGCAACCACAGCTAAAATAGATAAAGTGGTTTGGTTCCACCAAAACAATGTTTCTGGCCTAATACAAACAGCTACCTCAAAGAACTGTTTTTTTTTTTTTATTTTTATTTTATTTATTTATTTTTTACATCAAAGGAATGGAGTAGATAAAGACAACATGCTTGAAATGTGGGAAAGTCTCATCTAAGCCCACAGAAAATTTCCAATGGGGACTGAGAGGTGTGGTCATGAAAATGGTAATCAGTTATTGGATGACATTGCAAAACCAACCCACTAATCACAGAGCCAAAGTCATGCAAAATTCGAGAAGAAGCTGTAGCTGGAGATGTGAAGGACTTGGTCAAATACCACCGAAGAAGATACTTGGTCCGACACCGGAGAAGCGAGGAGACATGTTGACAGCTGCCGCCTTAGCAGACGAGGGACTTTAACATCTTCGCCCGGGGGTCGTGCCAAATCACACATCTGGAGAACCGGGGAGTGCAGGGCAGGCGTGTGCTATGCCAATGTGACCACCATCACCACTGCTGCACAGCCACACCACACCCACAAAGTCAATTATGATGAGGCAGGAAATTACATTCCACTTCCCTATTCATATCTCAGTCATCTCCATGCCCAGTCAAATCGGCCCTGAGTACTTATTGTTTTGACAGTGTTGTTATAAATAAAACTAAATTTCTTGTGGTAATCTTCTGTGTAAACTGTGTAGTTCTCAAATCAATCCCTTGTGTCCAATTTCCCTGCCAGTCTAGTTCCATAATTTCTCATTATGTTTTAATTTATTTTACTGCAGAGAGGGGGTTATTCAGGGAGAGGTTTGATTTACTACAATATACTTTACACTGAAAGAAGGTATCAAATAAGGAGCTTTCTGCTAAGCAATATGACATCACCAAAGTTCTGCTTGTGATGAAGAAATCAAGTTGTATCTCATTTGCCACATTCCACTCCATGAGGCAAAAATTTTGTATTCCAGATACTTCATATATCAGAAGAAAAATTAATCTGAGATAAATACAAAATTACATTGAGGTGAAAACAGAATACTGCCAATAGACTCAGTTACAAGAGTAAATATATCTTTTGGCAGTATTGAATTTCACTCAGTACAGGCAATACTTCCAGTCCCTGCAATTTCATAATGAAATGCTTGGTTCTTTCTTAATTATTTGATTATTTAATATCACACAGATAATAGTACTCTTGCTAACGAAAGAATTCTGAAATATGCTGACACAGTGAAAGTCATGTAAATTAATGTCAAAACAAACAATAAACCTAAGGCAATATTCCAGAATCTGTTGCTTCATACAGAATGGGTATATGTTGTGTACTATACCAATAAGAGATGCTGGGTTATCTCCAGTAAAGGCCACTACTTTGCAGTCATCACTGAAGTCAAATCGTTCAACAAAATATTTAGACACTGGACCCAACAAAGTGTAAGATGGTACAGGCTCTCCCAATTTGTCAGAAAGACCTGGAGCACATGCCTGTAAAAATAAACAAGTGATTTCTTAAGAATCAGTTTTGCAGTACACAACTTAGTGTATAAATAAAACCAACACTTCATTTAGAGTTCAGTTTGTATAAAATTTTTCACTATCTGAAGTATAGAATAATTTTTGTGTGATTTTATCAATATTTCTATCTCACCTCTAGGCAAATTTTTGACCATTTCTTCTGTGTAATGTCCATTAGGTTCATACCAGAACCATCAGCATAATCTATTGGAGCATAGTGCCCCAGGAACAGTGAACACACGAAGCTGCTTACTAGTGAGATTCTCTGTAGGATGAAAAACACAGTTGTAAAGATGAGATAATTGCATATTTATTGCCAGAAGTATAAAATTAGCTCAAGATTGCTGTACAACTGCAAAGATTTTTTTTTTATACCAGAGGTATATTCACACTTCATGAAATTATTACAATAATGCAGTAAAACTCCTAATATCTTTGTCAACTTCATTCCACCATTTTACAAACAAGCTTTATGATATAGTTAAGTTGAATTCACTACTAGTCTTCTTTTCTGTCAAAGATCGACTCCAATCTCTGATTGCTTCAGGGAGAAAACTCTTCATTTTAACCTAAATTTTCATGTATAAAAAGTTAGCTCAGATGTACATAATACAGACCTTTCATTATAACATGAAATTTCTTGAAATTGTTAATCCTCTTTTTAACCAACATTTTACTTGCATTTACACATCAAATGATTAAAGTTTTCACTTTTAGTTTCCTTTTCAGAGTTATCTGCATGAAATAATTTTTAGTGTGGTGGATGATTTTCATGAACTGATCCCTTGATGCTAAATATATTTCAGGTGACTATGTTTATTCAGAAAAACTTTGTCACAAAATGCTACTTTCAAGATTGTTCGACTTAAAGCAAGGCTTTACAGCTAGCCAATTTCGAGAGTGTGTACTCACAGCTGCAAAGGCACTTTCTCGCATGCACATTGAAAGCATAGGAGGGGAAGGAGGGAAAATACATGCACATTAGCACCAACACCCTGCATTTGAACCACTTAACTATTTACGGTCAGTTGTATTAATCTTGGTTGTAACAGTGACCTCTCCTATTTAACTGTCATGTCAAGACATTGTTGTGTAACCATGCCTTCGCAGTTCAACACTCAATGGAGGGACTCTATCTTTTTACTCAAAAAGATCATTCACCGATATGTTTAGTTTGCCACAAAATATTAAATGTTCTTAGGAAATATAATTTGCAGTGAAATTATGCAGCATATCAAGCAAGAGAATACAGAAGTGGGAATTGTGATGTACCTGAAATATAGGGCAAAATGCCAAGAAATTGTGTCCAAAGTTGTAACGAGTTTACTGACAGATTATTTAATGAGTAGCTTCTTTAATTTACCTGTAAGAATGGCTGTTGAATGTCTTGAATGATCACTCAATGGTAGTTACTGTCCATTCAGCAGCCTTCATCAACATTTGAAACCAAACTAGCTGCCAGTCTGCCTGTAAGGTGAGTGCAGCTGTTTTGACTCCCACTCCACTTGCTGCCCTGTGCTGTAGTGGTGGGTAAGGGATACCAACACACCTTACTCTTTGCAAGCATGTAGATGCACACAGCTTGCCTGGTGTGTGTGTTTTTGTGAAGCCTTGACTTAAAGCCTTATATGAATCTTATAAAGTACAACATAAAAAACAAAAAGATTTATCTGTATCCTGAGAGAGATACATGAATTCCCTGTGGTCTCCTCTCATTAACAACTTACAATGAGAAATATACTGACAGATAAATAGGTTGATCTATAGCGCTACACATAGTAACTTAACATATATGCTTTCAAATAAAAGTGATGAAACAGACACATTGAATGGGAGTTGAAAGTGGAGTCTGTGAAAAAGTGACTCCAGTTAAGAATAACTACTCCAAATCCTGCAATAACTTAGCTCCTCTTCCTAACTCTAATTACCCTGGTTCTTTTCCATATTTATAGCCCTTTTCCTTGACAATGACCTCCGGTGACTGAAGCTTGCATCTATACTGACCTCCATTTCATTGAAGTTCACATCCAAGATTCAATCCATATAAAACCAACCAATAACCATCAATACCCCCACTTCAGTAGCTTCAACCTCTTTCACAATAAACCCTCCCTCACCAACAACCTAAAAATTTTAAGTATATGTATCTGCTACCAATTACAATTTCAACCAAGCTTTTTTCTCCAACAGCTAACTATTAGATTTTTCTGACAAGCAAATATTCTGGAGAGTCTCTTCCTCTCACTCTTTAACAAAAGTACATTTAAATCCACACTCCACAAGCCACCTTATGGTGCACAGTGGCGGTTACTTAGTATACCACTGTCAATTTCTTATTTGCTTGTTCCAATTGTGTAAGTTTCAAAGGAAAGATGACTGACAGGAAACTTCAATATATTCTCTAATCTCTCTCATTTTATCCTTGTGGTCTTTCTTAAAGATATATATGACTGTAAACAATATATGGGTTGGCTCTTTCAGAAATGAATGTTCTAAGAATTTTGACAGTATTGCATACCACTCTCCAGAATGCCCCTGTTGCAGAATCTGTCACTGGAGTTAGCCAGTAATCTCTGTGATAGTATTGCTCTTACTAAATGAACTGGTAACAAGGCATGTTGGTCTCCTTTGGATCTTTTCTCAAAAAATGTTCAAATGTTTGTAAAGCTTATGGGACTTAACTACGGGGTCATCAGTCCCTAAACTTACAAACTACTTATGAACTACTTACGAACTAGGATGGCACAAATATCCATGCCCGAGGGGGGATTCGAACCCCCAACCGTAGTGGCCGTGCAGACCGTGACTGAAGCGCCTCAGTCGCCGCGGCCGGCGGATCTTTTCTACTTCTCTAGCAATCCTATATGGTATGGATCCCACACTGCCAAGAAATTTTCAAACATTGGTCAACTAAGTATTTTTAAAACCCTTCTTTTCATCCAATGAATCTGAATCAGGCACCTACTTCAGATTCTTTTACATTTCATTAGATTATGCCAGTATTACGAGTTCTCCATATATTACATCATCATCTGTAAAACTAATCACTGAACTTCCATTGTTATCTACTAGGTCATTTATATTTTGGTATATGTAATGGTCCTATTACAGCTACCTTGGGACATACCAGAAATCACTTTCATGCCAGTAGACATCTCTCCATTCAAAATGACAAGCTGTGTAATGCTTGCTAGAAATTCCTCAATCCAATCACAAAGTTGGCATGATATTTAATACACTCTTATCATTTTCATTAGGTGACAGTTTAGAATTACAATGAACAGCTTCTGAAAGTCGAGGAACATTGCGTCTACCTGTGAGCCTGTATTTATTGTTTTCTGGGTCTAAGATGGTCTCTTTACATGTTTCTTATCTGTTTATTTGCTAAAGGTAATTTTCAGATAAAGCACTTAGAGCAGTTTCACTCAATTCTCTGTATCTAATGCCTATAGCACATTATGACTCTTGCAGCCTATATTCACTAAGTAAAAATCTCCACCTAAAACTGTATGTAACATGACTAGGAATTTTAGGCAAAATATTTTCCAAGTTTTCCTCAGACGTTTTGGAGTGATTTGCGGTAATCAAGAAACTGTTCACCTACTTGTATGACTTTATCAGTGGCTTTCAGGACATCATGAATAATGTTTTTATAATTCCTGTTGTTAGATGAAGATCAGTTAGCTGAGATATCTCATTCTGTTTGGGCACAGAATATGACCTAAGATTCTAGAATAGATGTATATCAATGATACTGGGTGGTAGTTCTGTGAATCATTAATGGTGTTATCATCTCATAGATGGACGTGACCTGTACTTTCTGACAACAAGGGCTCTGCAGTTTATTGTGGTGAAGGGGCACTAGTTTTGATAAAATGTAAAAATAAGTTTTCATAAAAGCAGAAAATTGCATTAATTACTGTAAACTTACAGTGACTATTAATGTTTCAAATTGTTTACTCCAATAATACATGAAAGAGAGATTCTGTCATGAAATAGTTACTAATAAATAAAAAATAAGTACATCTATATACATACTCCACAATCCACCCAAGAGTGTGTGGCAGAGGGTAATCAGTACAACTGCCAGTTACTTATTTTCCTGTTCCACTCTCATATAGAACAAGGGAAAAACAAATGCTTGTATGCATCCATATGAGCCCTAATCTCTGTGATCTTATCTTTGTGGTTTACATGAAATGTAGGTTGGCAGCAGTAGAATCATTCAGCAGTCTGCCTCAAATCCCAATTACCTAAATTTCTTCAACAGTATTTCTTGAAAAGAACATTGTCTTCCCTCCAGCGACTCCCATTTGAGTTCCCGAAGCATTTCAGTTACACTCATGCTTTGATCTAACCTACCGCCAAACCTAGCTGCCCAGCCTTGAACCTCTTTTAAACCGATCTGGTGTGGATCCCAAACACTTGAGCAATACTCAAGATGGGGTTGCACAAGCATTTTATATGTGGTCTCCTTTACAGACAATTCAAAACTTCCCAAGATTCTCCCAATAAATCGATGCCTACTGTTCACATACCCCATGACTGTCCTCATGCTCGTTCCATTTCATAACACTATGCAGCATTATGCCTAGATATTTAATTGATGTGACTCTGTCAAGCAGCACATTTCTAATGCTGTATTTGAACATTATCGGGTTGTTTCTCCTATTCACCCGCACCTTATGTTTTTCTACATTTAGCACTAGTTGCCATTCCTCACACCACCTAGAAATTTGGGCCTTGTCATCCTGCATCCTACTATAGTCATTAAATAAAACACCCTCCTGTAAACCACATAATCATCAGCAAACATCCACACATAGCAACTCACTTTGTCCCTCAGATCATTTATATAAGTAGAAAATAATAGTGGTCCTATCGAACTTCTCTAGGGCACTCCTGACAATACCCTTGTTTCTGATGAACAATCGCCATCAAGGACAATGTACTGGGTTCTATTACTTATGTTCAAATGTTTGTAGAGCTTATGGGAATTAACTATGGGGTCATCAGTCCCTAAAATTACAAACTACTTATGAACTAGCTAATACTAAGATGCCCGAGGGGGGATTCGAACCCTCGACCGTAGTGGTCATGCAGACTGTGACTGGCGCACCGCAAAGCGCACGGCCACCACAGCTGGCTATTTCTTAAGTGGTCTTTGAACCACTCACATATTTGGGTATCTATTCCATAAGTTCATACCTTTGTTAGCAGTCTGTATTGTGGTACTGTATCAAATGCTTTTCATAAATCGAGAAATATGCAGTCTGCCTGTTGCATTTCATCCATAGCACACAAAATGTCATGAGGGAGAAAAGGGCAAGCTGGGTTTTGCATGATTGGTGCTGCCTAAAGCCATGCTGATGCATGGACAGAAGCTTTTCCTTCTAAAGAAAATTTACTACATTATAACTGAGAATATGTTCAAAAATTCTACAGCAAACTGATGTTAATGAGGTAGGTCTGTAATTTCATATATCCATTCTTTTGTGTTTCTTATAAATGGGAGTTACCTGTGCCTTTTTGCAGTCACTTGGAACTTTGCACTGGTTCAAAGAATCATGATAAATGCAAGATAAGTAAGGAGACAATACCACTCATTACTCTTTGTAAAACGAGATTGGTACCCCATCTGAAGCTGGTGACTTGTTTGTTTTTAACTCTCTCAATTGCTTCTCTACACCAGCTATGCCTATTACTGTATCCTCCATTTGGATGTTATTGCAACCATCAAATAAAGATATGTTTGCATGGTCCTCCTGTGTGAATGATTTCTTAAATGTTAAATTTAAAACTTTGGTCTTCATTTTTAAATTTATGGCAATGAACATCAAGTTTATACAGTAATGAGACAATTCAGTATTATTTTAAAATAAATCTAATGTCCAACCACTACACCCTGGTGATATGACTAATTTAAAAGGAAGTGACAATTCAGAACATTTTAAGGTAGAACTACTACACAAACTTAAAATGGTGTCCTTTTATTTCCCTCCTGTGTCCTAGTCACATGATTAGAAAATTTATAGTATTTGATCAATAAGCTGCAAATTCAAAAGAACTGCTTATTTTAAAACATGGTTTCAGAAATAAAATCTCTCACTCCACACTAATTGTTTATTACTTCATTGTATCCTTGTACAGAAAATAATACTCAATTTCATGACTGGGAATTTTGCAAATGATGTTGACTTAAAAGACTTATTAAGTTCAAATAAAAGTTGATGGATTCACATTCAAGTTAGGAACACTCATTGAACCATCACAGAGATTCTGATTAATCCAATGAAAGTAAAAATATTACATGAAGTGGAGAATAGTCCTTAAAATTGTTAAATTTTGCTTTCACTTATGATATAGTACTGTTTCCTTCCCCTCTCATGCTCCTACGAAAAGAAGCGATGGGCATAGCACGCAAACACAAAACTGATATATTTAAGAAATTATAACACATATTACGCAATCATAGAGACAATCTTTTATGCCTGTTATGCACAGTGACATTTTTTTTTTTTTTTTTTTTTTTTTTTTTTTTTTTTTTTTTTTTTTGTGATCACATGAGCATTATATTACAAACACATGCAGGAAGTAAGATGTGCAATAAGCAGTTTATAAATATAAGAGAAGGTGATTTTTAATGAATACAAGGACGGAATAAAATGTAATGAGAATTATTTCTTCTTTGAAATTATTTTATGAACATCTTCAATAGAATCACACCCATTATTTATGGGTTTCTGCCAAATGTATAGAAGGCACATCTGTTGATGCCCCATACTGACCAACCTATGGCAAAAATGACATCATTTCTGATCTTATACTGGATCATTTACTGTGATACTTCTCGTTGAAAAAGAATCTATATTCACAGAAACTCTTGTTGTGTGAGTGCAATGGATGTTTGTGCATTATCACGCAGAATGCCACAGCACTGCTGCTGTTCTGGGCCTTTTGCACCGCTGGCAATGGTATATTTCGGAACATCCAGTTTACTCATCCAGCATGAGTCCCTGTGATTAAGGTCTCTTTGTCAAAGTGAAAGAATCACTGTGAGGGAGCTAGTGCAACATAAGAGATGGCTACACATGACATAGGGTGGTCATATGAGGCATCAATATAAATAAACACACATATGGTATACAATGCATTGCAAACATTTGTCAAAAGATCATTAATAATGGGACAATTATACTGAAGGCGTGTTCCTTTGACAATAAAGTCATTTCAGGGGAAAATAGTAGTTCTCGACAATTTTTATGCAGCCCTTGTAGCTACTTCAGAACATTCTTATAACTTTTCACAACTAACACAATTCGTACAGATAAATTAACATATATGTGTGCTTTGTTGCTTATTAAGGTATTAAACTGAAGCATAAGTGATTTCTTCTGTCGCAAATGTACTATGTTACCAAAGTATCCACACACCCCTAAAGCATATGTTTTTCATATTAGTTGCATTGTACTGCCATGTACTCCATATCAGCAACCTCAGTAGTCATTAGACACCATGAGAGAGCAGAATAGGGTCATCAACTTTGAACATGGCCAGGTGATTATGAATCACTTGTGTCGGAAGTATGTACACTGCTAAACATCACTAGGTCCACTGTTTTTGATGTGATACTGAACTGGAAATGTGAAGGGACATGTACAATAAGAAAGTGTACAGACCAATCTTGTTTCTTGACTGACACAGACCGCCAACAGTTGAAGAGGGACATACTGTGTAATATGCAGGCATCTATCCAAACCATCACCAGGAATTCCAAACTGCATTTGGATCCACTCCAAGTACTACGAGACAGTTAGGCAGGAGGTGAGAAAACTTGGATTTCATTGTTGAGCAGCTGCCCATAAGCCACACACACCACGCACGTCAATGACAAACGAAGCCTCACTAGGTGTAAGGAGCATAGACATTGGATGATTGAAAAGTGGAAAAACATTATGTGGAGTGATGAATCACAGTACACACAATTTGGCAATCCAGTGTCTGGGTGTGAGTATGTCAAATGCCTGGTGAACTTCATCTGCCAGTGTATGTAGTGCCAACAGTGAAATTCAGAGATGGTGATGTTATGGTGTGGTCATGTTTTTCATGGAGTGGGCTTGCATCCCTTGTTATTTTGTGTGGTACTACCACAGCACAGGCCTACATTGATGTTTTAAGTGCCTTCTTGCTTTCCAATGTCGAAGAGCAATTTAGTGATGTCTTTCAACACGATCGAGCACCTGTTCATAATGCACGGCCTGTGGTAAAGTGGGTACACAACAAAAACATCCCTGTAATGGACTGGTTTGCACAGAGTCCCTGCTTGTATCCTGTAAAACTCCTTTGGGATGTTCTGGAACCCCAACTTCATGCCAGGTCTCACCAACCTACATCAATATCTAACATCAGTGCAGCAATCTGTGAAGAAGCGGCTGCCATTTCCCAAGAAACCTTCCAGCACCTGATTGAATGTATTCCTCCAAGACTGGAAGCTGTCATCAAGGCTAAGAGTGGGCTAACACAATACTGCATTCCAGCATTACCAATGGAGGGAGCAATGAACTTTTAAGTTATTTTCAGTCAGGTGTCTGGATACTTTTGATCACATAGTGTTCATATTGAATTATACATTAAAACTACTTTTATGAACTTCATTTCGCATGTATTTTGATTGTAACTGTTATAGTCTTAATGGAAAGTTACAAGAGAATGTAAATGTAAATGCTCACAAAATAGCAGAGGTGCTATGTCATTAACAGACACAATTCCGCTGCAACACTGTTGTACATGTATTATTTTGTGTTCATATGTCATCGTACATGTACTCAAGCATGAAAAAATACCTGTCCAAAAGCTAGTAATGTTTCAGTGTTGTTTATACGGCAATCAACTACTCATTACCTCTACTATTTGGTGAGCTGTCTTGGTGCTACGTTACATTTACATAAATCATTATATTCACCTCTGTATTTTCATATGCTGAAGGCTTGGTCTGAAATATTTTTGCTATCTGAGGGCCAGTGAAACGCTCATAAGCTTTAGATCCTGTAATTTCTGCAAGTTTCTGGAAATAATTTTTAGAAATAATTTTGATTAATGAATTATATTTTATTAAACTAGATATAAAATTAAAATATTTATGTCAGATACAAATATAAAAACTAACAGCTAATCTAACATGGAAAATCCATGATGAAATTCAACAGTATAATGAGGATAGTTTGCAACTAACCACAAAGATGTACATTGAGCCACAAATGGAACATAAAAAAATAGCTCATACACACACAACTTGCTTTCTGGCCAATAGCCTTCATCAGTCCTCAGACAAAGGCTAGTGGCTGAAAGCCACATTCCTTGTGTCAGTTGCGATTTAACATAAGTTTTTGCAGTGAGTTGCAAACTATTCTCCTTTTATTGTTGAATTAACAGCTAATGTCAGACAAAATGATCTTAATGAACAATAACTCATAATTTTCATAATTTCTTTTATTGAATGTACATCCAATGAAAAAATCCTTAAGAGTCACCTTCAGTTGTCCCTTTCATACCTCAATTACTTCAGGTTTTGCAACTGCTACTTACAGTAGATTCTTTTACTGTTTCTAGAGAACGCTGCTTAGTTTGTGTGGATGAAACAATTTACTCCATGTTTTGTATTCTGCTGTTACAGCTGGTTTCAACCAAATTGGGCCATCTTCAAATCTACATCTATATACCTCTACATATGTACTCTGTAATCCACCATAAGGGTACCTCATACCACTACAAGTCTTTTCTCTTTGTGTTCCATGTCTATAAAAAATGAAGGTAAAACAAATACTTGCATGCCTCTGTGCAAGTCTTAATTTCTGTTATCTTATCCTTAGTTTCTTTATGGGAAATGTGAGTTGAAAGCAGTAGAATCATTCTGCAGTTATCTTCCAACTCCAGATCCCCTCCAGGAAAGATCATCATCATCCATTCAGGGATTCCCATTTGAGTTCCTGAAGCACCCCTGATGATATCCTTGTCTCTGATGAACAACAAACTGGGTTCTATTACAGTAGAAGTTTTTCAGCCACTCACACATCTGGGTACCTATTCCATATGCTCTTTAGCAGTCTGCAGTGCGGCATCATGTCAAACACTAACTGAAAATCAAGAAATATGCAGCCTGTCTGTCGCCCTTCAACCTCAACCATGGCTTGCAAGATATCATGTGAAAAAAAGGCAAGTGGAGTTTCACAAGAATCACACTTTCTAAACCTATGCTTATGAATGGACAGAAGCTTTTCCCTTTCAATGAAATTTACTATATTGGAAATGAGAATATGTTCAAGAAATGTACAGCAAACTGATGTTAATCATACTGGTCTGTAATTATGTGGGTCAGTTCCTTTACCTTTCGTACAAACCTACACTTTTTTCCAGTCACTTAGAAGTTTGTGTCAGACCAAGCTTTGCAATAATTGCTGTAAGGGGCCAACGCTGTTGAGTACACTTTGTAAATGAAACTGGAACTCCATCCAGACCTGGTGACTTATTTGTTTCTGCTCTCTCAGTTGCTTCTGAACACCTGGAAAGCCTATTGCTACATTCTCCCTTTGGGAGTCTGTTTGGTGGCTGCCAAAAAGATCACGCAAGGTACGCACTGGCATGGTATGTCCCAGCAGGTAAGGCCCAGCCCAGCCACCATAGCACGCGCATAGTCTTGGCAGTTTGCTCTACCAGCAGATTACCAGCAACTCCCCCAGCACAGCCCGGCTGCATCAGTTCGATGTGGGCCGCACCTTGTCTCACACTCGTGTAAGCACCACACAGTGCTACGTACTATTGTTTGTTGTGTGCTACACAAGTGGCAATGAGTAGGGTTCTCCTCACACATGTTGTTTGGTTCGTCGGCTTACGTGAAGTCATCCAGGCATGGAAGCTTTAGTTCAAGTGTTGGTTGAGCAGCAGAAGGAGCTTATGGCCATCATACGGCACCTGATTCGAGCGTTGCTTTCAAAACAGTTTTCTTCGGCACCATTCCCACCTCCCTTCTCCCCGTACAAGAGAGCAGAAGATTGGGATGCCTATGAACATCGTCTTCACCAGCATTTCCAGGCCTTTGATGTCAACGACGCAGAGGTATGCCATGCTCTGTTTTTGCATGGATATCCCCCACATTTTATCAGGTGTTGCGACAGTTACCATCATTGCAAGAACCCTCATCATTGTCTTTTGATGCTTTATGCTCAGTATTGTTGTCCTATTATCACTGCTGCATGCACATCATGGCTGTGTGGGTCAAGTTTTATCAGTGCAAGAAACAGCTCCATCAGTCTTACCATGCCTGGGTTGCTACTTTGCACGGCCTCAGCCACTTTCATTTTGTGATGGAGAAATCAATGGTTACGGTTCGCAACATTATCGTTCGTTTGGCCTCAGATAGAGAGATCAGACACAGGGCTCTACAATTGGAAGACCCTTCCGTTCAGGAAGTCCTCTCTATCGGTAATCCTATGAAGTCTCACACACAGTGGGTCTACAGTTGGGAGTCTGGTGCAACATGGCGGTGGTGCAGAAAGGCGTGGACACGTCTTATGCGACAGGGGAGGACGATGTGTGGGCGATATAAACCGGCCACTTCAGCCAGTCATATAAACAGAGTTCCAATCGCAGGCCCCTCTTACCATCCTGCCTGTCGTGCTATACAAAACATGACCGATTAGAGTGTCCCCGACGTTGGGTTGTTTGTTGCAAATGCAACAAAAAAGAATATGTGGCAAAAGTTTGCTGCTCAGCAGTACACGACGCAGGTTCGGAGGATATGGATGTAGATATTCCGGAAGTTTCATCGGGCCTAGCACCCGACAATATTACAAACAAGCTCTTCATTGAGGTTTCCATTCTGTCACGCTGACTCCACCTGCAAGTAGACACAGGCATGGCAGTGTCTTTGTTAAATGCACACATGTACTCAGAACTCAGGTCTCCCCTGTTGGGCCCAGTTCACAGGCGTCTTCACAGATACGGAAAACACTGCATTCCTCTGCTAGGGCAATTCACGACTGACGTCACTTATAAATCCGTCACGCACCCTCTTACCTTTATTGTCATCTGTGATGCTAGTTCCGCCATCCTTTTTGGATTGGATGCCTTTCAGGTCTTTGGTTTTGCAATTTCGGACACCATTCAGTTGGTCTCAGAAGACATTCTGTATAACTCATTGGAATCTTTGACATCCAAATTTCGATGCATCTTTGAGGAAGGCATAGGGTGTGTTTCCGATATTCAGGCCCACTTAACATTAAAGCCAGCAGTGCGCCTGCATTTTTTCCAGGATAGGCAGATCCCCTTGGCTCTCCACCCTCAGGTAAAGGCGGAACTGGACTGGCTGTCAGCCCTCAGGGTGGTTCTACCCACATCTTCCAGTGAATGGGCCACAGCCTTAGTTATTGTGAGGAAAACTTCACGCAAATTGTGCCTTGGTTGTGATTTTAAGACCACCATCAACTTCTAATTGATGTTAGACAGCTACCCACTGCCTCGTTCAGAAGAAGTTTTCACCCAGTTAACAGGAGGCCATTTTTTTTTCTAAATTCAATCTTTCAGAGGCAAACCACCAGATACCTCTTAATGAGGACTACAAACATTTGGCAGTAATCAACACCCTGTTTGGCCTTTTTCAATACCAGCATCTGGCCTTTGGGATGGCTGGGGCACCGGCAATATTTCAACATTATCTTGAGCAGGTCACGTCAGCAATCTCCCACTGCATCAATTACCTAGATGACATAATAGGCACAGGTTGCAACATGAAGGAACACTTGCACAACTCCGGACCCTCTTCCTCAAATTCCAGTCCATGGGCCTGCAGTGCAATCTCAATAAATCAAAGTTCTTTCAACCATTCCTCAAGTACTTGGGCTATGTCATCTCTAGGCATGGCATACAGCCTCTGGCAAGTTTGGTGCCCCTCATCACTGCAAGAGTTGCAACTTTTTTGGTAAGATTGCCCATTACCACCAGTTCATCCCTGGGGCTTCCACCTTGGCTCATCTCCTGTACACCTTCTGTGCAAGGTGTCCCTTTTGAGTGGTCTCCAGCATGCGAGTGGGCTTTCACTTCTTTGAAGGACTGCTTCACATCGGCCCTGTATTTGGCAACTTACAACCCCTCTAAGCCATTGGTCCTGGCTACGAATGCTTCGCAGTACGTGGTGGGGACTGTCCTTGCCCATCACAATGCGGATGGTTCCAAGCAGCCACTGGCATTTGCATCCAAAACTCTTAACCAGTTCAGGCCCATTACTCTCAGTTGGAGGAGGCCCTGGCCATATTCACCCCTTCTTTTATGGCACGAAGTTTCAATTAATCACAGACCATAAACCGTTAATATTGTTGTTTAATCCATCCTCCAAATTCCAGATAGGGTTGCCCACCGGCTACGGCATTGGGCTCTGTTCCTTTCATTTTCGCCCCAATGGCCAGTATGCCAATGCCAATGCTCTTTCCAGACTTCCAGTGGGTCCAGATACATAGTTCAATCGAGAAGAGATAATGTGTTTTCATTTGGATGTCGTTTCCCGCTAAGCAGTGGATGGCTTCCCGATCACTATAGTCGGCATCACCTATGAAGATAGCCCAGTTTTCAGCTGTTCTGTGCATCCCCCTCCATTACCACAGTGACAGCCGCTAATGTTCATTCTATAGTCGCATGGCTGGCCAGGGGTTATGCAATTTTTCTCCTGCAGTCACAACTGTTGGCGCTCGGCCGTAGCTCCTCCCTCCACACTTTCCCTATCGCTCCGCCTCTATGTTCGGAAGTGCCTTCTTATGTGACACCAGGTATAGTTATCGAGTCGCAAAGGCAATGGCGTCGGACCCAGTGCTTCAGCAAGTAGTGCATCTCATTCAACAGGGGTGGTCTTCCTGGCCACCAGGCTGTGCCTCTGACCCTCTTCACAATTACTTTTGTTCTGCAAGACTGCCTCTCCGTCTTAGACGGAGTTCTCCTTCTTTCGACTGTGGTTACAGATCTCTGCATGGAGGTTCCCACGAGTTTGCGACGTAAAGTTCTCCAGCTGTTACATGAGAGACACTGGGGTGTTTCATGTACTAAGTCTTTGGCTCGCATACATGGTGAAGCATCTCCCAGGACGGCATTCTCTCCCTGGCCTCCTGCAACCCAGCACTTGGAGTGCGTCCACATAGATTCACAGGCCCATTATTAAATGATTATTGGCTCATTGTGTTGATGTAAATTTGCGTTTCCCATATTCAGTTCACTGCTCCTCAATCACTTCTGAGATTTCCATCCAGGCACTCTCCAAAATTTTCTTGGTGAAAGTTTGCCCGGCCACCAGATCGTGCACGTGTTCTCGCAGTGCACTCTACCAGCAGCTTAACAGCAACGATGCCAGCAAGGCCCGGCCATGTCAGTGTGATGTGGCCCACGCCCTGAGCACACTCGTGTAAGTGCCGCACAGTGCTAAATACTATTGTGTGTTGTGTACTACAAGGAAAGTACTCATCCTCACATTGCACATGTCTCATTGAACTGTCAGCATGATGTTGTATTTATTTGGCCAGCAAGAAGCCAAGATCTGTCTTCAATAAAAATACATGGAACCAGATCAGATTTGAACTTAATCCCAGTGGTAATATACAGAATTTCAAGGACTGGTTAAACAGATTTACAGCAGCATGCCTCATGAGAGGATACAACAGCTCTATGGTACTCTTGCCAACCAAATCAGTGCACTGATCCAGGGTAACATCAAACTGATAAGTGGGCTAATACTGGTAAGATCTTAGTAAATATGATTCAATATTTTAAACACTGAAATAAAATCATATGTCCTATCAAACTGTGAAGTTTTATTTTATTTACACCTTATCTCCTGGATACTTTGCTTTTTTCAAGCAGTGTATTTATGTAAGGACACTAATAACAGGACAGACAAAGTCTGACCATTGACTCTGGATATGAACTTATCACTCTGTGTGTGTTAGTTCTGAAAAACACACACACACACACACACACACATTACATGTTGTTATTGCAGTACAGAACTATATATTACTATGTACTGATAAACATAAGATTAAGGTATAACATTTGTAAAGGAGAGGTACATAAAATTAACACACCATTTTTCAATGCAAGAGAGAGTAAATGCCTGTAAATAAAATGTTGACAGTACTTACCTTAGTTCTGTAGTGCCAATAGTCACACAAAAAAATGCAAAGGTTGATTAAAATAAAAGAGGACGCTAGCTTTCAGAACTGCATTCTCCATCAGGTAGGAGAAGAAGGAAGATAAAGGGAAAAGGTAGCAGAAGGGGCAGGTTACTCATAACCTAGGCTGCAACACCTTCGTCAAACCTTACAACATCCCAAAACCACCCTCCATACCTAGTGGTTCCTATCCCTGTAGTAGAGCCCACTAGAAAACCTGCATCTCCCCACAACCACATACTCCAGCCCCACCACAGGAAACCTACAACATTCAAGACAGGGCCACATATGTCCACTGCACAGCCTTTTATGTTGGTATGACCACCAACAAATTGGATGAAAGCATGAATGGTCCAGGGACCTTGCCACACATTAAACCACATGTGCCTAGCACCAGTCCCTAAAAACTATAGAATTGGAAAATTGTCCTAAAATACATCCTCTCCTCGTGCCATCCTCCTGGTCTAAATCTATGCTTATCTCTCCCCCTTCTCCATCCTCAACTCCCTTATTCATTACACATTTATCACCCACTCTTGTGCCTTCCTCTCATTATATATTTGTGGTGTGTGTGTGTGTGTGTGTGTGTGTGTGTGTGTGTGTGTGTTTCTCTATATCTTTTCTAATTAATTAAAAACATTTTACCTAAACTACCTCCCCCATCCCCCTACTCAGCATTATTTGGTTCACTTCTCTTTACTGCTTGATCTATCCTCTTTGCTTATAACATCTCTGCTTACACACATAGGGATGGTCTATCTTTCCCTTCTGTTTCCTGTTCCCTTTTTCTTCCCTCCTTTCCTAACTGATGAAGCAACACAGATTGGAAAGCTAATGTCCTCTTATATTTTAATACTCATTTGCATTTTTGTGTGACTATTGGTGGTACAGAACAAAGGTAAGTACTGGTCAGTCAATCTGTCGCTTTTGCGAAACATATTTTAGCATCTCAGTGGAGAATTCCTATCAATAATTGAATAAATGATATACAGGTATTCATTGAAGCGTCTTCTAATTTCACATTTAATTTAGAAGCTGAATTTATTGAGTCAACAATATAATTTAATAAATTCATACCCACAACCTAGTCCACATGGGCCGAGAAACAAATTTCTGTAATAATTTTACTATAACTTTTAATTAGCCTGAAAAACACACATGCACTATAGACAGCTAATGAAAATTTTTGCAGTGGGAAGTCTATGTCAGAATTCAACAGTAAAATGAGGGTAATTATGATGATAGGTTCCAACCCATGCAAAGGTGATCACCAAGCGCTCTCTCTCTCTCTCTCTCTCTCTCTCTCTCTCTCTCTCTCTCTCTCTCTCTCTGATTGTCTTTTCGACATGCCTGTCTGTCTGTGCCTTAGTGATCATATTTGTAGTGAGTTTGCACCTTTCCTCAGTACATTGTTAAGGGAATTTGATGTGTACAACCACAGATCCAAAGGTTCATGGAGGGAATGGATGCATGGTAGGAGTGAGGGAAAGCACAAGTGCTGTCTGACAGACAGGGAGGAGGGGAATGAGACAGACTGGAGTGTGTGGCGGAATGGAAGGCTTACGTGAGGCTAGAGTGTGGGCAGTAAAGGGAGGGGAGGATAGTGGGAGCAAGAACTAGCCAAGGTGATTGTGACCAGGGTGATTGTGGGTTGGAGGGTATATTGTAGGAAAAGTTCCCACCTGCACAATTCAGAAGTGCTGGTGTTTGTGGGGAGGATCCATATGGCACATGCTGTGCAGAAGTCACTGAAGTAAGCCACATCATGCACGGCTGCATGATCTGTAACAGGATAGTCCAGCTGTCTCCTGGCCACAGTTTTGACGACGGCCTTAATGTGGACAGATTGCTTGTTAATGGTCATGCCCATGTAGAAAGCTGTATTGAGGTTGCAGCTCAGTTTGTAGATTACATGACCGGTTTCACGTGTTGCTCTATCTATTATGGGATAAGAAATGCCTGTGACTGAATTGGTTCAGGTGGTGGTGGGATGGTGGATAGGACAGGTTTTGCCTATAGGTCTATTGAAGGAATATGAGCCATGGGGCAAGGGGTTGGGAGTAAGGATGGAATATGGATGGACAAGGATATTACACAGGTTTGGTGGGTAGCGGATTTCCACTATATGAAGGGTGAGGAGGATACTGGGCAGGGTATTTTTCATTTCAGAACAGGATGAAAGATCAAAACTGTGATAGAGAATGTTTAACTACTACAATCCTGGGTGATACTGGGTCACAAGAGGGGTGCTCCTTTGTGGCTAGACGGTCGGTGTGAGGGAGATGGTGGGTGACCGGACAAACAAGACCTGTGAGATCTGCCACTGGACAAGGTTGCGAGGGTAATTACAGTCAGTGAAGGCCTCAGTGAAGCTAAGCAGAGGACTTGTCATGAATGAATTTACCAAAGAAATAAAATTAAACTCTGCAGCAAGTGTACAAGATTTTAGAATTTCATATGATTTTCTGTTTATCCTTGCAGTCATTGGTAGCTATTCTCAAAAACTTTGCATAAAATGCAGCACTCACCAATGAACCTCCAACAGCATCCTCTAGCTGTTGACATTGTTTGGAAGTGCTTGAATCTTGCCATACAGGTGATTCTTTCACTGAGAAACAGCCAGTTAACTGTTCATGCATGAAGCGATCTGGTGATAGTGACTCCAAAACCTTCTCACTTCCACGCTGCCAGTAGACGGATCCATGTTGCTATAATTAGATGAAACAAAATGTTTTAGGTCTAGTTATAACACAAAAAGGTTACAGGTTACAATCATAGCCAGTTGTCTGCAATGGTTTCTGTTTATTTTTTAAAGATATGTCTCACCTAAAGTATGGTTTCATTATACATCTGCTTCTCCAAACATAACAAGTGGTAATAAACAAAATGTAAGCTACTTATGGAGTTCCAGTGTGGGCTGTAATTATCAAATCTTGGTAGAAATGCTAACATGTGAATGCAAAACCAAGTTTCACTAGAAAACATTAGTTCCAATTTTAGCCATGAAGTGCACTATTCTCATCTACATCTCTAGTACTCATATTGAACAAATTGTATTAGTGGCAGTTAATAATAAAATCAACATTTTGCCTTTATCACGTATTTCATCTATTCTGTCCACATCTCCACCCCATTCATTATTACATATGGCAACATTTCTATACTTCCTTCTTGCATTCACAGCACCAGTGCACCTGGTGATCAAAATTGGAACTATAGTCTGATTAAAATTACTTTCTGTTTGAAATTCATATGCTGGAGCTGCTTTCCTCCAATCAGTGCACTCAATGTCATACCCGAACCATTTCGCATTGCCAAACTGCCACAACAAGTGGTAAGTTCAAATCCATTTTCTTAACTGGCTCTCTTTCTTGATTATTACTGTTGCTGATTCATAGTTCTGTCCATTTTTATTTCCCTTGTCATCACTTAATGATACTGTCATCAAAATACATACTCATGCAGAGCACAACCTCATGCTATTGGATACTTTCTTGTATGCCATGATTTAATGTCACACAAACAAGTATTAGAGAATCTTCATAAGATTTATGTTAAATCGAGCTCTCCGAAGGCTAAACAATTCAGGGTTGTTACTGGCTGTATACTATGATTTAGAATAGAATAAACAGTAGCTGTGTAACACAGTGGTAAAATCAGAACTTCACATGGTGAAATTTTTTAACCCTGTCATTCGTCATTATTTTAATTTGTAAATTGTAATTATTTTGATTGTTGTTTTCATTAATTTCATTGAATTGTTTAATTTCTAATATCTTGTTATGTATATTTTGTAGTGTAACATATTACACTACATGTTTCTCTGTAATGGATCAAGACAAATGAAGAACATCCCTTTATTTAATGAAATAAATCGCAATTTGCAATCACTTATGGCATCACTGTACTAAGTTTAGATGGTATATCAAAGTGCGGTGAATTAAAATTTGTGCCCGGTCAGGATTTGAACCTGGGATCGCCTGCTTACTAGGCAGACGCATTGACCACTCCACCACCAAGGACACAGTGTCCAGCCCGACTGCAGAGGACTCTCATCTGCACGTCTCCCGCCACACCCAAATCTCCATTCGCCACACTGTCTCATCCTATTACCACAGCCTATTTGTTCTTTAATGCTCGCAGCCACAATACTGTATTCCTGCATCAGGGAGAACAGACCATGAGGTATCGAGACAATTGTCGTCAGGAGCCCAGCCTCGGTTTGTATACAATTATATATATTAGACAACATTAGAGCGTTCATTTTAATGAAATAAATATGGCATCACTGTACTAGGTTTCTAATCCTGGCCAGGCTCAAATTTTCATTCGCCGCACTTTGATATTCCATCTAAACCTAGTAAAGTGATGCCATAAATGATTGCAAATTGCGATTTAATTCCTTAAAATGAATGCTGTAATGTCGTCAAATATATATAATCCCTTTATTTATTTCCCCTTATTTATATTTCTTTATGTATATTCTGACTTAAGAACTTTTACTGGCTCCAGAAACTTGTGTCTGTGCAGGTCCCTGGATGTCAGAAGACTAGGAGAATATAAGTGAGACCACAGTGGGTGGAACAACTTCTCTTTGCTGCACCATGAATAAGCAAGAAATTAGTATTCCATAAAAAAAATAATAATAAATAAATAAATAAAAATAAAAAAAATTTAATGACATTGTTAATATAAACAATAAACCTCACAGTTACTGAAACTGTAAAAACGTTTTTTTTTTTTGTTTTTTGTTTTTATTCAGTAGTTTGGAAACTGACAAGTTATTTCTCAAAAACTAAGACGATAAAAATGGAATCTGCAAACAAAAATAACTCATCAAGATTTGACAAAGACTATTTCAATCTAACCGTGCAAAATAAGGTGTGAATTTCAGGGAGCTTTCAGGAATTAAACACAGTCGCTGGCTGTTGAAAGAAGCTGAATATCCACACAAACGTTCCAATTTCAGAACAGTACTGAAATTTTAGTTTCATTCTACAATCCTTTCTTTACATTGGAATTTGCTTATACTGTTAATAACCTGTAATTAAGTTCCAAGCAGAACTGCTGATTGGCTTGTAACATGGCAGCTCATGTAACCACTAACTGGTGTGAGGATAACAAGAAATTACAGTTTGCTTTTAGTACTGTATCTGAAATTTTTCTGTCTGAGTTTGCTCATAGAAATAATCTTCATTCACTGTGAATGAAGAGATCATGGTTTTAGTTCTGCTGGATATGTTTGAAAGTTGTGTAGTCAGATGTGTGCTTAGGTTACAATGTGGGATTAAATTGACAACTACAAAATGCGTCTTCCACTGCAGTTCAGTCAATGATCACTTAAAATTAGCTGTTGACAGAGCTGTTTGCATTGTCAGCATTAACTCTTGGTGGCCTCTTCCACCACAGCTCCACATTAGAAAATAATATTAATAGCATTTGTGATGTGGTCCATCGTGTTTGCGCATCGCCTACATCTGAGTAGTAGCTGGCTGCTTATGTGACAACACTGTAACACCGTATCACAAACGTAAACTAGCATTAACAATGCTCACAAATTAAACAACAGATGTATTACATCATGTGCAAAATATAAAGTTCACGAACCTGGGACCTTTGCCTTTCGCGGGCAAGCGCTCTACCGACTGAGCTATCCCAACACGACTCACAATGCCGCCTCACAACTTTACTTTCGCCAGTAACTTGCCTCCTACTTTCCAAACTTCACTTCACAGAACCTCTCCTGTGAAACATGCAAGACTAGCACTCCTGGAAGAAAGGATATGGTGGAGAAATAGCTTAGCAGCCAAGCCTAAGGGATGTTTCCAGAATGAAACTTTCACTCTGCAGTGGAGTGTGCACTGATATGAAACTTCCTGGCAGATTAAAATTGTGTGCTGGAACCAGGACTCGAACCTGGGATCTTTCCCTTTCGCGGGCAAGTGCTCTACCAACTGAGCTATCCCGACACGACTCACGATGCCGCCCCACAACTTTACTTCCGCCAGTACCTCACCCCCTACTTTTCAAACTTCACAGAAGCTCTCCTTTCTTCCAGGAGTGCTAGTTTTGCATGTTTCACAGGAGAGCTTCTGTGATACTGGTGGAAGTAAAGTTGTGAGGTGGCATTGTGAGTCATGTCGGGATAGCTCAGTCGGTAGAGCACTTGCCCGCGAATGACAAAGCTCCCAGGTTCGAGTCCTGGTTCGGGCACACAATTTTAATCTGCCAGGAAGTTTCAAATCAGCACACACTCTGCTGCAGAGTGAAAGTTTCAGTCTATAAAGTTCACATTTTCATGATAATTATGTCACATCTATTGACTAAAATAGCTATTGTAGAAACTCCTAAAACTATATTGTATTACTGTAATCATGTTGTATTTTAACAAAAATCTGGTTGAACAATCCAATTGTGAGAGGAGAGCACTAAGCAAGGGAAAGAGACTAGTGAATATAAATGACTTCTACATCCACATTCAACAAGCCATTTCATGGTGTGTGGCAGAGGGCACTCTGTGCACCACTGTTGTTCCTCCCTTGCTATTACAGTCACTTATGGTTTGCAGGAAACAGGATGTATGTATGTTTCTGTGTGGGCTTTAACATCTTTAATTTTAACCTAATAGGCTATTTGTAACACTTACACACAAGAAAGAAATATATTGGTTGACTCTTCAAGAAACATTTGCTCTCGGAACTTTGACAGAATTCCATATCATGATGCAGAACTTCTCTCCTGCAGTGTCTCCTACTGGAGTTTGCCAGTCATAACCATTACAGTTTTGTTCTTACTAAAGTAACCTGCAACAAAACATGCTCTGCTCCATTGGATCTTCTTTATCTCCTCTATCAACCTATCTGGTACACATCCCCAATGTAAGTCAAGGCAGAGGGATTACGAGAATATAGAATACACTGTAGGGAGAGTTCCTGTCTGCACAATGAAAAATTGGTGTTGAAAGGAAGGGTCAAAATGGTGCAGGCTATGAAACAGTCACTGGTTCCCTTCAAATAGAGCTTAATGAGAGAAAATTTGTGTGAAAGAAATTCTTATTAAGGAGCACAAAATGCCAATATCATTTGTAGGAGTTTTTATTTCAAAAGCAGTAAACATAAAGATAACCTTCCTGGCAGATTAAAATTGTGTGCCGGAACCGGGACTCGAACCTGGGAACTTTGCCTTTCGCGGGCAAGCGCACTACCGACTGTGCTATCCCGACACGACTCACGATGCCGCCTCACAACTCTACTTCTGCCAGTACCTCGCCTCCTACTTTCCAAACTTCACAGAAGCTCTCCTGCAAACACGCAAGACTAGCACTCCTGGAAGAAAGGATATGGTGGAGACATGGCTTAGCCACAGCCTAAGGGATGTTTCCAGAATGAAACCTCACTCTGCAGCGGATTGTGCGCTGATATGAAACTTCCTGGCAGATTAAAATTGTGTGCCGGAACCGGGACTCAAACCTGGGACCTTTGCCTTTCACGGGCAAGCGCACTACCGACTGTGCTATCCCGACACGACTCACAATGCCGCCTCACAACTCTACTTCTGCCAGTACCTCGCCTCCTACTTTCCAAACTTCACAGAAGGCGAGGTACTGGCAGAAGTAGAGTTGTGAGGCGGCATCATGAGTCGTGTCGGGATAGCACAGTCGGTAGTGCGCTTGCCCGCAAAAGGCAAAGGTGCCAGGTTCGAGTCCCGGTTCCAGCACACAATTTTAATCTGCCAGGAAGTTTCATATCAGCGCACACTCCGCTGCAGAGTGAAGTTTCATTCATAAAGATAACCATTCATAATAAGTAAAAATGGTGTTCAATCTAGTGTCATACCTACAGGAAATTTTATATGAACTGTACCATGTATGTTGACTTAGTGTTTGAATTTTGCTCAATGGAACAAACACTGGTCATGAAAGAGGTCTTGTGATTTTAACTTCTCACATATGATGAAAACAATTAGCTCCACTATAACTAATAGAATTGTGTTTCATTCCCTAGATTTGGTTCATACCACTAGCTAGATACTGAATGTTTTGAGGGAAAAAGTACATTATTTATTTTATTTTATCTTGATTTGTGTCGTATTTCCCCAGTCTTGTTATCCGCTGCCACATTTTTCAAATAACTGCTGCAGTTCAAAATTACATGTTTATTCATCAACTTCACCAGATTTTAATTCATTGAACATGGAGTAAATGCAAGCACTCCACATGCAGCACATGCATGAAATGCACATTCTTTGCAAAGTGTATTACCACTGATGAAATTAAATCTGTTGTCATCAATCAGGAAATAATGCTACAACAGGCATACCAAGGGGAAAAAATGTAGCATTCAGTGTACATAACATGAACCTTGGCAAAAAATGCACCCATTACTATTATCAAATGAGCCTTGCAAACATGCAAAACAGAACTGGGATAGTAAACGTGCTGATCTACTTATTAATCACACAACACTACAAAATGTCTCTGATTATATTTGTTAAATTAATTGCTGTTGTCTCAGTCAGCAATCAACAACACTGAAAACTATCATACAGCCAGTTGTTTTCTATTTTGAGGCTGCATCAATTCTTCGAGTTCATCCACTGAATTGCATACCATTAGAGCCTCTGTTAGGTAAGGTAATGTAAGGTTAGAATCAAAAACTGTAATACAGGATCAATTCTTTCTAACACTTCCCTAATGAATTGATACTAACATAGGCAAATTATATAAGAAACTTGCTGTTTTCAGTTGTAATTTCTTCTTTCTTGAAGCAATTTTCATGTAATGTCTGCCGGAAATGCTCATTGAGTCCATTATGTTGAAGCTGTGGAGAGAAAGAACTAGGAATCAACACACTTTAACTGTCCCATAAAACCTCAGTGAATACCATATTTGGAGGGGTTTCTCTATAATATGCTACTTAAATTACCTATTAATTAATCTAAATTAAGTAATAAATCTAAAATACATGGGATAATGAAACATACTTGGTGGCTTATAAATAATAGAAGTAATATAAATTAACTAACCATAATGCTGAGTGGTCAACAGGCACTTAAGCATAAATAAAAATATTGTAACAGGCATGCAGAAACATTCACACAAATTTAAAGTATTGGACACGGCCTCCATAAAAAAAGAAAAGAGCTTACATACATTCACACAATCATTCAGGCACAACTCATGCACACATGACTGCCATCTCCCGATCTCTGGCTGCTAAAGTCTAACTACGTAGTACTTTATCAATGAATGAGTAGGTGTGGGATGAGGAGATGGTGGGGAGGGGGGAGAGGGGGGGGGAGGATACCAACAAAGACAGGGATATAATGTTATGCACTGCTTGGTGGCATGTAAAACCAACTACATCTCACATTCCCACCCATCAGAAGCTTCATGCTCTGCCAGGCAGTTCAAAACATTCTACCCCCATGCTTGTTCCGCATCCTTCTTCTTCTTCTTCTTCTTCTTCTTCTTTTTCTTCTTCGTCTTCTCCTCCTCCTCCTCTTCCTTCTCCCCTCCTCTTCCTTACAAGGATATTAA
Organism: Locusta migratoria; assembly: GCA_026315105.1. Taxonomy (NCBI): domain Eukaryota; kingdom Metazoa; phylum Arthropoda; class Insecta; order Orthoptera; family Acrididae; genus Locusta; species Locusta migratoria. Next base: position 204,504,362 of record CM048750.1, read on the forward strand.
CCTCAGACAGTATAATGTCTATACCAATTTCTCAGCAATGCCAACTTGATACTCAATGATTTTCACAGAATAATATCTTGAAGCAAAGTTTCTTGCACTGTGTTATACTCTATTTATGAATGTCTGTATTTCCATCAGACATTATTACTTCAGTATTGGCCTTAGCCAAAATCACTAATGAAACTGAATAGCTAGTACAACATTATTATCACCAAGAATGCCTCTGAACATCTTGTACTGTAGTTCAATAAAGAAGAATTTCAAATGTTCCCACAAATAGAAGCGTTTTAGGTAATGCATATTATAAATCATCAACTATTTATTATACTTATAACTTCGACTGGTTTTGGTTCTCAGCCATGTTCATGGAGTATAAGCTAAACAGACTGATTAAATGGATAAATTAATTAATGATGGAAATTCTCCTACATCTATATCTACATACGTACTCCGCAATTCACCACAAGGTGCATGACGGAGGGTACCCTGTACCACTACTACGCATTTCCTTTCCTATTCCACTCCCAAATTGAATGAGGAAAAAAAGAATGCCTATATGCCTCCTTACAAGCCCTAATTTCTCTTATCTAGTCTTTGTGATCTTTAAGCGAAATGTAAGTAGGGGGCAGCAAGCTCGTACTACACTCAGCTTCAAATTCCGGCACTCTAAATTTACTTAACAGAAATTCATGAAAAGAACGTCATCTTTCTTCCAGCGATCCCCAATTGAGTTGCCGGAACATTTCCGTGACACTCGCGCATTGGTCGAACCTACCGGTAACAAATCTAGTTGCTCGCCTCTGAACCGCCTCTATGTCTTCCTTTAAACTGATTTGCGGGTCCCAAACGCTTGAGCAATACTCAAGATGTGGTCGCACAAGCGTTTTATATGCGGTCTCGTTCCATTTCATATCATTCTGCAACGTTACGCCTAGATATTTGAACGACGCGACAGCATCAAGAAGCTCACTAATAATGCTGTATTAGAATATTATGGGACTGATTTTTCTACTCATGCACATCACCTTACATTTTTCTACATTGAGAACTAGCTGCCATTCTTCGCAACAACTAGAAATTTTGTCAAAGTCATCCTGTATGCTATTAGAGTCGGTTACAGATGACACCCTCCCATACACCACAGCATCATCAGCAAACAGCCGCAAATTACAACTTACTCTGTCCATCAGATCATTTATATAGATAGAAAATAATAGCGGTCCTATCACACTCCCCTGGGGCACACCTGACGATACACTTGTCGAGAACAATGTACTGTGTTCTATTACTTAGGAAGTCTTCCAGCCAGTCACAAATCTGTGAACCTATTCCATAAGCTCGTATCTTTGTTAGCAGTCTGCAGTGTGGCACCACGTCGAACGCCTTTTTGAAGTCGAGAAAAACAATTCGCCTGTTGCCCTTCATCCATGGCTCGCAAGATGTCACGTGACAAAAGGGCAAGATGAGTTTCACATGAACGATGTTTCCTAAACCCGTGCTGATTCATGGAAAGAAGCATTTCCGTTTCAAGGAAATTTACTATATTCGAACTGAGAATATGCTCTAAAATTCTACATGAAACTGATGTCAACGATATTGGCCTGTAATTGTGTGGGTCAGTTCTCTTTCCTTTCTTATAAACAGGAGTCACCTGCGCTTTTTTCCAATAAATAGGAACTTTGCCCTGAATTAAAGATTCGCGATAAATGCAAGCTAAGTAGGGGGCCAATGCCGCAGAATAGTCTTTCTAAAACCGAACTGGTATTCCATCTGGACCAGCAGACGTTTTCGTATTTAGCTCTCTCAGCTGCTTCTCTACACCAGAAATACCTATTGCTATGTCCCCCATTTCGGAATTAGTATGTTGATCAAATGATGGTACATTTGTGTGGTCCTTCTGCGTGAAAGATTTATGAAAGGTTAAATTTAGAAATTCAGCTTTCCGTTTGCTTTCTTCTACTACTGCCCTGGAATGATCAACAAGTGACTGGACAGTGGGCTTTGACCCGCTTATCGAATTTACATAGGACCAAAATTTTTTTGGGTTCTCAGAAAGATCTTTTGCTAAGGTATGGCTGTGATAATTATTGTATGCTTCGCGCATCAATCTTTTTATATACGCACAAATCTCTACTAACTTTTGCCTGTCATCATTTGCGTGTTCTTTTTTGAATCGAGAGTGCAACAGCCTTTGCTTTCTCAGCAGCTTTCTAACAATATTATTATACCATGGTGGATCTTTTCCATCCTTAATCATCTTTACTGGCACATATTTCTCTAACCCTTTATTAACAATGCACTTAAATTTAGTCCACAATTCCTCTACATCCATAGTCCCGGAATTAAACGATGCCCATTCATTTTCTAAGTGCGATCGTAACATTTGCTTATCTGCTCTTCCCAACAAAAACACGCTCCTAACCTTCTTGATTGGTTTATGAACTTTGGTCACCATCGACGCTATGACGATATCATGATCACTAACTCCTGTCTCTACACAGACATCGTTAATAAGGTCAGGCCTGTTTGTAGCTATAAGGTTTAGAATATTTCCATTGCACGTGGGTTGCCGGTTTATCTGCTCAAGACAGTTTTTGGAGAATGTGTCCAAAAGTAGCTCACAAGACTGCTTGTCTGTACCGCCTGAAACGTAACTAGCAAGGTCCCAATCTATACTTTTAAGGTTGAAGTCTCCTCCGACTAATATTACATGGCCCGGATACCTATGCACTACCTGGTGTATACTTTCTTTGAATGATTCTAAAACTGCTACAGCAGCACTGGGGGGCCAGTAAAAACACCCAAATATTAACATTACTTCTTTTAGACCTGTTATACATGCCCAGATGACTTCACAGTTACTTTCAACTTTGATCTCAGTAGAAACAATATCTTTGTCCACAGCGATGAACACTCCTCCACCAGTTATCTCCTCAGAGATAAGTATTATTTTTCAAAAGCGATAGATTGGCTGGCCAGTACTTACCTTTGACTGAACTGCCGATAGTGACACAAATGAAGAAAACGAGCAAAAAGGAAAAGCTTTCGGAACACAGTTCCTTCTTCAGGTGGGTGAGAAGGGAAGAAAGAAGGATGGAAATGGAAGGGGAAGGTAAATCATAACCTAGGTCATGAAGATGGTGTTTAGGAAAAATTATCTACCATCATATCCATGCTTACAAGCAAGTCAATCAATAAAAATTTGTATGATATCTAGCCATAAGATGTCACATAACATCTTACGATTTTTTATTGATTGACTTGCCTGTAAGCATGGATAGAACTGCAGATAATGCATCCACTTAATCAGTCTGTTTGGCTTACAGTCTGTGAAGATGGTTTACAACCAAAACTAGTTGAAGTAATAAGTATAATAAACAGCTGATGGTTCATAACATGCATTTCCTGAAATATCTTACAGCTGTTGCCTGTCAACTCAACAAAAATCTGAAAAGTCAAGTGGGTATAGGTACAGAGGGTATGGAGGCCAGACATCTACTCCACCTATATCTATCAATCTACCACCGAATCTCTTATTGAGAAGCTGATAGACATTAAATATCTTAACACTAAAATGAGAAAGTTTTCCATTGTGCATGAAGTACATGTTTCTTGTCACACAGATACAGACATATCTTCTAAAATAACAAGTAAAACATTCCAGAATGAAACTTTCACTCTGCAGCGGAGTGTGCGCTGATATGAAACTTCCTGGCAGATTAAAATTGTGTGCCGGAACCGGGACTCGAACCTGGGACCTTTGCCTTTCGCGGGCAAGCGCTCTACCGACTGAGCTACCCCGACACGACTCACGATGCCACCTCACAACTTTACTTCCGCCAGTACCTCGCCTCCTACTTTCCGAACTTCACAGAAGCTCTCTTGCAAACACGCAAGACTAGCACTCCTGGAAGAAAGGATATGGTGGAGACATGGCTTAGCCACAGCCTAAGGGATGTTTCCAGAATGAAACTTTCACTCTGCAGCGGAGTGTGCGCTGATATGAAACTTCCTGGCAGATTAAAATTGTGTGCCGGAACCGGGACTCGAACCTGGGACCTTTGCCTTTCGCGGGCAAGCGCTCTACCGACTGAGCTACCCCGACACGACTCATGATACCGCCTCACAACTTTACTTCCGCCAGTACCTCGCCTCCTACTTTCCGAACTTCACAGAAGCTCTCTTGGAAACACGCAAGACTAGCACTCCTGGAAGAAAGGATATGGTGGAGACATGGCTTAGCCACAGCCTAAGGGATGTTTCCAGAATGAAACTTTCACTCTGCAGCGGAGTGTGCGCTGATATGAAACTTCCTGGCAGATTAAAATTGTGTGCCGGAACCGGGACTCAAACCTGGGACCTTTGCCTTTCGCGGGCAAGCGCTCTACCGACTGAGCTACCCCGACACGACTCACGATGCCGCCTCACAACTTTACTTCAGCCAGTACCTCGCCTCCTACTTTCCGAACTTCACAGAAGCTCTCTTGCAAACACGCAAGACTAGCACTCCTGGAAGAAAGGATATGGTGGAGACATGGCTTAGCCACAGCCTAAGGGATGTTTCCAGAATGAAACTTTCACTCTGCAGCGGAGTGTGCGCTGATATGAAACTTCCTGGCAGATTAAAATTGTGTGCCGGAACCGGGACTCGAACCTGGGACCTTTGCCTTTCGCGGGCAAGCGCTCTACCGACTGAGCTACCCCGACACGACTCACGATGCCGCCTCACAACTTTACTTCAGCCAGTACCTCGCCTCCTACTTTCCGAACTTCACAGAAGCTCTCTTGGAAACACGCAAGACTAGCACTCCTGGAAGAAAGGATATGGTGGAGACATGGCTTAGCCACAGCCTAAGGGATGTTTCCAGAATGAAACTTTCACTCTGCAGCGGAGTGTGCGCTGATATGAAACTTCCTGGCAGATTAAAATTGTGTGCCGGAACCGGGACTCGAACCTGGGACCTTTGCCTTTCGCGGGCAAGCGCTCTACCGACTGAGCTACCCCGACACGACTCACGATGCCGCCTCACAACTTTACTTCAGCCAGTACCTCGCCTCCTACTTTCCGAACTTCACAGAAGCTCTCTTGCAAACACGCAAGACTAGCACTCCTGGAAGAAAGGATAAGTAGGAGGCGAGGTACTGGCGGAAGTAAAGTTGTGAGGCGGCATCGTGAGTCGTGTCGGGGTAGCTCAGTCGGTAGAGCGCTTGCCCGCGAAAGGCAAAGGTCCCAGGTTCGAGTCCCGGTTCCGGCACACAATTTTAATCTGCCAGGAAGTTTCATATCAGCACACACTCCGCTGCAGAGTGAAAGTTTCATTCTGGAAACATCCCTTAGGCTGTGGCTAAGCCATGTCTCCACCATATCCTTTCTTCCAGGAGTGCTAGTCTTGCGTGTTTGCAAGAGAGCTTCTGTGAAGTTCGGAAAGTAGGAGGCGAGGTACTGGCGGAAGTAAAGTTGTGAGGCGGCATCGTGAGTCGTGTCGGGGTAGCTCAGTCGGTAGAGCGCTTGCCCGCGAAAGGCAAAGGTCCCAGGTTCGAGTCCCGGTTCCGGCACACAATTTTAATCTGCCAGGAAGTTTCATATCAGCGCACACTCCGCTGCAGAGTGAAAGTTTCATTCTGGAAACATCCCTTAGGCTGTGGCTAAGCCATGTCTCCACCATATCCTTTCTTCCAGGAGTGCTAGTCTTGCGTGTTTGCAAGAGAGCTTCTGTGAAGTTCGGAAAGTAGGAGGCGAGGTACTGGCGGAAGTAAAGTTGTGAGGCAGCATCGTGAGTCGTGTCGGGGTAACTCAGTCGGTAGAGCGCTTGCCCGCGAAAGGCAAAGGTCCCAGGTTCGAGTCCCGGTTCCGGCACACAATTTTAATCTGCCAGGAAGTTTCATATCAGCGCACACTCCGCTGCAGAGTGAAAGTTTCATTCTGGAAACATCCCTTAGGCTGTGGCTAAGCCATGTCTCCACCTTATCCTTTCTTCCAGGAGTGCTAGTCTTGCGTGTTTGCAAGAGAGCTTCTGTGAAGTTCGGAAAGTAGGAGGCGAGGTACTGGCGGAAGTAAAGTTGTGAGGCGGCATCGTGAGTCGTGTCGGGGTAGCTCAGTCGGTAGAGCGCTTGCCCGCGAAAGGCAAAGGTCCCAGGTTCGAGTCCCGGTTCCGGCACACAATTTTAATCTGCCAGGAAGTTTCAAGTAAAACATTATCTACAAAATTATTTTAACTGTGTCTGTTGAGCCTGGGTGGGCGAATGCAATGGAGACAATACAATATAACGTGGAAACATATCGTTTCTGGACCCTTGTTCATATAACATTGTCTTCCTTTACGCTTGAGAAACAGTGTCCTGGGATTTGTGTTGTAGATTTGTGTTAAATTTGTATGTCTCTACCATCAGAACTAAGGATTTTACATCCTAAAGGTAAGTACTGACCCCCCATTCTTATCATAATTTTATAATGATCTGATCATGTTGGGCATTACAGCTGGTTATTAGGCATCTGCATTAGCGTTTTTAACCAGCATAATTTCACAGTTTTCTCAATGTGGATTTTCCCCTTGACACTGTAAAACTCGAATATCAGCTTTCTCCAATGACATCTTACTTACATAATATACCAACTAATGAACAGACCTTTAGGAGCATAAATAAGTTCCTGTTTAAAAGACCAGCTGCTTTAATTTTCCATCTTCCCTGACAAAAATTCTGTCATGCAAACATATTCACACTCTTTTAACATGGAACATGTTAAATCACTGATAGTAAATACAGGCAGACCTGGATTTAAACTCATGTTGCACACTTACTGCTATCCATTTCACCACCTCCACACACTGGATACCCCACCTTCACAGACCATGATATGTAACAGACAAGATCTACTGCAATAGTTAAACACAGTTACTACCCCATTTTCTGAGCCAAACTACTAAATTCAAATTGTAATGTTTTTGTTACACCACTGAAAACATAAAAAAGTTCCATGAGACATATCTGAGTACAATGTGGCTTATATAACTATTGTCAAAAATAAATAAGCATAATGAAATAGCCTATCAGTTGTTAGGAACATAAATTACTGAATATACATCATGAATTTCAGCTCAAATACTAAATTAAAGTAATATAAAGAATATAACATGTGAGAATGTAAGCTTTTATTAATAATGTTCTTACATTATATTTTGATAGAATTATACAATAAGTAATTAATGACAATGCCACTGCTCACATAGACTAAGAGTATGCATTATTATTTCTAATCAATCATGTTACAGAATTGAAAATACTCGTGAATCATAGCTACATAAATATTAGGAACAGTTTCTTATTAATATTTTTCATGTTATTATGATAAATGTAATGCTCATTGTTCCTTACATTTAAGTATAGTTTTGGTTATTAGAAACATTTATGAAGGTTTAAATGTTTTAAAAGAATAAAGACATTAAATGTCATTAAGATTGAGAAAACTGATTATAAATTTCACCCCAAAGACGTGGCAACGAGCTGCGATAGGCACATACAAAAGATACACACATACAACACTTTCAGCTATCGGCCATGGCCTTCTTCAGAAAATAGAACACTCACGCAATCACACAGGTACACAACACAGTCATACAACCGTCACCTCCGGCTGCCGCACTTCGAATCATATGCGGCAGCTGGAGGTGATGTTTGTATGACTGTGTTGTGTGCCTGTGTGACTGCGTGAGTGTTCTATTTTCTGAAGAAGGCCATTGCCGATAGCTGAAAGTGTTGTATGTGTGTGTCTTTTGTATGTGCCTGTTGCAGCTATCCCCATGTCTTTGCGGTGAATTGTAGACTATCCTTACTATATTATTAATTTACATTATTATGATTATAAATTCTATCATTTAAACAACTCTAACAGTGCAGGACACTGTTGAGAGTTGCATATAAAGGCAGCATGAAGAGGCTATAGGAGTACAGTTTTTAAGGAAGTCACTATGTGCATCAGCACATTGATTATTTATTGTTGAAAATGATTACTGTACAAATTTTATCTTGCCAGTTTATTTAAAGTGTTGGATTAAACCACTGATTCAAACTTATCTTGTGTTGCTCTTCATAATTTTAAACCAATAGTGTACACATTAATTGAGTCCAGCTGCTCATATTTGATGTGATCCAGAGGTTGCTGCATTATTGTGACTCCAGACGCTAAGTTACCAAAAGATACACCAAATCCCAAGATAAGAGGGTAATACTTTATATGTACGATTCAGAACAACATGGAGGACTGTAAACTTTTGTGCCCTAAAACAAGTTGAACAGTGGATTATCAGGGTCAGTAACTGCTGCAATAAAATATCTCACACCTGTGACTACAAATAAGCAGCTTTTCAGACCATGACATGCAGTTACTTTTACAAGATATTAATACTGTTCAGAATATAAAATCTATCAAATCTGAGTTAAAGAGGGTAGTCAGTAAGGGAAAAAGTGATCAGTTTAGAAAACTGCTCAAAGACATGAATTGGAGTGATGTCTACAGTGCTAATAGTATGGAAGGGCAATATGACACTTTAATAAATAATGTCCTCAACTTATTTGAAAACTGCTTTTTCCCAAAACTAACACCGACTGACATAGAGGTTGAGGCATGACAATTTAGGATTTATAGCATTAATTTGTTCCATTGGAAGGAACTCAGCCTGTCCTACTTTAACTTCTTTAATTTTTACAATTTAACTTCTTCCCACAATGAAGCACACTATAAAAAGCATACATTGTGACCTAGGTACAAATGGTCTATTTCATAAACGTTGGTGCAAACTTACAAAAATTAAAGAAAATATTATATATATATTACTTGTGCAGTTCCAGAGATTGCTGCAATCTTCTCAAACTGAGTTCCAGCAATTCTGAGCCTATCCATAAGCATATCAAGTGCTTTTACCCACATAACTGGAGAGGCCCATACTTCCCTGCCCTTTCGTACCACTCCTGCATGTGTCCTGTAAATAGTTCACAACACAGTCACACATAACGCAATATCATATATAACTGAAATTTGAATTTTATGAACCTGAAAAAAGTCATTACTATACCTTACCTGAATTCTGGTAAATCATTGTCAAACTGCACCTGTGCTTCATGAAGAACCTTTAACTGATTGTCTACTACTACTGCTTTCAGCTGTAATATAAAAAGAAACAAAATTACCATTATCCCTCCAGCTCTTCAAAAAAGCAAAATGTTAACAAAGTGAGTCATTTCCAATACTCCATATTTGTGCAGAAAATAGTTCTGAATTAAATAAAGAGAATGTGATCAGCAATATTGTATATTTTGAGTCATGTAGGATTCAAATCTGAGAACTGAATGGAATTTCTACATGAACTGATGCAAGAATTTGCATGTGTTAATATGTTGGTTGCCATTGTAGGCTTTAAACATTTTTTGAGTTGGTGAATTAGTCATGTTTAATTGAGAACTGAATGGAATTTCTACATGAACTGATGCAAGAATTTGCATGTGTTAATATGTTGGTTGCCATTGTAGGCTTTAAACATTTTTTGAGTTGGTGAATTAGTCATGTTTAATTAATGGAATGCAACTATGTTTTTACCATACCAGTGATACTTAAATAGTATTTAGGACTCTGCCATCATTTTATTTGTACATATGTTAATGCATATATTTATGCATATACAAAAGTTTAATGACATTCAAGATTTTTTTTTAATTTTGTTGCATGTTTAAATGATTCATTGTAGGACTGCCAATATTAACAATCGTATGTTGCATAATTAATAAATCAGTTCATTCAGTTTAAACCATTTGTGTCATCTACATAAATTATAAAATAGAATAAAACTTTTTTTCTAATACAGCCTTGCTGTATCCATCCCCACCACCATGACACAGCCTTCCATCCCACTCCCTCCTCTCTCCTCCCCACCCCTCCCCTCCCCTCCCCTCCCCCCCCCCAACCCCACCCCACCCCACCTACCCCCTCACCACAGAGACTTTAGTTACCGGTCATGAAGGCCAAAAAGTATGGCTCAACCCTATGACTAAACTGAGCTACAATTCTAAACAGAGCAGAGTACCATACACCAGTCACATCACAGGGCTGGGGAAGAAGGGGGTGGGGGTGGGGGGTCATGGTTACTCTTGGCATGCTGACATTATTCCTTATGGAATTCTTGCACAATTTTTGTAATGACTGTGTGTGATGGCACTAATATAAATTTATTTCTGTAGAGTGTAATGGAAAACAATGACTTTTTCATGCACACCTCAGTATACAGGATGGACAAAATAAATATGATCACCATACAGTATACCAAATCTTGTATGTTGGCTCCATTGTGTTCATTTTAACATAAACATGATGACCAAATTGTACAATTGATATACGAAGTCTTGGATATTACATTGCAGTATACGGCATAGAAGTATGCTGCCTGGGTCATGAACCAGTTGGTAATGCACAACATTAGACCATGGTCAGTTTGACATCATTGTCCACCACCCACCATTTCACAAATAGGAAGAGGAAATACTCACTTGGTGCAAGACAGGGACTAAATGGAGGATGGTCAAGGAGTTCCCAATGGAAGGAAGCTTAGGGTTTAACATCATTAGATATGGAACTAATGCTCAGAGTGTTTGGGTTAGGATGGGAAAGGAAATCGGCCGTGCTCTTTGAAAGGAACCATCCTGGCATTTGCCTGGAGTGATTTAGGGAAATCATGTAAAACCTAAATCTGGATGACCGGAGGTAGATTTGAACCACCATCCTCCCGAATGCGAGTCCAGCACATTACCACTGCGCCACCTCGCTTGGTGTGTTGCCAATGAAACTCTTGAATATTCTCTTTGGTTTTGACAACAGCATGAAGGCCTGCTTTCTCATGAAGGAGGATGATCCATATACTAGACACAACTCATGATGGATGTCCACAGCTTATGATCATTTTGCCAGCAAAACTCCAATTGCCACATGACTTCACAGCTGGTGGAAGCTATTTCAATCTGCTATCATCAACAGGAAAGTGCCTACTGTGGTACACCAAAACTGCTGTATGTTCCCCAAGAGTTGGTACACAGAACAGGTAAGAAACTTCATTCAAGCCTACCATCCATGACATATTGTACACCAGGCCTTACTTTGGAATATGCCTCATATTACACATTTTGTCCTATGATGGTCAATATAAATATTTGGTATAATGTAATCTCTCAGAATACCAAAGAGGCAAACTCAGCAATGTGCATTTAATCACAGGAAGAAAGAAAATAAGGGTTTAATGTCCCATTGACAGTGTAGTCATTAGAGACAGTGCAGTTAGTGGAAGCATCTGTGACAAAACAGCTATACTGTTTAACATTTCACAACCAACAGTATCCTCTATAATGACAGCATATGTGAAACAAGGTAATACATCATTGGTGAAATGGAATATTAAGCAAAATCTGATATTAACTGTGAACAACTGACAAGCATTAAAAACAATTGTGGCCAGACAACATAAAACTAGCATGGCAAAAGTGATTCCAAAACTCAACATTCACTCGAATAATACTGTTCCAATAAAAGCAGTACAGCTGGAGCTTAACATTCATGAAAGTTACTAAACCCAGGATCTTAAAACCTAGACACTTGATGACTGGAAGTATATGGTTTGATCTGATGAATCATCATTTACATTGCTTTCTACAAACAAATGGATTTATGTATCAATATCTTTACAGAAGCTTATGATAGCAGCATTCCTGCTACCTACAGTCAAGCATGGGTGAAGTTCCATCATCATTTGGGCAAGTATATTGTGTATTCAACTGTTTCTATCATTACCTTCACTGTGGCAAGATAACTGTGAATGAATATCTCAATATCCTCAACATAAAACTACTTACTATGAATAACACATTGCTAGCAAACACTGCCATATTCCAAAATGATGAAGTGCCCTCAAAGAGCTGTATATTGTTCTCAAAGCAAATGTCTTACTACTAAACATTGCATCTATGTAATGTGTTCATTATTATTCATAGGATGTTCATTCAGTTTCCCTGAGTAAGTGGAAGTAGCTGCTCTTTTCAGACATGGAAATTTTATTGGATATTACCTACTATATATAACCTCCTCCCCCCCCCCCCCCAATACTTTCTCTGTAGCTTCCTAATACAGTCCTTATCAAACTGAGGAAAAGAAGCACTTGAACACGAAGCAAAGAGTTAAAATGGTTGTGATATACATCATTCATCAGTTCCCTTAAATGACACATTTCCCTGCTGCCTATCATTACAAAAGAGTTAACTACTTGTTTGTGACAAAAGAAGGATCATCAAGGGTTCTACATCTACAGTCATACGCTGCAAACCACCTCATGATGTGTAGCAGAGAGCATTTTACATACCATTGTCATGCCCTCCTATTCCAGTAATGTATGGTTCATGGGAAAAATAATTGTCTGTATGCCTCAGGTTGGGCTCTAATCTCTCTGTTCTTATCTTTGTGGTCACTTCACAAGATATACATAGGAGGTGTGGCGGATACAGATTTTTTTTTTTTTTTTTTTTTTTTTTGGGGAGGGACACAAGGCTTTGGAGGGTGAACACGTCCTTAAAGGCGTTGCGCGACTAATTTTAAAATACACACACACACACACACACACACACACACACACACACACACACACACATGTATATACATATATAGTAGCTTCTTAGAAAAAACTTTTTAATATACTTCCATCTAACTACTAGTGAACATGGGAGGCAATACTCACTTTACATCTACATCTACATGGGATTCTCTGCAAAATACATTTACTATTTATCTCCCATTCCATTCTCGAATAGTACGCAGAAATAAAGAACACCTGAAACTCTCTGTTTGAACTCTGATTTCTCGTATTTTATTCTAGTGATAATTTCTACCTACGTAAGTGGGAGTCTACAATTACTGCTTATCCTAGGAGATAGATTAAGGAAAGGCAAACCTACATTTCTAGCTTTTGTAGATTTGGGGAAGGCTTTTGACAATGTTGATTGGAATAAACTCTTTCAAGTTCTGAAGCAAGCAGGAGTAAAATATAGGAAGCGTAAGGTTATTTACAATGTGTGCAAAAACAAGACAGCAGTTATCAGAGTTGAAGGACATGAAAGGGATTCAGTGGTTGGGAAGGGAGTAAGACAGGGTTGTAGCCTTTCTCCTATGTTATTCAATTTGTACAATGAGCAAGCTATACAGGAAAGCAAGGAGAAATTTGGAGAAGGAATTAAAGTTCAGGATGAAGACTTAAAAACATTGTGTTTTGCCAACGATATAGTAATTCTGTCAGAGACAGCAAAGGACCTGGAGGAGCAATTAAACAGAATGGACAGTGTGTTGAAATGTGCGTATGACACGAATATTAACAAGAGCAAAACAAGGGTAATGGAGTGCAGTCTAAGAAAATCAAGTGATGCTGAAGGAATTAGATTAGGTAACAAAACAATAAAGGAGGTAGATGAGTTTTGTTACTTGGGCAGTAAAATAACAAATGATGGTCGCAGTGCAGAGCATATAAAATGCAGAATGGCAATGGGTAGAAAAGCATTCTTGAAAAATAGAAATTTGTTAACATCGAATATTGATTTAAGCCTAACTAAGTCGTTTCTGAAGGCATTTGTGTGGAGTGTTGCCTTGTATGGGAGTGAAACATGGATGGTAAACAGTGTGGACAGGAAGAGGATAGAGGCTTTTGAAATGTGGTGCTACAGAAGAATGCTAAAGATTAGGTGGGTGGATCTCGTAACTAATGAGGAGGTACTGAACAGAATTGGGGAGAAAAGGAATTTCTGGCAAACTTTGACTAAAAGAAGGGATCGATTGGTAGGACACATTCTTAGACATCAAGGGATCATGAATTTAGCATTGGAGGGAAGTGTTTGGAGTAAAAACTGCAGAGGAAGACCAAGAGATGAATACGAGTAAGCAAATTCAGACAGATGTAGGTAGCCGTTCTTATTTGGAGTTGAAGAGGCTTGCTCAGGATAGGGTATTGTGGAGAGCTGCATCAAACCAGTCTCCGGACTGAAGACCACAACAACTAACTATTAGTACTATCATTGCACTATTACTTTCTGTGCATTATGGTGTCATTTTTATATGCCCATGATTACAAAAATATTACAATAATTAAACCACATTAAATAGTGAAAAGTTTCAAAATGTACAAAAGCCAGGTAATTCAGAGTCTGAATGCCCTGTGTTTAGCTGTGGGCACATTTGATTCATCCTTTATCATCATAAAGGATGAAACACTTGCCCACACCTGAACAGCATTCAGGTTCTGAATTTAATTCAATTTGTAACACTTTCTCAGCTTGACCAGCTGGGTATACGCAAATCTCCATACAGAGGAAACCACACACACACACACACACACACACACACACACACACACACACACACACACACACACACACACACATTTTTACAACATTCGAATAATATTGAACTATAAGACTGACCACTTGAAAACTCAAACAATTGTACTATACCGTCAAAAAATAAGTTTTGTGCAATGATACCCACAGGATTATGATAGTAAATTTGCCAAGGGAAGGGTAATTGAGGCAGGAACTACAAAGGTTGAGGCCTGGGGAATTGTGGGAGGATAGGATGTACTGTAGGGAGCTGGGGCTGCGGAAGAGACTACTAGGAAAGCATCATATGTTCACTGGGGGTCATCCACCAAAGTGTAATATAATGGCAGCTGGGGGCAGCTACTTTATGTTCACTCAGAATGGATCCTGATATTGTTATCTTGCCTGCAGACAAGGGAAACACCACATTTTTGCTGAACAAGGATGATAACATTCAAAAGATGCAGTGTCTACTTTCTGATTTGGTATATTGTAGAATTGGTGTTGACGCTAACAAAGAGTGTTAAGAGAAAGACTTATAACCTCCTGATGAAAAGTCATTTGTCACAGGAGACTATCAAGAGACTTTACTCTTACTGTGCTATACCACCTAGATTATATGACTATCCTAATATCCACAAGGAGAATATCCTTTGAGGCCTATAGTATCTAACATTGGTGCTCCGACATAGGGTGTAGTTAAACATCTAGCTTGTCTGTTGAGCCCAATATAAGGTATGTGTAAACACTACATTAAGAACTCTGTGGGTTTCTTACATCAGTTGCAGTGATTGCATTTGAATGACTCTTTAGTGAGTTTTGATGTGGTTTCTCTCTTCACTTGCATTTCTTTGTCTGATTCATTGCAGCTAAGTGAGGTTAAATTTGCTGTCAAGTTAAAAAATCTATTCCGACATGTGCTGACATTCACTTACTTTTTATTCAATGTTCAGTACTACAAACAGACTAGTGGACTTGCGATGAGAAGCCCTTTGTCACTTATTGTGGCCCATTTGTTTATGGAGGATTTTGAGGAACATGCTTTAGAGTCAGCAACCTTGAAACCTGCATGTTTATTTATTTTTTTTCAGATATGTAGATGATACTTTTATCATTTGGCCTTATGGTAATGAGAATTTAATTTTTTTTTTTTTTTTTTTTTTTTTTTTTTTTTTTTTTTTTTTTTTTTTTTTTTTTTTTTGGAACACCTAAATTCAATCCACCCTAATATTCAATGAAGGTGGAAAAGAATGGACCGCTTCCCTTCCTTGATGTGGTGGTCAGAAGGAAGGTTGGTGGTACATTGGGACATGTTGTTTATAGGTAGCGTACTCACACTGATTTGTATCTGCGAGCTGACAGTTGTCACCATCCGGGTAAGTTTGAAGGAGACCCTAAACGCTTGTCAGCTGAGTTGTCCCATCTTGAGATCCCCTTTCATGAGAATGATCCACTATGACCATGAGGCAGATAAAATTTGTGTCATGCTATTAGCCTACTGTGCAATGGTTGAGTGCTGATAGTAATGAAGTGGCACTGAAATCTATGTCCTATTTGCCATAAGCAGGAAGCATTTCCATGAGGATTGATCATATTTTGTGGAAATATGATGTGAAATGTGTTTCTCGATCTCATTCTAAGATAAGGGCCTTGTTTGGGTCCATAAAGGATGATCTAGGTTTGTGTAAGGCTGGTATCTATCATATTCCTTGCAGTTGTGGCATGTCATATATTGGACAGACAATCACGACTGTGGGAAACCGGTGTATTCAACACAACCATCACACACACACACAACAGCCAAGCAAATCTGCTGTTGCTGAACATTGTCTTGGCACTGGTCATCCTACAGAATACAACAACACAGAGATTCTGGCATGCACTTCCACCTATTGGGATCGTGTTATTAAGGAAGTTGTTGAGATTTAAGCTAGCAAGAAACCTTATAAATAGATATGGTGGCTATTGTTTAAATTCTGCTTGAAATCTGGCTTTGCCTCTCGTCAATAAACTGAGGATGGAATTAATGCTGAGTCACCTGTTGATTACTAGTAACTATCGATATTTCATGTTGATCATCTTTGGTTATGTTGACACTGTGGTTACTTGTACTCTGTGTGCTGTCTTTCTTGTTTCCTTCTTGCAAACCAAGGTATTAAATTCCCATGCACACTGCTTCCTGAGTGCAGTTGTGCCTTGAGAATGGCAGGGTGTGCTCCTGTTGAAATATTTGTAGTGGTTAATAACGTCACCCAGCAGCATAACTGTAAGTTGTTCGAATGTTCCATTTCCCCTAGCTAGACTTGACTGATTCCATCATAACAATCTTGAGCAATTATTTCACTGTATTACATGGAAATCTAATCTCAACTTCTCTGCAATTCTGATCAGTACCCTTCATTATTTACTCGATCTACCCACCTAATCTTCAGCATTCTTCTGTAGCACCACATTTCAAAAGCCTCTATCCTCTTCCTGTCCACACTGTTTATCATCCATGTTTTACTCCCATACAAGGCAACACCCCACAAAAACGCCTTCAGAAACGACTTCCTTAGGGTTAAATTACTATTAAATTATATAAATTTCTCTTTTTCAAAAATGTTTTTCTTCTATTTGCCTTTATGCATTTCATATCCTCTGTACTGCAACCATAATATGTTATTTTACTGCTCAAGTAACAAAACTCATTTAACACCTTTATTGATTTGTTACCTAATTTAATTCCTTCAGCTTCACCTGACTTTCTAAGACTGCATTCCATTACCCTTGTTTTGCTCTTGCTAATATTCATCTTAGATGCCCCTTTCAACACACTGTCCATTCTGTTTAATTGCTCCTCCAGGTCCTTTGCTGTCTCTGACAGAATTACTATATCGTTGGCAAAATGCAAGGTTTCTATTTCTTCACCCTGATCTTTAATTCCTTCTCCAAATTTCTCCTTGCTTTCCTTAATAGCTTGCTCAATGTACAAATTGAATACCATTGGGGAAAGGCTACAACCCTGTCTTACTCCCTTCCCAACCACTGCATACCTTCCATGCCCTCCAACTTTGACAACTGCTGTCTGGTTTTTGTACAAGTTGTAAAGAACCTTCCATTCCCTGTATTTTACTCCTACTGATTTAAGAATTTGGAAGAGTGTACTCCAAATCTACAAAAGCTAGAAATGTAGGTTTGCCTTTCCTTAATCTATCTTCTAAGATAAGCCGTAAAGTAAGGATTGACTCCCTTGTTCCTACATTTCTCCTGAATCGAAACTGGTCTTTCCCAAGGTCGACTTCTACGAGCTTTTAAATCCTTCTGTAAATAATTCATGTTAAAATTTTGCAACCATGACTTATTAAACTGATGGTTCTTTATTTTTTCCACACCTGTCTGCACCTGCTTTCTTTTGAATTGGTATTATTACATTTTTCTTAAAGTCTCAGGGTACATCTTATGCACCAGGTGAAATAGTTTTGTCATGGCTGGCTCTCCAAAAGACATCAATAGTTCTGAGGGAATGTAATTCACTCCAGGAGCCTCGTTTCGACTTAGGTCTTTAAGTGTTCTGTCAAATTCTTCTGTCAATATAGAATCTCCTATTTCATCTTCATCTGCATCCTCTTCCTCCCAACAATAATGTCTGTAAGTTCATTTCATTTCTGGAGCCCCTCTATATATTCTTTCCAACTTTCAGCTTTCCCTTCTTTGCTGAGAACTGGTTTTACATCTGAGTTCTTTATATTCATACAGCTGCTCTTCTTGTCTCCAAATGTTTTTTTTTTTTTTTTTTATTTTATTTTATTTTTCTTGTAGGCGGTATCTAAATTCCCAATATTATATTATACAAATACATGTATATCTCCCACTTAATCTTACAACACATAGATAAAGCATGTGATAGAAAACCAAATACTACAACAAAACAAACTTTTTTATTAAACAATGGAAAGTGCAGGAAGAATTACAACAGAATTTTAAAGAAACAGATTGCTACTCACCACACCAATATCACAATGGACTGCAGAGAGGGACAAATAAATAGGTTTCTCACTTTCTCGACACACACACACACACACACACACAAATCTGCTGGCTCCAGCCGCTTTGATAACACTCACGGTACCACAGTGTGTGTGTGTGTGTGTGTGTGTGTGTGTGTGAGAGAGAGAGAGAGAGAGAGAGAGAGAGAGAGAGAGAGAGAGAGAGAGAGAGAGAGAGAGAGATATGAGTAGCATCCTGTCTCTATTAAAGTATTTTATACAGTTTTTATCAAGTATTCTTCTCACTGTCTCTCAATAACTGTGGTCACCACATCAGCCCCCACATTTTTGTGATGCCGGGAACTCTGGAAACTTTTGCCTCATAACAACTGTTATACCAATAGTTCCTAGATCTACATTTCTCCTGTGATCCACATGCACCCTTTGAGACAGCCCATTTTGTTTTCCCCAAAGCCTTCTATCCTAAAAACCACCAAGTCCATGCCACACAGCCCCCGCTACCTGTGTAGCCGCTTCCTGCATGTAGTGGACTCCTGGCCTATTTAGTGGAACCTGAAAACCCACCACCCTCTGGCGCAAGTCGAGGAATCTGCAGCTACACGGTCATAGAACCATCTGAGCCTCTGATTCAGACCCTCCATTTGGCTCTGTACCAAAGGACCACAGCCGGTCCTGTCGCCGATGCTGCAGATGGTCAGCTCTGCCTACATCAATCTTGCAAGCAAGACTGGCAGTCTTTATCACCTCAGATAGCCGCTCAAATCCAGAGAGAATCTCTTCCAATCCAAAGTGACACACATCTTTGGTACCGACATGAGCAACCACCCACAGTTGGCAACATCCTGTCCCCTACAAGGCATCCAGAAAAACCCATTCCACATCAGGAACCACACCGCCCGGTATGCACACAAGGTGCACATTGGCTTTCTTCCCCTCCTTACTGGCCAAATCCCTAAGGGGCCCCATTACCTGCCAAACAGTTGAGCTCCCTACTATAAGCAATCCCACACTCTGAGATTGCCTGGATCTTGCTGACTGAGAGGTGACCACAGTACTTATGGCACCATCCAGCTCAGTAACACTGTCCGTCTCCGACAGCACCTCAGATCTGTTTGGAAGATGAGCCGGGAGGGCCTCACGATCAGCCCCCTGGAATGTTTTACGCCATCCACCATGTGCCAGGGAGACCTCCCAATCCACCAAGGACGGGGCAGCAAC
Source organism: Locusta migratoria (assembly GCA_026315105.1). Taxonomy (NCBI): domain Eukaryota; kingdom Metazoa; phylum Arthropoda; class Insecta; order Orthoptera; family Acrididae; genus Locusta; species Locusta migratoria. Next base: position 204,523,957 of record CM048750.1, read on the forward strand.
CTCAACGTGTGCAGTGACTGGACTGACTAATGCCGTGGGTCAATCGGTGGGCACATCAGACACACACGACGACTGTTGGACCCCCGTGATCGACCGATGGCAAGAGTGCTCGTCCACCACAGCCTCAAGCTTTGCAACCACATCCAAAGCCGCCTGATGCTGGGAATGAACAGTCACCATCTCAGCCTGCATCCGCAGACAACAATCACAGTCCCTAGCCATACTAAGCCCAAAGAACAATTTAAGTGTAAGACTACAAACCGTATACTTTCAAAACAATAATATACGAGGGGATTCACTAAACTGTTTATTCGAATGTGAATCTCAATAAAGACACGGGCGCACAAAAATTTCAGAAAAGAAAAACGCAGGGAAAAATATCAAAATAAGTTGCTTCTGCTGAGAAGCCAGATTTGCTTACAACTGGAGAAAGCTGAAGGAGCTGCAGTCTGCTGACGTGTGAACTGATGGTAGTAAATAAACAGAGACACAGATGGATGAAGTGTGTAGGTCCTTGTTCAATCTTGGCCACAACTGCAACATTCTATGTGGTAGATCGAGGTTAAGGCTTTTATGAGACCTTCCTAACATCCTTCTGCTGGAGAATCACCTGCTTGGTTTCTATTTTCTGACCTATATAGGAGGAAAGTGCACAATCTCAATCTGGTGAATTATCTTCCCTCAGGCATATACCCTACATCCCTGTCACATCCACCCCACTACACCCCTAGAACACAATTTATTCCGTAATATGGGTGTACTACACTTAAATGTAGTACACACACCAGATATTAGATTTTTGACCACTTTATTTAAAGTTAAAAGACTGACTTTATTACATCAAAACAATATTATTAATAATCTACAATTTTTAACCCATGCAATGCATAACTATTACACTAGAAAAAAATTACTATTAATGAGACCTTTTTTTTTTTTTAACAGTAAATTAAGTTTAATACTTGAAAACATTTTCTCTATAAAACATGGTTTCTGAGTTATTAAAGTATAAAACTGTGACCTTTAAATACACTAGCAACTCAACACTCATACCCTAATGGTCAAGGTTTTTAGTACATTCTTCAGGACTCTATCCCTAGGACTGTGCAAAAAAGGGTGAGTATGTAATTTTCTGCCTGTAATCAACCTATTTCATCTTTGTTGACTGGCCTAACAGACCAACATGGGACTCTATCAACCACTGTCATGAAGTAGTTACTTTGCATAGAGGATGACAATGCTGTGACCAGAAGGTTGGCAGTGGTATGATCAGATCAACATGTATGTGTATGCTTTGGCCCATTGGCAGAAAGATGTTTGCCAAAGGCACTGACACTCATTTACCATGAGTTGTTGGTACCTTATTCAAGCATGTGCCCAACAATTTCAATTTCTCTCTCTCTCTCTCTCTCTCTCTCTCTCTCTCTCTCTTATTTTATTCCTAAACATACTGCTGATAATATAAAATAATAGTTGTGAACTGTAATAGAAAATCTGCTTGACTACATTTCTGGGTTGAGCTGAGGTCTGCAATTTTGTATGTAAATACCATGAATGGTGCATGGTCAATGAACATTATAAAGTGTTTCCATTCTTAAAAGCCTTGAAAATGTGCATAGCAGTAAAAACTCATTTACTGATTGCTCTCCGTTTCTGTTGCGCCAGTAACTGCGAGAAGAGTGTCCAGGGCCATAATTTCCAACTGACCAACATTTTTGCCTGAGAGCAAAACAACCTGAACCATAAGCTCTTTTCATTTCTTAAAAACATCCAGTAGCCAAAGTGTCCATTTTACTTTTCATTGGCCCAATTTACATTTCCCTTTCAATAGGACCATCAACTGAGCCTGATGTTCAGCCACCTTTGGCATATGCCTACAATACTAATTTATCATTCCCAAAAATCTTTGAAAATTAGTGGCACTGTGAAGGATCACAGATGTCCATTCATTCCAAAGTTGATGTGGTGCATGAGGCATACACATTAAAACCCAAAAAAATTGTGTTGTGTTTGACTGAGGTTATATATTGCTATATAATAGAACAAGAAAACCAAATGAACATTTGCCATGTCTGTGGTACATCCCCCCCCCCCCCCCCCTCAAATGACATGCAGTTGTATTCAAACAACCTAAATGGAATAGTTATTGCTGTTTTTTATGCTATCTAGAACCACTGCTATTTGAGAATAGGCCTTCCTGCAATCAACAGTACTAAAAATCCTTAATCTAATAATAACATTGTTAAAGTCCACAACATAAGGAATTGGATAAAGTTTTTTCAGGATATAATTGTCTCAGTTTGGCAGAAACCAGTGGGCCCCGTGAGATTTGAATATAGTATATTGTGTTATACTTACTTTGTCACTACGACATTGTTTTTGATGTGTTCTTCAGAAACTTGAATATTGTGCTAAAAAGGTAAGTTAATTTGCAGTGTGTTTCCTTGAGATAGAGGCAGTAGCCTTCCTTGTAGATGTTTGCAGTTAACAGAAATGGTGTATGATATCAGCTACTATAAAAGCTTTTGGTGACATTCACCACAATAACATTCCATTGAAACAACTTATTCAATCCTAGGTCCAATTTTAGACCTTTTTTCCATAAAAGTGAATGTGGGAGTTGTTACAGGCCATCAGCAGCTATTTGTTAGGAGAGCCACCTCCTTCAAAGCATGACATGGAATCCACTACAGTCTCGTCCCGTGTCTACCTAAAATATGATTCCAGAAAGTGTGACAGTCACAAAGAGGCATTTCAAACTTATTCCTTCCACATGCATGAAACCAGTCTCCAGTGCTCTGTTTGTATGTGAAGAGTGAAGTAATTTAAATTCTTCAATGCTATGATCCTCCAAACATTTCAAAAATGAGTTTCAGTTGTATTTAGTGTTCCTAGTTGTAAACACTCCATCCTTTACAGTACCCTTTAAGAAACACATTACTCTGTGCTGTACAGTTAATTTTATATCACAACTAGTTTCAATTGTAAACCATTTGACTGGAAAAAATACACAAGACATCCACATATCATACATATCTTCTGCCATTGTAATTGTGTAAAATGCCAGTGATCTTTTGCCAAATCGAAAATTCAAACCAAAACAGAAGTATTGTAAAAACACAGCTTGATAATAACACAATATTATTACTGACCTGACAATGAAACAAGTACACTCAACAAGTTATAATCACACTTCTCTTACAACAATGGCCCCCTAAAACAGACTCATCTTGATATAATCCTGCCTGGACTACTTCGCAGGATATTCTTAAGTGAAGAAGTTAATTCCACTTGCTGTTTGTTATCAAAAGTTTAGTAAAATACTTTTGATAAAAATAGCATGTCATTAGACTGGAGTAGGTCTAGTCTGATCCCTATATGACACCTAAGAAATAACTTGAGCAAGTGGTGCTTTTCTATTTGTTGTTATGGTCTTCGGTCCGGAGACTGGTTTGATGCAGCTCTCCACCCTACTCTATCCTGAGCAAGCCTTTTCATCTCCTTATAAGAACGGCAACCCACATCCACTTGAATCTGCTTACTATACGCATCTCTTGGTCTCCCTCTGCGATTTTTACCCCCCACACTTCCCTCCAATGCTAAATTTACGATTCCCCGATGTCTAAGAATGTGTCCTACCAAGCGATCCCTTCTTTTAGTCAAGGTATGCCAAAAATTCCTTTTCTCACCAATTCTGTTCAGTACCTCTTCATTAGTTATGCGATCTACCCACCTAATCTTCAGCATTCTTCTGTAACACCACATTTCAAAAGCCTCTATTCTCTTCCTGTCCGCACTGCTTATTGTCCATGTTTCACTCCCGTACAAGGCAACACTCCACACAAATGCCTTCAGAAAAGACTTCCTTACCCTTAAGTTAATATTCGATGTTAGCAAATTTCTCTTTTTCAAAAATGCTTTTCTGCCCATTGCCATTCTGCATTTTATATCCTCTGTATTGCGACCATCGCATGTTATTTTACTACCCAAGTAACAAAACTCATCTACCACCTTCAATGTTTCGTCACCTAATCTAATTCCTTCAGCATCGCCTGATTTTCTAAGACCGCATTCCATTATTTTTGTTTTGCTCTTGTTAATGTTCATTTTATATGCACTCTTCAACACGCTGTCCATTCCATTCAACTGCTCTTCCAGGTCCTTTGCTGTCTCTGACAGAATTACAATGTCATCGGCAAAACGCAATGTTTTTATTTCTTCCCCCTGAACTTTAATCCCTATTCCAAATTTTTCCTTGCTTTCCTTCACCGCCTGCTCGATGTACAAATTGAATAGCATCGGAGAAAGGCTACAACCCTGTCTTACTCCCTTCCCAACTGATGCTTCCCTTTCATGCCCTTCGAGTCTAATAACTGCGGTCTGGCTTTTGTACAAGTTGTAAATAACTCTCCTTTCCCTGTATTTTACCCCTGCTGACTTCAGAATTTGAAAGAGTGTATTCCAGTCAACATTGTCAAACGCTTTCTCCAAATCTACAAAAGCTAAAAATGTAGGTTTGCCTTTCCTTAATCTATCTTCTAAGATAAGACGTAAAGTGAGTATTGCCTCCCGGGTTCCTACTTTCCTCCTGAATCTAAACTGATCTTCCCCGAGGTCAGCTTCTACCAGCTTTTCCATTCTCCTGTAGATAATTCGTGTTAAAATTTTGCAACCATGACTTATCAAACTGATGGTTCTGTAATTTTCACACCTGTCTGCGCCTGATTTCTTTGGAATGGGGATTATTACATTTTTCTTAAAGTCTGAGGGCATTTCGCCTGTCTCAAACATCCTACACACCAGTTCAAATAATCTTGTCATGGCTGGCTCTCCCAGAGACTTTAGTAGCTCTGAGGGTATGTCATCTATTCCTGGGGCCTTGTTCCTACCTAGGTCTTTCAGGGCTCTGTCAAATTCATCTCTCAGTATACTATCTCCTATTTCATCTTGATCTACTTCCTCTTCCCTTCCTACAACATCGTTTCTAAGTTCATTTCCTTTGTAGAGCTGCTCTATGTACTCTTTCCACCTTTCAGCTTTCCCTTCTTTGCTGAGAACTGGTTTCCCATCTGAGTTCTTGATATTCGTAGAGTTGCTTTTCTTGTCCCCAAATGTCTCTTTTATTTTCCTGTAGGCGGTATCTACTTTTCCCCTTGTTATACATTCTTCTACAGATTTGCATTTGGCTTCTAGCCACTCCTGCTTAGCCATTTTGCACTTCCTGTCAATCTCATTTTTTAGTCGTCTGTACTCCATTTTGCCTGTTTCATTTACTGCATTTTTATATTTTCTCCTTTCATCAATTAACTGTAGTATTTCCTGTGATATCCATGGATTTTTTGTAGGTCTTGCCTTTCTACCTATTTTGTCCTCCGCTGCCTTCACTATTTCATCTCTCAATGCTACCCATTCCTCTTCTACTGTTTTATTTCCCCCTGTTTCTGTCAATTGTTGCCTAAATATCCCTCTGAAATTCTCCAGAACTTCACTTTCCTTCAATTTATCTAAGTCCCATCTTCTTATTTTCCTACCTTTCTGCAGTTTTTTCAGCTTCAGCCTACAGTTCATGACTAACAAGTTATGGTCAGAGTCTATATCTGCCCCTGGGTATGTTCTGCAGTTTATAACCTGGTTCCAGTACCTATGTCTTACCATTATAAAATCTATCTGATACCTTCCGGTGTCTCCTGGTCTCTTCCATGTATACAACCTTCTTTTGTGATTCTTAAACCACGTGTTTGTTACGATTAAATCATGTTCCGTGCAAAATTCTACCAGGCGACTTCCTCTTTCATTCCTCCTGCCCAGTCCATATTCACCTACTATTTTTCCTTCTCTTCCTTTTCCTACTACCGAATTCCAGTCTCCCATCACAATTAAGTTTTCCTCTCCCTTAATTGTCTGAATAATTTCCTTTAGCTCCTCATATATTTCTTCAATCTCCTCATCATCGGCAGAGCTAGTTGGCATATAAACCTGTACTACTGTTGTCGGTGTTGGCTTCGTATCTATCTTGACAATGATAATGCGATCACTGTGCTGCTCATAGTAGTTTACCCGCATTCCTATTTTCTTATTCATTATCAGTCCTACTCCTGTGATACCCCCAACTGATTTTGTATTTATAATCCTGTACTCACCTGACCAGAAATCCTGTTCATCCTGCCACCGAACTTCACTAATCCCCACTATATCTAACTTCAACCGATCCATTTCCCTTTTTAAATTTTCTAATTTTCCTACCCGATTAAGGGATCTAACATTCCACGCTCCGATCCGTAGAATGCCAGTATTGTCCTTCCTGATGACAACATCCTCCTGAGTAGTCCCCGCCCGGAGGTCCGAATGGGGGACTATTTTACCCGAGAGGATGCCATCATCATATTTCCATACAGTAGAGCTGCATGTCCTCGGGAAAAATGACGGCTGTAGTTTCCCCTTACTTTCAGCCGTTCGCAGTAGCTGTGTGGCAAAGCCACATTAGCTGATGTTACAAGGCCAGCTCAGTCAATCATCCAGACTGTTGCCCCTGTAACTACTGAAAAGGCTGCTGCCCCTCTTCAGGAACCACACGTTTGTCTGGCCTCTCCACAGATACCCCTCCGCTGTGGTTGCACCTACGGTACGGCTATCTGCATTGTTGAGGCACGCAAGCCACCCCACCTCGGCAATGTCTGTGGTTCATATACTTCCGAAGAAATTTATTTAAATCTGCTTGAAGTTATCTTATAGTTTTAGACGTTGCACGAAGAGCACTTGCATTAGTGAAATTTTGTCCTGTTCATTTACAAACATGTCTTCAACTGTGCAGTTTAATTGTGATGCATTATCCGCAACAAAACCCTGAAAGGTGTATCGGGTCAGTTCACATTTGTAATAAATTGTAACAGAGGTAAGTGCCATTTAGTGAGTAAAATCTGCAGCTCAGCCTGGATAACACTTATCTGATGCTGTGAGCTTTTAGGTTTTTTCCATAATGGTTCTCCAGTTTTGAGAAGAGAGTTTACTGCAAGATTAGAGAACTACACAGCTTTTTCAGTGACAGGATAAAAACATAAGGAGAGAAATGCTCTTCATTAAAAAAAATCCTCCATGAACTGCTGATAAGTAATTCAGAATTGTTTCAACAGTGTAATTGTAATGTTTTCATATTTGGACAACCTTAACTTTCCTGGATAATTTCTGTTATTTCAGAGAAAACTTCCTGAACAATATGCAGTCAACCAGTGACATATATTTAATTTACAAATATTTGTAGCCAGCATTAGTTAAGCCTTCACCTTCAGAGTTACAGAATTATCCTTAGGGTTGCTCCTGCAGGTAGATGTCTGATTTGGAAGAGTGTGCTTTTTTAATTCTTTGTAATCAATCTCATTATTTTTTAGTTTAGATGGTAAAAAAGGTACTGAAGAATAAAAGTCTACATTTATGATGAACTTTAACCAGACTGAATTATGCATTTTGAATACGTTAAACGGACGTGGCCAAAAATTGAAGTTTGTTAATATGATTGTCTTTTCTGTCAGCCTGTCTGTGCCTCAGTTGTAACCTATACTTATTATACAAGGGTTAGAACTTTAAATTTATTCACAACTCATACAAAAGCATTACATGTTTTCACCTGTTACTGTCTTTCAAAGTAGTCACCAGCTATGTGGAAGTCGTAATATATCGTTAACAGAGCCTGTTCTGTTGATGCCTGTCAAATTTCTGGAACAGTTTTGAAGTGAATGCCACAGCCTGCACTGTAATGGCCTACTCATTGTCATGCAAAATGATGGGTAGGTTGTGAGAACGTGTTGCTGCTTCTTTCAAAAAGTGATTGCAGGTGATGCTCTAAAAATGAACAATAATAATGTGCACTGACAGACTACTGTGGATGAAAGTAATGTGTGACACTGTTAATTTAGACAGCTAGCTCACAAGTGTCTCTTTCCCTTGATCCTGCCCACACCTGTAACATGTAAATCCATTTCCTCGGAGGTAAGGTAGGTATGTCAACAACATGTGCTATCAGTGACAATAGTAGATTCCATTGTGTAGAATCTCCATAGCAGTGTTGCCTCTATTTAAGTTCCAACACTCGTATTATTAACATTCCAATGTGAAATTTCTATTATTGTATAATGAAGACAGGTTTTTATGGACCTAATCAACAGCATGCAGTGTCATACCGCATTACACGAGAAATGATGTGTGTCCTGTTATGCAACATGACACCATGTGTCATGCTATCTTACTTGACACCATGCACAATATTACATGAAATGAAACAATGGAAATTGCAGGATGAATTCAACAATAGTTTTGAGGAGGATAGGTCGCCACTCACCATAGAGATGCCATGATGAGCCTCACCTTCAGTCCAGATTATGAACATGTCATTAATGACTCTGAACCAGATGAGGGTTTTGGGATTTCAGGTATTTAGGAAAGATTCCTCTAATGGTCCATGAGCAGGTTGGCATAGGAAGGTGCCATACTGGTGACCTTTGCTAGTTCCTGCCCCTACTACCTTCCCCTCCCCTATCCTGTCCACACTCTAGCCTTTTGTGTGTGTGTGTGTGTGTGTGTGAGAGAGAGAGAGAGAGAGAGAGAGAGAGAGAGAGAGAGAGAGAGAGAGAGAGAGAGAGAGTTTTTGTGAGAGAGAGAGAGAGAGAGAGAGAGAGAGAGAGAGAGAGAGAGAGAGAGAGAGAGAGAGATTCTTCATCTGATGAAGGCCATAATGGCTGAAAGCTTTGAGTAAGTTGTATCTGTTATGTGTGCCTTTCTGCTGCTCACTGGGATGCCTCTCTGTGGTGAGTAACAACCTATCCTTTTCAAAAATATTACATGAAATGTGACATATGACAAGGCACAACATGATTTACTATTTGATGTGATGTGACTATTAATTCATTGAAGACAGTGTGACACACTGTGTAACATATTATGGGGAACAATATTATACATGTCATGTCACAGTATGATATTACATATCACAATATGATGACATGTGTCACATCAAAAAACAATGCCATGATATGACATGTGTTACAACACTGCATGGCACATGTTACACAATATAAGGTGTTGCTAAGTAGATGATGTTTCACATAGTAAACCAGGGGGTGATGTGCCAAGACTACAGATGCAACTCCCCATATGGTAAAATGTGACATCCAATGCAGCAAATGTTCAGATATTTTCACAAAGGAAAATCTAATAGGAATATCAATAATGGAGAATAGGTAACAACTCACCATAAAGAGGCTCGCTGAGCTGCTGACAGACACGAAAATAGATCATCACATTCACACAATTTAAATTTTCGGCCATGGCCTTAGTTAGAAAAAGAAACACATACATTCACGCAATCACTCAGACAACTATACACACACAACTATCATGTCCGACCACTCCAGCAACACAAGCTAGACTGTGAGTGAGGTGGAGAGTGGAGTACTGAATTATATTAGAAAATTTTCAGTCATTTTACAAAGCTTGTCTGAAATTCTTAAGCTGAATTTAATTTAATTGTTTTCAGAAGTTAAGGAATATGGCATCAGTCTAGATGCCATTGTATACTGCCATCTGGATCAAATGTTTCGATTAATAGACGCATCAGTTTATATGCCACTGTATAGTGCCATCTGGATCAAATGTTGCACAATCTGTATTGATCCTGCAGAAGACCTGTCTTCTCCATTTGATTACAGAGACATCTGTTGAGCTGCAGAAAGGCACAAATAATAGAAAAACTGCAAATCTTTCAGCCGATATGGCCTTTGTGGTTGAAGAAAACCACACACGCACACAAATTCCCTTGTTTAACCTCTACAAAATCAGGTTTGTTTCAAGTATGATTTTTAATAGTACAAATGAAAATCATTAGTTATTAATAATCAAACTGCATATTTATAATAGGACAGTATTCTTTTATTGTGAATTTTACATTATTATTTACAATTACATACAATACATTAGTATAAATGCTTCAGATTACTAACCGCTGGAGCGAGATACAAACGTGTACATTGTTTATTTTGAGTTGCCTTCTGTTCAATGGTTAACATGGCAAGACTATATAGTCTTGTGTTTCTTATTGTTAACTGTAGGTAATTTTTAATTAATTTTAATTTACTTAAGCTCCTCTCACATAAGCAACTGATACAAATCTCATCATAAATAACTTTAGAGAGAACGCATTAGGTTTGGAAGACAGTCTGTAGGAACCCATTCCAAGATTAATTTTAAAAAGTCAAGACATACCCAATTAGGAACAGTGACATCTGTAGCTTTCGAATGTCTCTTTACCCTTGGAATTTTGAAGAGGAGTTATGCTTCTGATACTTTATCATTAAATTAATACATGGATTTTGATCTGGTTTGGAATTCAGTACTGAATTGGTCACAACATTCCAATATATCATTCTTTTGCTCTTCTCATACTCTGAGTCCTGCATCAGTGGTCAGTTCACAACCCATTCATTTCACTACAAATTTATCTTTCTGTTGGAATGTTGTAAGCATCCAACTTTTCTGCAGCAAGGCTGATTGCCTCTTCTACAATATGATCTAGATATTGTGAACTATAAGGATGAAGTGCCTCTATTGTATAGTGGACTGATCAAGACTCAATGTACTGAGTACAATTTACTTCTTTTTGTACGCCTACATCATTCTGAAAGTAGAAATAGCAAAGAAATGTGAAGTTATGTATGGTTAACATAAGATTTTTTCAGAACTTATAGTGTCTAAATTTTCTTGTTGTTACATGATTCCTCAATAGCATCAACAACTCCATGAAAATTTTCTGCTAGTACTTTCACTGCAGCATAATGAGCACTTATTGTAAACAGTCTTTCAACATGTAAAAATGCTCTCCAGTGTTTGAAAAAATGTTATAGAAGTTACTTTTGGGGAAATTATTGTTGGCCACATAAATTAATTGAATGATCAATACATCACACAAAAATTGCTTTCTTATTTTTTTCTTTAGTAATGGCTTGTACAACTCTACATATGTCACTCGTAACAGCTATATGTTCGTAGCCTTAGGAATGACAAGTCATAACATCTAAACCATCACTTTCAAGCTTCTTATTGTTTTCCCCCTTTTCATTTTAAAGGGGGAGGGGAGAAAGAAAAGGACAAAAAATACTCCTTTTACTTCCACTGGTCTGTTATCAATTTCCACATTTAAACGAACCACTTCAGACATTTGATCAATATGTGAAATGTCGGTTGTGATATCAAACATACCAAAATATTTAACAGATTTAATTTCAATGACCTGCTTAGATTTTACACAGCTTTCCAAAACATTTATAAAGTAATTCTGTACTTCTGGTGACAAATATGATACTTTCTTAGATTTTCCATGTTCCAAGTTCATGATATATTCTTTCAACATTACATCACAAATCCAGAGTAGTTTGCTAGTTCTAAGAGATTTCCTTTATTTGTAGAGCCTACATTGTTTCATGCAATTTTAGGCCAATTTCCAAAGTCTTTCAGATGCTCACATGTAGACTCATGGTCAGCCACTTTAGCATTCAGTTTCCATCACTTCTAAAATCCAGTCATAAATGTAGGTATTACATCACTTATGACTGCAAATAAGTGAGAGCAGAACCAGTTATTAGTTACAGGAGAGTAAACCATCCAAGACTACAAAAGTTTTTCACAGTTCGGCATCATCTTAAGAAACTGACTAAAATAGGTAAAGAAATTATAATGTAAACACAAGAAACGTGTTATAGTGTAAACAACCAACCAATTTGTTTACAATGAGAACAGTAAGGATAATAGTAAAATGTATTTTCCAAGCTGCAAACTGCAATCTGCTGGAAAGATGATCTGCTGGACAGACTCCCTCATACCACTACTATTGCACAACTTGAAGTGTAGAGCACACTTACATGACACTAGCATAGTATTGTATTGTATTTGAGTGAACTGCATGTCTGAACCAGAGTGGCAACTCCGAAGATCAATTGTAGCCAAACTTTGAGTATGGAGTCATTCTTGAATGTAACAGCCAAGTAAACTTACTTTACATACAGACATTTGACACTGACAGATCCTGTTGCAGTGCATCAATGATGTTTGTGTATAGGACTAAAAAAAAACGAGAGAAATGCATCATAGAAAATTTCTCTCTTTGCGGAAATAAATAAATCCAATGTTTGCTATACTTATAATTGTATAACTGGGTGTGATGGACACAGTGTTTTCTTCCAGCACAAAATCTCCAGAATCCACTACTGGTAAGTTTTAATTTTTAGCCCGTGTATGCTTTATATACCCACTTGTTATGAGCTGCTTATGGGGAAGAATAGGCACTGTAGGCATTTGGTATGTATTATTCAGTCCTGTACCAATAAACCATGTTTCTCTCTAGTGTTAAAGTCTGGTGAAAGACTGATGTCATCCTTATGAGTCATCTGTCTTTACTCTTCCTCTATCCAGACTACACAACAGCCAACATATTTCAGTTACCAATCGTTTAACATTATGTTAAATCATGATCTTTCCTGTTACATCCAGATGACTTAATTTCAATGATTCTTTATGTAATGAGTTATTGAGAACTGTCAGTATTGCAATGATTGTTAGGGTAATTGGGTATTCATTGAGAAAATGGACAATGATTCATTAAACTTCTAATCAACTGATTATTTATTAAACCTTAAATTACTAAGCTAGATTTTTGTTGTTGTTATGGTCTTCAATCCGAAGACTGATTTGATGCAGCTCTTCACCTTATTCTATCCTGAGCATGCCTCATCATCTCCTCATAAGAATGCCAACCCACATCCATTTCAATATTTTATTGTATTAATCTATAGGTCTCCCTCTGTGATTATTATCCCACACACTTCCCTCCAATGCTAAATTCACGAGTCCTTTATGTCTAAGAACTCGTCCTACCAATTAATCCCTTCTTTTAGTAAAGGTATGCAAAAAATTCCTTTCTCTCCAATTCTGTTCAGTACCTTCTCATTAGTTATGTGATCTATACACCTAATCTTGAGCATTCTTCTGTAACACTACATTTCAAAAACCTCTATCCTCCTCTTGTCTGAACTATTTATTGTCCATGTTTCACTTCCATACAAGGCAACACTCCATACAATTGCCTTCAGAAAAGACTTCCTTACACTTAAATTAATATTTGATGTTAACAAATTTCTTTTTTCAAAAACGCTTTTCTCGCCATTGCCATTCTGCATTTTATATTCTCTGTACTGAGACTGTTGTATGTTTTTTTACTGCCCAAGTAACAAAACTCATCTACCATCTTTATTGTTTCGTTACCTAACCTAATTCCTTCAGTGTCACCTGATTTTCTTAGACTGCATTCCGTTGCCCTTGTTTTGCTCTTGTTAATGTTCATCTTATACGCTCTCTTCAACACACTGTCCATTCCATTCAATTGGTCCTTTCCTGTCGGTGTCATCAGTAAAAAGCAATGTCTGTATTTCTTCACCCTGAACTTTAACACCGTCTCCAAAATTTTCCTTCCGTTCCTTCACAGCTTTCTTGTTGTAAAAATTGAATAACATTGGATTAAGGCCACAATCCTGTCTTACCCCCTTCCTAATCAGTGCTTCCCTTTCACGCCCTTCAACTCTAATAACTCCGGTCTGGCTTTTGTACAAATTGTAAATAACCTGCCTTCCTTGTACTTTACTTCTGCTGACTTCAGAATTTGAAAGAGTTTATTCCAATCAACATTGTCAAAAGCTTTCTCCAAATCTACAAAGGCTAGAAATGTAGGTTTGCCTTTCCATGATCTATCTTCTAAGATAAGTCATAAAGTGAGTATTGCCTCCCATGTTCCTACATTTCTCCTCAATCCTAACTGATCTTCCCCGAGGTCTGCTTCTACCAGCTTTTACATCCTTCTTTAAATAATTCATGTTAAAATTTTGCAACCATGACTTATCTGATTTCTCTTATTTTATTGGGATCGTCATGTCTCCCTAAGTAGGTGGGTGCTAGCAAAATATTTTCACATTCACATTTTCACATCAAATTGATGCTTCTATAATTTTCACACCTGTCTGTGCCCGATTTCTTTGGAATGGGGATTTTTGATTTTTGTTAAAGTCTGTATCTTAAACACCAGGTGAAGTAGTTTTCTCATGGCTGTCTCTCCATAGACTTCAGTAGCTCTGAGGGAATGTCATCTACTCCAGGGGCCTTCTTTCGACTTAGGTCTTTCAGGGTTCTGTCAAGTTCATCTCTCTGTAATGTATCTCCTATTTCATTTTCATCTACTTCCTCTTCCCTTCTTACAATATTTCAGCTGTTCCTTCTTTGCTGAGAACTGGTTTTCCATCCACGTTCTTGGCATTCATGCAGCTGTTTTTCTTGTCTCAAAAGCTGTTGTTTTTTTGTTCCAAATGTCTCTCTTATTTTCTAGTAGGTGGTATCTATTTTTTTCCCTAGTTATACATTCTTCTACAGATTTTTATATGCCCTCTAGCCACTCCTGCTTAGCCATTTTGCACTTCCCATCAATATCGTTTTTTAATCACGTGTTCCAGTTTGGCTGCGTCATTTACTGCATTTTTCTATTGTCTCCTTTCATCAATTAAATTTAGTATTTTTAGAAGGAGACTTTCCTGGTGAGAAAGTTAAGTCCTTCCACTCCTGGGATCGGAATTACTCCTTTTCCACTTCCTTAAAACCCGTATCCTTCCCTTTCTCCCCTCCTTCTTTCCTCTTTTCCTGAAGAAGCGACCAACGGTTGCGAAAGCTTGAATGTTTGTGTGTGTTTTTATTTGTGTTTTTTGTTTCTATCAGCAAGCTTTGCGTAAGTCAAACAATCTTTAAATTTAGTATTTTCGGTGACATTCTAGTTTTCTTTGTAGGTCTTTCATCTCTATCTATTTGCTCCTCTGCTGCCTTCATTATTTCAACTCTCAAAGCGACCCATTTGTGTTCTACTGTTTCATTTTCCCCTTGTTTCTGTCAATTGTTGCCTAAACTTCCCTCTGAAATTCTCAAGAACTTCAGGTTTCTTCAATTTATCCAGGTCCCATCTCCTTATTTTCCTACCTTTTTGTAATTTTCCAGTTTCAGTCTAAAGTTCATGAACAATAAGATATGGCCAGAGTCTACACCTGCCCCAGGATATGTCTAACAGTTTGAAACCTGGGTCTGATATCTATGTCTTACCGTTATAAAATCTATCTGCTACCTTCCAGTGTCTCCTGGTCTCTTCCATGTATACAATGACCACGCAAATGATGACAGGCAAAAGTTAGTAGAGATTCGTGCGTCTATAAAAAGATCGATGCGTGAAGCATACAATAATTATCACAGCCATACCTTAGCAAAAGATCTTTCCGAGAACCCGAAAAAATTCTGGTCCTATGTAAAATCGATAAGCGGGTCAAAGCCCACTGTCCAGTCACTAGTTGATCATTCCGGGGCAGTAATAGAAGAAAGCAAACGGAAAGCTGAAGTTCTAAATTTAACCTTTAAGAAATCTTTCACACAGGAGGACCACACAAATGTACCATCATTGATCACTATACTAATTCCGAAATGGGGGACATAGCAATAGGTATTTCCGGTGTAGAGAAGCAGCTGAGAGAGATAAATACGAAAAAGTCTGCTGGTCCGGATGGAATACCAGTTCGGTTTTACAAAGACTATTCTGCGGCATTGGCCCCCTACTTAGCTTGCATTTATAGCGAATCTTTAATTCAGCGCAAAGTTCATAGTGATTGGAAAAAAGCGCAGGTGACTCCCATGTATAAGAAAGGAAAGAGAACTGACCCATACAATTACAGGCCAATATCGTTGACATCAGTTTCATGTAGAATTTTGGAGCATATTCTCAGTTCAAATATAGTAAATTTCCTTGAAAGGGAAAAGCTTCTTTCCATGAATCAGCACGGGTTTAGGAAACGTCGTTCATGTGAAACTCAGCTTGCCCTTTTCTCACATGACATCTTGCGAGCCATGGACAAAGGGCAACAGGCGGATTGTTTTTCTCGACTTCAAAAAGGCGTTCGACGCGGTGCCACACTGTAGATTGCTAACGAAGATACGAGCTTATGGAATAGGTTCACAGATTTGTGACTGGCTGGAAGACTTCCTAAGTAATAGAACGCAGTACGTTGTCCTCGACGGCGAGTGTTCATCAGAGGCGAATGTATCGTCAGGCGTGCCCCAGGGGAGTGTGATAGGACCACTATTATTTTCTATCTATATAAATGATCTGATGGACAGAGTAAGTTGTAATTTGCGGCTGTTTGCTGATGATGCTGTGGTGTATGGAAGGGTGTCGTACCTGTAACTGAATGTAATAGCATACAGGTTGACTTAGACAAAATTTCTAGTTGGTGCGAAGAATGGCAGCTAGCTCTCAATGTAGAAAAATTTAAGGTGATGCGCATGAGTAGAAAAAACAATCCTATAATGTTCGAATACAGCATTAGTAGTGAGCTTCTTGATGCTGTCGCGTCGTTCAAATATCTAGGTGTAACATTGCAGAGCGATATGAAATGGAACGAGCATGTAAGGACAGTTGTGAGTAAGGCAGACAGCCGACTTCGGTTTATTGGGAGAATTTTGGGAAGATGTACTTTACCTGTAAAGGAGACCGCATATAAAACGCTTGTACGACCACGTCTTGAGTATTGCTCAAGTATTTGGGATCCGCAGCAGATCGGTTTGAAGGAAGACATAGAGGCGGTTCAGAGGCGAGCAGCTAGATTTGTTACCAGTAGGTTCGACCAATGCACGAGTGTCACAGAAATGCTCCGGTAACTCAATTGGGGATCGCTGGAAGAAAGACGACGTTCTTTTCGTGAATTTTTGTTAAGTAAATTTAGAGGGCCGGAATTTGAAGCTGAGTGTAGTACGATCTTGCTGACGCCTACTTACATTTCGCGTAAAGATCGCAAAGACAAGATAAGAGAAATTAGGGCTTGTACAGAGGCATATAGGCATTCTTTTTTTCCTCGTTCAATTTGGGAGTGGAATAGGAAAGGAAATGCCTAGTAGTGGTACAGTGTACCCTCCGCCACACACCTTACGGTGAATTGCGGAGTATGTATGTAGATGTAGATGTAGAATCTTCTTTCACAATTCTTAAACCAAGTTTTTGTTATGATTAAGTTCCATGCAAAATTCTACCATGCAGCTTCCTCAAAATGTTCAAATATTTGTAGAACTTATGGGACTTAACTACGGGGTCATCAGTCCCTAAGCTTACAAACTACTTATGAACTAGCTAAGACTAAGGACGGCACAAATATCCATGCCCGAGGGAGGATTCGAACCCCCGACCGTAGTGGCCGTGCAGACCGTGACTGGAGCGCCTCAGTCCCCTCGGCCACCTGCAGCATCCTCTGTCATTTCTTTTCCCCAGTCCATATCCACCTACTATTTTTCCTTTCCTTACTTTTCCTACTACCAGTGGCAGGCATACCGTGTGTTCACTGGTTTGGTGTGCCCCCAAAAAAAAACATCATGAAAATGTTTTTAAACTATCATTGTTCATTTTCTTCTTCTGTCAGATCATTTTATATGCACATTCAAAAGATTTTTATTGCATAAGAAATATTTTACATTGCAGAGACAACACGTATGATGGTCATAGTGAGGCTATTTAATATATGCTGCAGCATTGCAACATGCAAGCGTGGCTGAGGTTCAAATTCTCTTCTGAACCCCTGGAGGTAACATATGGGCGTTCCCGTGGCAGGGAGGGTTGAGGGGAATTGCGCAGCTCGCACAAACCTCCATGAAAGTAACATCTGCCCTTCATATTTGTTTTTGGTGCATTGAAGATTTGTCAAAAAATGTAAGATTTGGTAAAATATCTGATAACTATAAATTAAAGATGCATCAACTGTAAAAGCCTTCAGAAGATCCCATCATGGATAATAATGAAGTCACTGCTCTACACCTAGCAAGAATAGCTGCATGGTTAGCGGATCACTCTGCCCTCTCGGGGATAGTGGGTTCGAAATGACTGCAAGCAACTTTTTAAAACCAAATCATCTTTTTAACATACATGAGAATGACAATGACTTTTGTAGACAATGACTTTTGTATTGTTACTTGCCACATATACTTCGGACGTTTTTGCAAATGTGTCACAATATTGACGGTAAATGACATTTATATTCTTCATTGTAACAAATATTTAACTCTTTGAAAAGATGTGGGCAGCCTTTGGATAAGCGGTTAGGACGGGGTGCTGCTTATAGTGTCACGTAACCTGAAAGTGGCTTGTCATCATAACAGATTCATTTTGTTACAGTCACTTAACAGTGTAATTAGTTACTTACTGTGTTTTGGTATTCATGTACATATCCGTATGTTCTTGGTGTTTATTATAAAAAAAAATTCAGTGTGAAATGAAGAAGCTCGGTAGGCTGATGCCTCAGCTCAAGTTGAAGCAAGCACAAAGAAGCTGAGGTAAGACATTCTGCAGATCCTGTAAAGAAAATATATCTAATGAGGGAAGGGGGGAACTGGAGAGCTTTCCTCTGGTGCCACTTGTAAATGTGTGCCAAATTGTCTCTTTGGACGCTGAAACATCTGAGAATCGACATGCCGAACAGGGGGTTGGCGGCATCACTATCAAGTTCCAGCACTGAAAGAAGCAAACCCCTCATTATCCGAAGCATCAGCTGCCACTGCCTACTAACAAATTCCAGTCCCCCAACACATTTAAGTTTTCCTCTCCCTTAGTTGTCTGAAAAATTTCCTCCACTTCCTCTACATTTCTTCAATCTCCTAATAATTGGCAGTGCTGGTTGGCACATAAGCTTGTACTACTGTTGTCTGTGTTGGTTTCATGTCTATCTTGACTATGATAACGCTATCACTGTGCTGCTCATAGTAGTTTACCCGCATTCTTATTTTCTTATTCATTACTAGACCTATTCCTGTAATACCCTCAACTGGTTTTGTATTTATAATCCTGTACTCACCTGACCAGAAATCCTGTACCTCTTTCCACCAAAGTTCACTAATCTCCACTATATCTAACTTCAACCTATCCACTTCTATTTTTTACATTTTCTAAACTCCCAACCCGACTAAGGAATCTAACATTCCAAGCTCTGATTCATAGAATGCCAGAGCTAGATGTATATATTGCAGAAACTCTCAACTCCATACCCTAGTGAAATTTCTTGATGATGCATTACTTTTCTTTCCTTATTTGACTACTTTATTACCCAGGCCATCTAGATCCTCCCCTCCATCACGAGTATTTCTGAACTGCACAGATGGGAATTGTTCCTTCAACACATTCTATGGTCCCACAACCATCCTGGCCTCAACCTAAGATAACTTGTCATCCCTGCACCCTATGCTTAACAATACCCTTCCCCCTCACTATCCTGTCTCCCTCCAACTAATGTCTTCATTCCAACTGTGTGTCACTCCTTACAATAATCTCTCATTAATTACTTATTATTTTAATTGTTTCAAATCCCCCTCCCTTCCCAAACACACCTCTACACCTTTTATCTTCTCCTGTACCTTTCCTTCATTGAGATCAATCCTGCAACACACATTCCCGCCTGTCAGAGCCTTCACAATCCATCATGCAACAATGGACTTTCCATCCCCACCCTTACCCAGCATCCTTCCCCTCCACACTCACGAACAGATGCTTGTAGCATTGGAGAAGCCGAAGATGGTGTAAATGTTGTTGTTGTTGTGGTCTTCAGTCCGGATACTGGTTTGATGCAGCTCTCCACAATACCCTATCCTGAGCAAGCCTCTTCATATCCAGATAAGAACGGCAACCTACATCTGTCTGAATCTGCTTACTGTATCCGTCTCTTGGTCTTCCTCTGCGGTTTTTACCCCACACACTTCCCTCCAACGCTAAATTCACAATTCCTTGATGTCTAAGAATATGTCCTACCAATCTATCCCTTCTTTTAGTCAAGGTATGCCAGAAATTTCTTTTCTCCCCAATTCTGTTCAGTACCTCCTCATTAGTTACGCGATCCACCCACCTAATCTTCAGTATTCTTCTGTAGCACCATATTTCAAAAGCCTCTATCCTCTTCCTGTCCGCACTGTTTATCGTCCATGTCTCACTCGCATACAAGGCAACACTCCACACAAATGCCTTCAGAAACGACTTCGTTAGGCTTAAATCAATATTTGATGTTAATAAATTTCTCTTTTTCAAGAACGCAAATGTATGTTTTCCTTTTTTACAAGAAAGCCATGACGGAAAATATAGTTTTGTGAATGTGATGGTCTATTTTATGTGCCAATCAGTGGCTGAGCAAGCATCTCTATGGAGGACAAGCATTTTCATTTAATTGTTTTAGTTGTTGTTGTAATTAAATCAGGCAGCCAGTTTGGTATTTGTGTGTGAAATCATTGCTAATGATTTGCAGTGGGGCCACAGACTTAAATCGAACCTAACAACTACTGTTGACAAATTAGATTCTGAAATATAGAGTTCAATTATATTTCCACAAGCTCAATTTCTCACTTGTGACCTTTTTAAGTTCAAGTATACTTATATTAATTTCACTTTTCTTACTTCACCACTAATCTTTGCAATTGCTGCTAAGAAAAAAAAAAAAATAAAAGCAGAAAAACTCAATTTTGTTTGTAGTTGGATGTCACTGCTATATAGGTGACACTGGGGTGGGCTGCCGCCCTCCAAAGCTATGCCGCTGCAGCACGCAATAGGTAGTTTATAAACTAATAAACTAGTGGCTACAAAAGCCACAATAGCTTTGTGTTTTGCTTTCTTCTGAGGCCTTTAAAGGGATATCCATCCAGACTGATTAGAGAATAGCCTGTTTTTTAACAACATATTTCATACACTGTCCATTATACCAGTACCTCTGCCAATCTTCTCAGTCTTAAAATTACATGTCTAACAAGTTGGTATGGAGTATTTCCAATCTTTGGTCCTTAGTTCTATTTAATTTCAAAAAGCAGATCCAGAATCAGCTACAAGAAAATGCAGCAAATGTTCAGTTCAATCAAGCACCTCAATCTGCTCCACTAGCTGCCAGACAAATCCAGCAGTGACAAGTTGCACAGAGTACTTTCAGTTACTGCTAGAGTAGTGAATACTGAATTACCTCCCCCCCCCCCCCCCTCCTGGTGAAAACTGAGACCACACCGTAGCTTACCACAAGTCTTTCCAAAATTTCTTTAAGGGTACATATTCATCGATTGTTTGAAATTGAGGCAATAGGACACCTCCTTCTGCAACTGCTTTAAGACATTACTTACTGTCGTCACCTTTTAAATGTAATAGGAGCATTGTTTTGACACTAATTACCTATCACTTTTAGACAGTAATTCACACATTTCAAAAAAGGAAACAAGTTGAAGATGTAGTGTCTACAGAAGGGGTTAGTCTTGGGCTACTTTCATTTTTTTTATTTTCCATTTACCTTCGTTAGGCTGTAGTCTCAATCAGCGGCAAGGGGACCATCACGGTGCGTCCATAACAGCATTTGATTGGCAATGTAATACATTTCGAGTAGCCAATGGCATTTATGAAACTGTAATCAAGTGATTCTAAATCTTCATTTCACACGGCCAATTACTTTTACTGACCAGACAAGCGTATATACAAGAACCTGGCAACCATAGAGCAGGTATAGCATGTTTTATTTATTTTATGACCGGTAAGGAACAGTAATCAAGTGATGTTAACACATTTATTTTCACATCTTGTCAACATTGAGTGCCACCATTCACCCTAGCAACCACACCAACTGTTTGTTGACACCACTGCCACACCATGTCACGTAAGTTAGGCCATGCCACTGATCGAGACTTTTACCATACATTATTTAGGTCAGTACACTGCAGCACTGTTTCCACTTCTAGTGTGTGTTTCATATGTAATCAAATGGGTCAATTGAAGCATAGGACACCACACATTGGCATTGATCTGTAGCATCGGTTTATTGTGTAGTACGCTTTGTGGTGGTGAACTGTTCGTTTTATGAGGGCAATTACTTTTACTGAGTGGACAAGGGTACATCAAGAACCTGTCAAACAGAGCAGGAGCAGCATTATGAAATACTAACCAAGTCACTCTACGTTGTTTGGGTTTCTAAGAATACTAACATTTTGGCAAATCAGGTGAAGCTGCTGAGACAAGAAGTAAAATTTTGATTGAAAACACTAAACAATTGAAACACTCATTATCTGCAAATGGCTATGACTGATTGCCATGTTGTTTATGTTCTGGGTAAAAGCCAACTGGTGAAACTGCATGCTTCTATTACGCCACTCGGTTTATATCAAACTGGGAGGCTGTAAATATATTTGCCCTATCATACGAAATATACTGAAGGACAAATTAATTACAAGTTAATACAGGCAGAATTGTATGCAATCTACTTAGTCTATGAACTAATGGAAATGGTGAGGCATCAGCTAAATTACAAACCATTAAAAACACATGCTTTCTACAAAGGTGACTGGGTCACCTAATTGGAAGTTTGATGTGATTATTTATCGAAGGATCATCTAAAAATGATATAAGACAATGAAAATAAATTGTCAAAAGTATACAAACACCGCATACATAAGTATGTTTCTATGAAGTTACAGCAGATGGTTGGCTGTTCATAGCATAAGTAACAAGCTATTAACACCTGTTCTGTCTTTTCGTGGGTTGCCACACGTGTACCTTACCCTTACTGTTGCTGAGAAATTTTGTTTGACAGGTAGAATAATCAGGAGCACATCTGATACAATTAGTCATGAATTCTGCAATACTGAAGGACCCAAAGCCACCTGTCTACTCTGACCCATGACGTCATGGATGGGGCTTACTAAAAAAACCATGAAAAGCAACATTCCAAACCACAAAAGCAGAATTTGTTCAGTATAAATTTCCATTACATAAAAGAAACATTTCTTCAGCACAATGCTCTGCCAAGTAGTTGCCATTATGAATGAGCAAAGTTCCATGTCATTTGTGTTTTTAATATAATCATGGCAATCGGAAGGTGTATGGGTGAAAGTAATTTGATCAGTTTGTACTGTAAAAAGTGTTGACACATTCAAAACACAAGAAAATGATCAATGTTTAAAGTCATATAACACAGAATGACAACAACTGGGGTGAAATCCAAGGGGTGGCATTCTGTGCTTCTGATAACCAATTAATTCTGTAGAAGATATTTTACAAGAAATGATAAAATTGATGTACACCAACAAACCACAGAACAAACAGTGACACCCTTACACAAGCATCTACAAATAACTAACACTGTAGTTACCAGATTTAAAAATACACAAAAGAATTTGATACCTATGAATATAACTACTTAATGTGTATGGTATGTTTCCCAAAGAGCCTTCCGAAACACAACCGCAAGTTTTGCTCATTTTCTTTCTTTCTTTAATTCTTTTGTTGTTTAGCTTTATTTTTCTTTCAAGTATCCTCATGTGGTGTTTCTATAAGAATTCAATGCCACTGTTGATAGCAAATTAGTTACATCCCTATGAAACTGATACTCCTGTGTAGGAAGTCAATTATTTGTACTTTTTACAGGCAAGATCCACATGAAAGCATACAGGATAGGCCCTAAATAAAACTACATGCATATAAAATTCATAAGCATCTAATTAGATTATGTTAACATAATCTACTGTAAGGATAATTGTCCAGGATCTTGGATTAGTGTTATATTCTTTCATGTGTGTGACTACATTCTAATATAATCACAGTAATACGAATTGTGCTTGTACCTAGCATTCATGCACACTTAGATAATGAAATGTGTGTTTTTGTAACTTCGGTAGTCAATAAACAGGAGATTAATGTTATGAGTGAGTAAAAGTCTGGTAACTCGATTACAAACGAAACGAAAATCATAAAACAAATTATGCAATAATGTCTTAAGACAGCGCAGGGGTACCCCCTTTTGATGATGATAAGCCAAGGTGACACATGTCAAACGTACTGGGATGTTAAAATGAAATCGCTATGACAACCGAACACCGCACTCTTTCAAACACAAACAATATTCAGTGTGAATATCTAACCTATTACTGTTTTACCACACTATATCCGTTGCTTTCATGAGCGAGCAAATAACATTGCTTTAGCAGAAAATATTGTATGTCGAATTGAGTATTTGCATCTCATACTAGACTGACCCCTTAACGGCGTCATGAGAAACATCCGCGAAAAATATCATGTTCCGTAATAACGTGCAAATTAATTAGGTGACCACTTTAAAAAATGTGCCATTTCACAAACAATCTTCATCACCTGTTGTGTGCTTAAATCAATCCCCAGGTAAGTGTTATTCTCCATATCCATCGTTGTTGGTACACAGCCGCTAACTGTACGTGTATTGTGTAGGCGTCTGCTGTGCACCAACTAATTCACTCATTACTCTTTCCCCCACTATTTACAGTAGCTGGATTTGGAATGGGCGTGATAAGCGGGTGATTAATGCAGTGTCAACAGTTCAGTGTGATGTAACGCCCATGTCCAGATAAACGTAACTTGAAGAACGAACTTGAGAATCGCGTAAAATCTTCAATTACACAAGCTAATCTTCGCATTAATATAAACGTCTTAACTATTTACGGAGCAAACAGATCTCTCTTGAAAACGCAATAGCTTTGCCATACATAAAAATTAGATACACAAATGGTAATTGGCATCATTAACCGACATTTCTCGATGTACGCTTAATTTAGTATTTACAATTCGGTCAACACGTGCCATCGTAGCGTTGTTGACGTATTACACGGCTAGTTGAGGAACTTTTATTCAGATTAAAGGAAAATTTTTGTAGGGTAGCCTATATTCTCTTTTATGGCTCATTGGCAACAAATTAGACCCGCTTTCTACACAAATTGTATAAACGACGGCGCATAAGCAACGGCAGATAAGGGTGGATAACGGTTTTTGAAAAAAATAATAACCAGTGCCTACCACCGGCAGGACGCGTTGCAAAACCGGCAAATAGCAATAAAATCTAAACTAATCATGATACATCTCAGCAGTCTCGAAGTCCCGCTCTCAACCAATGATCTACACGCCGTTGCCGATATGGCTTCCTATGCGACAGTATTTTGAACATATTTATTTTATGCGAGTTGTAAGTCGATTCTGACGTTGAACGAAATTATCTACACATGGCTATGGACTATGGAGACATGTACTGACACTCGCGTCATCTCATGTTCCATTTTCTATGATGATGACTTTCCAATTTCATTGCTGGGTCTGTGTATTTCCCTTTCGATCGGACCGCAAAACGGATCAAAAAAATTGACTTACATACTTGGTCGTCTTTCACATAGGCAGAAAACATTTTGTTGCTTTATTTAACCCAGATAAAATGTTCACAATTCCAATTTTTTTTTAAATTATGAGTGCCATTACAGTATCGGCTAGATGGTCAAAAGCTCTTATTTTTACCTAGCAGATGGTTATAAATAGCTACTGTCTCTTCCAGATTGACGTATTTCTTGATCTTAACTTTCCAGATAGGCCTCCATGCGTTACACTTTATTTATGGTTCTTCAATAAATACAGAGTTCGAAAATTTCATCTTCATTAAAAGCCGAAAACAGAGACTTATTGTCTTCCATAGTGAACGCTTGCGGTAACATTCCCATGTTTTCAATAATCACTCGTTCATCAATGTGATCTGCACTATAGAACCTTGTGTAATGCTGCTGGATTACTTGCACTATTTCATTTTGTTCTGTGATTACTCGTCCATCGTCTGTTTGAAGTTCTTTTATAAAAGTATGTCACCGATTGGACTGGTTTTTCATCAGATGATACATGGAAGTTCTTTCATCCTGTGAGAGAGATCTGACCTTTGACTTAATTTTCAATCCTTCTAACTGTTGGCGTGTTAATCTAAGTAGTTTAGCTTTGACCTTTTTAATTTCTTTGAGATTAAAATCTGATCCACTAGGTTTGTTATAAAGATCCCGTAATACAGTGTAGTAAAATTCAATAGTTCTCTTTTCATCTCTATTTCTTAGGAAACTATAGGTTTTTACAGTTTGTATTAATTTTACTTTTGCAAATTTGACCCACCAATCGATTTTGTTTCGGTATCTGGTGATAGATTTAAAACATGTTGTCCATGTTTGTCTAACTAAATCTTCTAGTTCTTCATCTTGCAAATGCGCCACATTTAAAGTCCATGGACTTCGAAAAAGTTTGGTGGGTTGTCTTGCTAGATTTACAGTGACCGCAAAAGCACAGTGATCGGAAAAGAACGCGGGAATAACTTCGGCGTCCAGAACTTGACTACATTTGTTCTCAGAGACATAAATGCGACCAATCTGGCTACTTGAAGTTGAAGTAAAATGCGTGAATTTTACAAGTGTGGGGAATTTAGTTTCCCAGGCATCTTTGTACTTCATGTGTCTGATAAAATCATGCAGTTCCTTGGAATAATTGAAATTTGGTATCTGGTCTTCCTTATTAACAACACAATTAAAATCACCACCTATAATCACTTTCAAAGGATTTTTTCTGAGTAAATATCCATTACGCTACTATCACATACATTGAAAGTGTATTTTAAAAGAATGAAACTTCACTCTGCAGCAGAGTGTGCGCTGATATGAAACTTCCTGGCAGATTAAAATTGTGTGCCGGAACCAGGACTCGAACCTGCCAGGAAGTTTCATATCAGCGCACACTCCACTGCAGAGTGAAGTTTCATTCTGGAAACATCCCTTAGGCTATGGCTAAGGCATGTCTCCACCATATCCTTTCTTCCAGGTGTGCTAGTCTTGCGTGTTTGCAGGAGAGCTTCTGTGAAGTTTGGAAAGTAGGAGCCGAGGTACTGGCGGAAGTAAAGTTGTGAGGCGGCATCGTGAGTCGTGTCGGGATAGCACAGTCGGTAGTGCGCTTGCCCGCGAAAGGCAAAGGTCCCAGGTTCGAGTCCCGGTTCTGGCACACAATTTTAATCTGCCAGGAAGGTATTTGTATTTTAAAAGTTTATATACCTAAACTTCAAAAGTTATGCTATTAACTTGTTTCAAACTACTATTTATTTGTAAGGTAAGAGTTATCATGATTACTCTTAAAGGCATTATAATGGCATACTGCAACTTTAAACATCACTGTTTTTAAATAAGCTAAATATAAAATAGCACCTGTCACATCAAGCCAAAGATTCTACCCGTTCTGTGTATAGTCTCTGATCCAAAACGGAAACTCGCCACTCCTGATGATGTCAGGCCAATGCTTGCCAAGCGTGTCACTAAAGCGGGGTTGACATGGACATGAATCGTTGGCGCACGTGGACGTGCGCAAGTCAAGACGCTCATGTGTTGTTGTGTTGTTATGGTCTTCAGTCCGGAGACTGGTTTGATGCAGCTCTCCACCCTACTCTATCCTGAGCAAGCCTTTTCATCTCCTCATACGAAAGGCAACCCAAATCCATTTGAATCTGCTTACTATACGCGTCTCCTGGTCTCCTTCTGCGATTCTTACCCCACACACTTCCCTCCAATGCTAAATTTACGATTCCCCGATGTATAAGAATGTGTCCTACCAAGCGATCCCTTCTTTTAGTCAGGGTATGCCAAAAATTCCTTTTCTCACCAATTCTGTCCAGTAACTCTTCATTAGTGATGCGATCGACCCACCTAATCTTCAGCATTCTTCTGTAGCACCACATTTTGAAAGCCTCTATTCTCTTCCTGTCCGCACTGCTTATCGTCCATGTTTCACTCCTGTACAAGGCAACACTCCACACAAATGCCTTCAGAAAAGACTTCCTTACACTTGAATTAATATTCGATGTTAGCAAATTTCTCTTTTTCAAAAATGCTTTTCTTCCCATTGCCATTCTGCATTTTATATCCTCTGTACTGCGACCATTGCATGTTATTTTACTACCCAAGTAACAAAAGTCATCTACCACCTTC
This sequence comes from Locusta migratoria, assembly GCA_026315105.1. Classification (NCBI taxonomy): domain Eukaryota; kingdom Metazoa; phylum Arthropoda; class Insecta; order Orthoptera; family Acrididae; genus Locusta; species Locusta migratoria. The sequence continues at coordinate 204,551,854 of CM048750.1, forward strand.
ATTGTTTCGTTACCTAATCTAATTCCTTCAGCATCGCCTGATTTTCTAAGACCGCATTCCATTATTTTTGTTTTGCTCTTGTTAATGTTCATTTTATACGCTCTCTTCAACACTGTCCATTCAATTCAACTGCTCTTCCAGATCCTTTGCTGTCTCTGACAGAATTACAATGTCATCAGCAAAAGGCAATGTTTTTATTTCTTCCCCCTGAACTTTAATCCCTATTCCAAATTTTTCCTTGCTTTCCTTCACCGCCTACCCGATGTACAAATTGAATAACATCGGAGAAAGGCTACAACCCTGTCTTACTCCCTTCCCAACTGATGTTTCCCTTTCATGCTCTTCGAGTCTAATAACTGCAGTCTGGCTTTCCCAACTGATGCTTCCCTTTCATGCCCTTCGAGTCTAATAACTGCGATCTGGCTTTTGTACAAGTTGTAAATAACTCTCCTTTCCCTATATTTTACCCCTGCTGACTTCAGAATTTGAAAGAGTGTATTCTAGTCAACATTGTCAAATGCTTTCTCCAAATCTACAAAAGCTAAAAATGTAGGTTTGCCTTTCCTTAATCTATCTTCTAAGATAAGACGTAAAGTGAGTATTGCCTCCCGGGTTTCTATGTTCCTCCTGAATCCAAACTGATCTTCCCCAAGGTCAGCTTCTACCAACTTTTCCATTCTCCTGTAGATAATTCGTGTTAAAATTTTGCAACCATGACTTATCAAACTAATGGTTCTGTAATTTTCATACCTGCCTGCGCCTGATTTCTTTGGAATGGGGATTATTACATTTTTCTTAAAGTCTGAGGGTATTTCGCCTGTCTCATACATCCTATACACCAGTTCAAATAATCTTGTCATGGCTGGCTCTCCCAGAGACTTTAGTAGCGCTGAGGGTATGTCATCTACTCCTGGGGCCTTGTTCCGACCTTGGTCTTCCAAGGCTCTGTCAAATTCATCTCTCAGTATAGTATCTCCTATTTCATCTTGATCTACTTCCTCTTCCCTTCCTACAACATCGTCTCTAAGTTCATTTCCTTTGTAGAGCTGCTCTATGTACTCTTTCCACCTTTCAGCTTTCCCTTCTTTGCTGAGAACTGGTTTCCCATCTGAGTTCTTGATATTCGTAGAGTTGCTTTTCTTGTCCCCAAATGTCTCGTTTATTTCCCTGTAGGCGGTATCTGCTTTTCCCCTTCTTATACATTCTTCTACAGATTGGCCGGCCGCAGTGGCCGAGGGGACTGAGGCGCTCCAGTCACGGTCTGCACGGCCACTACGGTCGGGGGTTCGAATCCCACCTTGGGCATGGATATTTGTGCTGTCCTAGTACATAAGTAGTTCATAAGTAGTTTGTAAGTTTAGGGACTGATGACCCCGTAGTTGAGTCCCTTAAGCTTAACAAACATTTGAACACTTTTAGATTTGCATTTGGCTTCTAGCCACTCCTGCTTAGCCATTTTGCACTTCCTGTCAATCTAATTTTTTAGTCGTCTGTACTCCATTTTTCCTGTTTCATTTACTGCATTTTTATATTTTCTCCTTTCATCAAGTATTTTTTGTAGGTCTTTCCTTTCTACCTATTTTGCCCTCTGCTGCCTTCACTATTTCATCTCTCAATGCTACCCATTCCTCTTCTACTGTTTTATTTGCCCCTGTTTCTGTCAATTGTTGCCTAAATCTCCCTCTGAAATTCTCCAGAACTTCCCTTTCCTTCAATTATCCAAGTCCCATTTCCTTATTTTCCTACCTTTCTGCAGTTTTTTCAGTTTCAGCCTACAGTTCATGACTAACAAGGTATGGTCAGAGTCTATATCTGCCCCTGGGTATGTCTTACAGTTTATAACCTGGTTCCGGAATCTATGTCTTACCATTATAAAACTCAACTGGCACACGTAGAAACGAAAGTTGACGACGAGTATACTTACTTGCGCAAGTTGGCTTCCCCCACTACTTTTTTGTCTTTTCTGCAAGATGGCTGTTGCTGTCGATAGCTTGTTTATAGTGTGTCTGTACGTTCGCTTATTGTAACTCGATTATATTTTGTTTCTGAGTTAAGAACGATGGCAGTTACTAAAAAGTGGCCGTAACAATATACAGTTTAATTTCTGGAACTATATGAGGAACATACATGTCTGCATAACGTACATCTGCCTATTTCTAAGTGTAACATAACAGTCTTCAAAATACTGATTAAAAACGGACAGCAAATTACCTTCAGATGCACTTCTAATGCTTTGTATATTGCATCCAGCACGTCAGGCATGAACTCTGGAAGGCAATACATATATTGCTCTGAAGCAAATGAATCCCCGGAAGTAAGAACCTCAGAGCGACTTATAACTTTAAATGGGAGGAATAGCATTCTGCGTTAGTGTGTTCTTTCTTTGAATAGAATCAAAATTGGTTATGTTCATCCTAAAATGATTTTCAGAGGACGCATCGTTTTCCAGTTTCCTGATTACCACCGTAGATGCCCCCAACTCTTTTCTCATAGCGATCCTCTTGCATATCCAACAGCTGGGTTTTCTCTTTATTCCGTTTCAACATTCTGTGATTTTGTGGATGGCAAATAAAGCCACTACTCGGAAGCCTGCACGTAGTACATCAGTTGGCGTCATGTTAGAAAGCTACATTGGACTTGCTTGGACTCAAAATTTCCGCGCTCGTGTGAACGATCACTTGCGCAAGTTGAAGTTCATTAGAACATGTAAACATGACCATGTCAACTCCCCCTTAAGGCTGCATTCACAGTGGCACCGACAGATCACGAATTGGGAGCATTCAGAAGGGGAAGCTGGGGGCAGCGACTTTAATCTGTATGTTACCAAGCATTGTGCTCGATGCCATATTGAAAAGCAGTAAATGCGGAACTATAGCCACTTAGTACTTTGGCTGGAAATGGACTTTTTACGAATTGTAGCTGATCTCACCAACTTTTACGAAAGGAAACGGCTTTTCATTATGCTCTCCTCTATTTTGCACCCTGTTCTTGCATCTAATTGTAATCTAACAAAAAAAAGTATGCCTAAATTTTAATACAACAACGAAAATGTACGATGGAATCAATGATCGTTTTATTTTGTGTTTACCTATAGAAAAATCCCAAGTAACGCGAAGTTATGTCTGGGAAATTAGTTATAAACAAGAAAGTGACTTTACAATTGCCAGGTTTTATTTGACACAAATATTGAGTCAGACGTAGCAGTACAACTTGATCACACAGAACTAATGACATCTGGGCATATATAAAACATACAAATGAAGAACAGGTAGCGGAAACATAAAACTACATAACAAACTTACTCTGTACTTATCATATTGTGGCACACATTGTTTCAGTTATAGCAAAGGAAAAAGTGTTCATTTTCCTCATAGTCTTCCTTGCCAATATGCATTCACTAGAACATTACACACCATTTGTACCTCACAGAGGTAATACTTTCAGTGGGTGGTAATGAATTTTGTTTTACTTATATATATTCTGAATTAGCACCACAAAACATATATGCATCAAATTTCCTGTATGTCAGACTTAGCCTTCTTAGGGCTTGGACATATTTCACTAGTCCTTCCCTTAGGTGACTTACTTTTTAGTGATACTGACTTTGGTGGATTCGGTATATTGAACAATGTTGGAACAGCATCGGGTTTTAATCGGTTTTTCAAAAAGTTAGCAAACATTATCTCTTCAAATTACACACTAGATATTCTGCAGTTTTTATTTAAGTATTTTGCACCTTTTTTTTTTTTTTTTTTTTTTTTTTTTTTTTTTTTTTTTTTTTTTTAGTAAATCAGCTTTCCTTGAATTGACCACTTCTTAGCACTGGAAATAAATTCTGCCTTTAAAAATACCTATATGTTATATTTTACTTTTGGCAGTATGTAGTTGTGTTTTAATGTTGGAAAAGTTGTATTTGCTGTAGAAGGATAATTAATTTTCTGATCGGAGAATGGCATATAGAAGAATCTGTCAACCATAGAGTAGGAACAGCATGAAATGATTATTCCCCTTAAACTATTTGTTTGAGTACCGTATTCTAAGAGCATTCATTGCCAACATTAGCACATTACGCCTCCACTGCTGTAAGTAAAATATTTCCTGCCTAAGCAGCGTAGAACAAGGGGAGGAGGCAGGATGAGTGTCATCGATTTGACTGGTTCAGTTTTACTTACGGCAGTGGAGGAGTAATGTTTTAATGTTGGCAGCATAGTGTTCGTTTTACTTTACCGACCTGAGAAGGGTAGATACACGAAACTGCCAACCTAAGAGCAAGAACACCAAGATTATTCCCCTTATTCCATTTGTTTGAATATCCTAACAAGGGGAGTCAGCAATCGGGACCCGCCTATTTCGCCCAAGTTACGTGTTTAGAAGGAGGTGGATCTCCACATAACGAGCCTGAAGTATTTCGCCTGAGTGGGCCTTAGGAAAGGAGGAAACTCTCTCGAAAGTCTTTCTGATAGCACTGTACATGTTATTTGTTATTCAGTGCACTGTTCGTGAATTAAAAGTGTAGCGTAAAAAATTAAGAAGCTCCTGGGATTGATCCCAGGGCTCCTGCTGCACAAGTAATGCGCTTGACCATTACGCTACGTCGTTAGTCACGAACAGATGGCTAAATAAAATGTACAGTACTACTGGAAAACTTTTGAGAGCATTTTCTCCTTTCCTAAGGCCCACTCAGGCGAAATATTTCAGGAATGTTAAATGGAGACCAATCTCCTTCTACACATGCACTTTGGGCGAAATCGCCAGGTCCCGATTGCCGACCTCCCCTTGTAAGAGGATCAACGTCATTGACAACATTAGCACACTACGCCTCCGTTCCGTTAGTAAACTTTTACTGTTTGCATCAAATTATGTGAAGGCGAGCAGGTAGATGAGCATTAAAAATCCCGGAAATATCTCGCCTATGTGGGCAACAGGAAAAGGGAATGTTGGAGCCCTGTAGTTACGCACTATTCTTTGTCTTTCATTTTATATTATTCCCCGTGACGTTAAACTTACAAAATATAAATGTACTTCAACATTTAGATGCTGTTAAACTGCTACAGCAACAGCAATAGCGAGAGTTACCGCCAAGAGAAGAAGCAAGGCTACTTTTAATAATTATGCACACATTGCTCTCATTCGAAACTGATAACATTTAGCTTTTACTACACACATAGCAACGTTCACTTACTGTTCAACATCTTTTGGGAAGGTGAAGAAGCTTATATTTTTATTTGTAATCGAATTATTGCGGCAATTAGGTGCTGAACACCATCGGCTTTTTTTTTTTTTTATTGCTGATAATAAAAACGGAACAGCTCCAACTACTGACACACAGTTCTTTCTTTTCACTGCACCAAATACTTGTTTACTTTTATGCGATTCAGGCAGTTAAAATACAAAATTAACAAAGACAGCACATTACCACATCTCAGAGTAGGGAGTGACCACATATTTACTTCTTTTCAAGATGGCCGATTCCGCGCATGCGCACTAAATTTTGGACGGCAGACTGCAGTGGGAGTTTCCTTTCTGTACACTTCTGATCTGTGGACAGATTCGGTCGGGGGTTCGAATCCCCCCTCGGGCATGGATATTTGTGCCGTCCTTAGTATAAGGTAGTAGATAAGTAGTTTGTAAGTTTAGGGACTGATGACCCCGTAGTTAAGTCCCATAAGCTTAACAAACAAACAACAACTGTGGACAGATTGTCGTCAGACGCTGTCGACCGAGATGGACTGAAAACATCGACTAACGGGGTGGCACATTGCATCCGATATAATTAGAAATCACTTTTATACCTTTTACACTGCTGTTATAATGCTTTATTTATTTACTATGAGCTCATTTCGGCTTTATATTGCCATCATCAGGTTTTCTGTAATATAAACGAGATAATTTATAACAACAGCTACTTAAGCTGGCACATATAATTTTTTTATGGTTAATACATTTAATTTACTTACATTTATTGTGGTTTTCGTTTCTGTCCTTTGTGTTTAAGATTATAGTGATTTTATTTAAATGATGACTGGCTTATATGCCTGTAACAGATTTTCTATTTCCTGCCCGATTAAAAAGGACAGCTATTTTCAAAGTGTTTTAACGTTTTATAACTATACTATTTATATTACAGAAAACCTGATGTGGCAATATAAAGCCGAAATGAGCTCATAGTAAATAAATAAAGCATTCTAACAGCAGTGTGAAAGGTATAAAAGTGATTTATAATTATGTCAATCAACGACATATTCCATACTGCGGGCCCCAAAGTAAAGAAAAAGAAAAGCATCCGATATAGTTTGTCACTTGCTCCGGTTAAAGGAAAAAGTTAGGTTAGGTTTGAATGTATTCTGTGTCTGAAGTATTAGATTTTAATTCCCTGGGGTGCAATGGATCCCACTGACATTGTTATGCTTCAAAATTAGTGCTTTCGTTATTAATAAAGACTTCGAATGCATACGAATAAGCTACACCTGTCTGGGAAGAAAAAGTAGTGAGGATTGTGTTCTGTCCTTGGTTATTCCTACTCCCAGATAATCGTTGCGAATATGTGAGGTACCGGTAAAAGGAGAAATTTCTATTACATGCTTGTGATATTTCATAGTATCATTGACAAGCAATATTACAGTTTTGCTGAATTTATTTGAAGTTGTGCAGACATACACCAGTTAACCTCCATGCTTTAAATAATGAAAAACTACACCAGTTAGGGAAGTTTATTGCTTATCACAACGAATTTCGAGCAATATTTGCATCTTCGAGTGCATTTGTTAGTCCTAAATTCCGAGTGTGCATATTTAGCGTTTCTCCGTAATTTTAAGTGCATTTAACACAGTTAACTAACTAAATACGTTTATTAGTGTTCTCTTCAAGCTCACCATTAAAGGTTCTTTTCTTTTTTCGCACATTGTCTCAGTAATCGCGAAAAGTTGTTTTGTGTACATTCATAGGCCAAATTCGCGAGTGTGCAAATTTAGTGTTATACCGCAATTTTAAGTGCATTTACAAACAGTTTACATGTATTTTTGTGCCCTAAGCAAATCTAGTAACCCTTTGTATCTGTAGTTAATATATATTGTTGATATCATGTAAGTAACAATCATGAATGCAATGTGTTTGAGCTGCAGTAGGTTTGTTCATTGTGGGTTTCAATGCAGTTGTTGTGACAAGTGGTTTCATTGGGGGGGGGGGGGGGATGTTGTAGTGTGGGAAAGAGGGAAGCAAACGAGTCTCTTCCTTTGTTTTGCAAAGTGTGTTCAAGGGACAGAAAAATAGCTGAACAGGAAGGGAAGATTAGAGCCCTTCAGGCTGAACTGGATAGTGCTAGAGAGGAACTTACGAGGTTAAGGGGGGAGAAGGGTGAGCAGGGGTGGGAAGTGGTAGCAAGGAACAGGGGCCACAGAGAGAGTATAGTTCCTGACAGCTTCACAATTGGCACAACCAACATATTTGCCTTGCTACCACAGTCAAGTGAGGAAGAGGCTCCTTTAGAAGTAGTTGCAGTTAGGAAACAACAGAATTTCAACAAAAGTAGATAGTAGGAGGAAAGTTCTGTTGTTAGGAAGTAGTCATGGAAGAGGTGTGGGCCAGATTTTGCAGGAAAACGTAGGTGACAGGTACCAAGTCACAACCTTTTTCAAGCCCAGTGCAGGTCTTGGTCAGGTGGTAGAGTATATAGGTTCCTTGTGTAAGGGTTTCACAAAACAGGATCATGTTGTTATAGTGGGTGGGGTGGGAAACAGCATTGATAGGGATCAGGGTTACAATATTGAGTGTGACCTGGTTAAAATAGCTTCGGCAACGACCCAGACAAATGTTGGACTGTTGCCTGCTTTCATGCGGTTTGATCAACTCCAATTGAACAGCTCTGTCAGGAGGGTCAATATGGAGATGCTTAGGGCAGCTACTCTGTCAGACATAGGTTTGGTTCCTGTTGATGCTATTGATAGGTGGGATTTCACTAGGCATGGCCTGGATCTCAATAGGAAAGGGAAGGGGAAACTAGCTGGGTTGATAGCAAAATCCTTAAGGGGGGACACTGCAATTCATGGAAGTACTTCTTTTTTAGGCTAAGATCAGTGTCCAGTGAGAAGCTCAGGCAGGCAGGTGCTAAAAATGTTGAAAAATCAAATGTTTCTCAGAAAAGTAAAGTAAAAAATAATGTTAGCAATTTTCACCAGAATATTGGGGGACTAAAGAATAAAATAGATGAGCTTTTAGTTTGTTTAGATGATATAAAAACTGATAATGTAATAGATATGCTATGTCTGTCTGAGCATCACATTGTCACTGGTATGGAAAATGTGAATGTTAGTGGATATAAATTAGTCTCAAATGTAAGTAGAGATAATAAGATAAGAGGAGGAGTTGCCATATATGCCAAAAGCTATCACAGTGTAAAAAAATTTGAAACAAAAAAGTTTTGTGTACAGCAGCATATTGAAGCAAGTGCCTGCCAGCTTAAACTCAATGATGATTATCTTATAATTGTAACAGTATATAGGTCCCCTTCAGGGAACTTTCAGTTATTTCTGGAAAACTTGGATGCCTTGTTGTGCTATCTGTCAGATAGGGGGAAGGAAGTTATTATTTGTGGTGATTTCAATGTAGATTCACTGAAAGAGTGTAACAGGAAGAAAGACCTTGAAGTCTTACTTGGCTCATTCAATCTGACATCGATTATTGATTTTCCTACTTGGGTAGTAAAGGACAGCAGTGCATTGATAGATAACTTTTTTATAGACCAAGATAAGTTTAACAACATAAATGCTTGTCCCATTGAGAATGGTCTTTCGGATCATGGTGCACAGCTTGTAACAGTATATGACATAGTTCTGTTCAGTAATTTGAAACAGTCCACCAGAATTGTGCGCTCAATTAATGACTTAACAACTAGAAATGTCAAAGAAAGTCTGCAGCATTTAGACTGGGATGAGTTTTACAAGGAACATGATGTTAATTTAAAATATAATTTATTTCACGATACATTTGTAAGGATATTTGATAACTGTTTCCCCAAGAAATTAGTAAAATTTAATTCTAAGAAACCATGAAAAAAAACCATGGCTTACTAAAGGAATAAAAATATCTAGTAACCGAAAAAGGGAACTATATCTGTCCGCAAGAAGGAGTAATAACCCAGAAACAATAAAATATTATAAAAGCTACTATGCCACATTAAGAAAAGTTATTAAAAAATCAAGAAGCATGTGCATCATATCTGAGATTAGCTCTTCTGATAATAAAATTAAAACAATTTGGAATATTATTAAAAGGGAGACAGGGCAACCAAGAGCAGACGAAGAGGGTATTACCATCAAAACAAATGAAAACTTTATTAACAAAAAGTCAGAAGTTGAAAACATTTTTAATTATTACTTTTTAAATGTTGTTGAGAAAATAGGATCTAAATGTTCATTAGAAGGAGCAAGGCAATTAATAGAAGAGGCCGTACCCACACAATTTGATAAAATTGAAATTTCATCCACCTCACCTTCAGAAATTAGGAAAATAATAAACTATCTCAAGAATAAACGGTCATATGGAATTGATGGCATTTCCAGCAGGGTATTAAAAACTTGTTCCCAGGAGATAAGTAGGATTCTCAGTCATATTTGTAATAGTTCATAAAAGCAGGGTATTTTCCCGGATAGACTGAAATATGCTATCGTTCAACCTTTGCATAAAAAAGGGGATACATACGATGTCAACAACTACCAGCCCATCTCACTTCTGACAGCTTTATCCAAAATTTTTGAAAAAGTTACGTATTTTCGAGTTGTTTCGCGTATTAGTAAAAATAAAGTTCTAACAATATTTCAGTTTGCTTTTAAAAAAAGCTTTTCAACTGAAAATGCTATATATACCTTTACTGATGAAATATTAAATGCTTTGAATAACCAGACATCACCTGTTGGGATTTTTTGTGATCTCTCGAAGCCCTTTGATTGTGTAAATCATGGGCTTCTTCTAGATAAGCTTAAGTATTGTGGTATGAGAGGGACAGTGCACAAATGGTTTAAATCATACTTAACTGGAAGAGTGCAGAAAGTTGAAATAAGCAGTTCACATGATATAGTTGAAACAATTAATTCCTCTGACTGGGGAGTTATCAAAAATGGGGTCCCACAAGGTTCGGTCTTGGGTCCTTTGCTGTTCTTAATATATATTAATGACTTGCCATTCTACATTCACGAAGATGCTAAGCTAGTTCTTTTTGCTGATGATACAAGTATAGCTATCACACCTGACAAACAGGAATTAACTGATGAAATTGTAAATGATATCTTTCTGAAAGTTATTAAGTGGTTCGCTACAAATGTACTCTAATTAAACTTTGATAAAACCCAGTATATACAGTTTCATACAGTAAATGGCATGACACCATTAATAAATTTAGACTTTGGACATAAATCTGTAGCTAAGGTAGAATATTCAAAAGTTGTAGGTGTTTGCATTGATGAGGGATTTAATTGGAAGAAACACATTGAAGATCTGCTGAATCATTTGAGTTCAGCTACTTATACTATCAGGGTCATCGCAAAATTTTGTGATATCTCAGTAAATTAGCTTACTATGCCTAATTTCACTGCTTACATGTGGGATCATATTCTGGGGCAATTCAACATTGAGTAAAAAAGTATTCATTGCACAAAAGCGTGTAATCAGAATAATTGCTGGAGCCCACCCAAGATCATCCTGCAGACATTTATTTAGGGATCTAGGGATACTCACTGTACCTTCACAATATATATATATTCACACATGAAATTTGTTATTAACAATCCGACACAATTTAAAAGTAATAGCAGTGTGCATAGCTACAACACTAGGAGAAAGGATGATATTCACTATTCAAGGTTAAATCTAACTTTGGCTCAGAAAGGGGTGAATTATGCTGCCACAAAAGTCTTTGGTCACTTACCAAGTAGCATCAAAAGTCTGACAGATAGCAACCTAGTATTTAAAAAGAAATTAAAGGAATTTCTGAATGGCAACTCCTTCTACAATGTATATGAATTTTTAGATAAAACTTAAAATAAAAATAAAACAAAAAAATCCTTAAAATATTGATTCTCAAGTATAGACAACATTTACTAAACTGACACTTTCCACATCATTACGAAATGTCGTATATATGTTGTATGGAATAAGTATTAATCTAATCTAATCTTTTTCGACGTTTCAGTGTGTGATATCCTGATGCACTGCAATTGTCTGTCTTAGGTTAGCTACTGAACTTCGGAAAATCGGACAGAATAAATATTGAGGTGTGTGTTTTATCGTAATGTTAGAAACCATAACTTTTTCTGTCTGCTCTTCCATTGCTCAGAATATACAACATAATAATCGTGACTTATGCCTACCTGTGTACAAAAACTAGTGTAAGTGACGATTTTTGTGTTGTGATATCCAGTTTAATGGAGCAGGCACAATACCAGCAAGTATAGACAGATGTACTCTTTAGTATGTAAAAAGTTGCTAAGATTTTATTATGTATGCTACGATTTCCCTTATTACAGTAACCTAAAAAGACTACATCTGTGCAAGAGCTGCATAAAATCACATATGGAAACTTCACGATGTATTTATGTAAACAAAGACACTAAAAACGAGAAAAAATCTCAAAATGCGTTGTGCTAAGCATAAAAATACACAATGGATTCAGTTTTCAGTATTTAAATCCATGGAGAACATGGTTATAGGCCACCCAGAAACATCCAATTATGATGAACGAAATGAAGTTATTGTTCATTGAACATCAATGACAGTCATTCAATATATTTGTTAAACACAAGTGTGAAATTAAAAATAATTTTGAACACAGAAACCACTTAAAAGCGGAAGCACACGTAGGCCTGCACCACATCTGCAGATCATTTCACAGAACACACTCATCACCTTGTTAAAGATCGCCAGAAACATCAAGAATAATATTAATAATAATACCCAATTATTACAATGCAAAACAACGTAAGAGAGCCACTACAATAACATTAATGTACGCCACAATCCCGGATTGAACACATTTTTTGAGTTTATAATTCACGCCTAAAATTTGTGATAAAGTATTTAACGAACTTGGGGTTTCCAATAAACTGTAATATCAGACCATAAGTTCCGAATTATATCCCTATTGCGATATTTATCGTCTTGTGGGTGCCACAATCTCTATCTTTCTTTCACTAAGCATATCAGTTTCTCACTGTCCATATCTAGCATGTGAGAACGTCGGTCGATTAGACCGAAGAAAACAAACTGATTTGAATTTCACCGACTGTCTTCCGAAGTCTCTACATTCGGGCAATGAGATCGGTTACACTGTGACCGTGCCCATAGTGGAGTACTGATTTGAAACGATCGACCGTTTTCCGCCGATGTCTGTCGTCGGTAAAATCCCACCGATATCGGACCACAGTTTGCTCACCTGCTTGGGATATAAGCGCACGCCATTACGTGGTGTCGTATTCATATCTATGGTACAGGTACGGTACTAATCTAATCTATAATTGAATTCCTGAATTTTTCAGACCACTCCTATGCCACATGACGTCGAACACGTAAATGTTCCAGGAATTCTGTGTCGGTATATTGCGGCACAAGATGCTCGATATAGTTTTCTGTCTTTTAGCACGATGTATCACTTTAAACTCCCCGTCAGTCGACAATACATCAGACTCGGATTTGTTGGACATGTGGAATAAACGGCAATTATAAGTTCCGAAATTCAACTAAGTACATTTCTTTTGCGATTCCGCAGGCGGAGGTGAGTCTAAAGGAATAATTAAAATACTTACATTCGTAATGACGAAGAATTGTAAACGAGAAATTTCTGCTCTCAAGTGGGATCTGCAGTGGTTTCGAAATAACCGAAAAACCCGCCACAAATACCAACTTATGACGTGTGGCTTACCCCCACTCTCACTCAGACCTTTCTGCGCATGCGCGAAACTGGCAGCTTGACAGCTTCAGAAATATTTTTCCGGGTAGCGTCTGGCTGCTTGCTGCAACTGTTGGAACACCAAACTTACACAGTACACTAGAGTTGGGCAACACGATTCTTTTTTATGAATCGATTCTTGCGATTCAATCCCACATTGTGAATCGATTCCTACGATTCGTTCACGATTCTTTCGCGATTCTTTAGTCTGCATTGGCGCGATTCTTACTTCTACATCTTGCTCATAGATGGCAATACATGTCAGTGTTATGGATGTTGGAATCTTAACCTTTTGCATCTGTTCCTACGATTCGTTCACGATTGTTTCTGGTCTGCGACGGCACAATTCTTACAAAATGCCGAAAAGGTGACAATATGGGTATAGGATTTTTTAATATTTTTGGTGCGTAAAGTTCAAACTTAAAAGAATAATGAGGCAAAGCCATTCGATTCAGCTCTCAAAAAACCTCGAGAAAATAGTCTGAAATTTAGCGAACGGTTCTAAATAAATATTACACTACCAACTATTTCTGCTGTCATCATAGCTCATTCACTAGCGTTGCAGGTTTAGTTAACGTAGGACAATTATTTCGAATGCTGCAGTAACCTTATAACTTTTTTTTCGTTCTGTTTGAATACTTCGGCAATTTAAATATAAATATAATTGAATCTATGGTAATTATAAGGTATCTAATCATTATAAAATACTTATGTAAAATAAATTAGTTGAAGGAAACACGAAATAAACATTAAAAATAAAAATCCGTTTCTAAATATTAAATTTCTTTCGAGATACAAGAAATTCAAGTTTATTAAAATGTTTCTTTTTTCTAAAATCGGTTTCTTTCAGGAAAGTTGATAACGTAAAAACCAAAATGGCAAATAAGATTTTTGAGATGGCTTTAAAAACATTTAAAATCGCGTTTTTATATAAAAAGAATATTTTTGTAAAATTAATTTTTTACAAAAAATATAACTACGTAGATGAACTCGAAAAGCATAAACCTCTCTAAAGACAAAATATAATCTAAATGTTAAGCCATTTCCGGGATACGCGAAATATAAATGTGTAAGGATTGCTCGTTTAAATACATAATATCTAAACTTTATAAAAGACGTATATTCGTATGTATTGGCAGCTGTGTATTTCACTGCGTTTTGTTTCTGTTATGTGTAATTCGTGAATAGGCTAATAATTAACAGCTCACGATCTTCGTTCTGTGCTTCCTTTGTTCATACGCTTTCTGGCTTTCGTAATCATTCAGCACGATTCGCCACTTGCTTTCGAGTCATGAATCGTAAGACAGGCGATTCTTTTGAACGACGATTCGTCCCCCCCCCCTCTTCGGCACGATTCGGCAAGATTCGGCAATACCTTCGAATCGTGAATCGTTGGAACTTAAGAATCGTCACGAGACAGACGATTCTTTTGAACGACGATTCGTCCGAATCACGATTCGATTCTTACGATTCTTTATTTGTATTCGTTCAAATGAACGACTCATTGACGAATCGCCACAACTCTACAGTACACACTCCAAGTAGCCACAGGCGGGTGTAGGCGCTGTTGGAACACAATTTTCAGCGTTCCGCAGTCTGGCAGCTGCTAGAACGACCCAATATCACTGTGGATGAATTGCACAGTTTATAACAGTGCTGCAAACCCCTAATTCTCTCCTTCTTTGAAAGTTATATCTAAACCAAGTTACCTACTGCATATACGCGAAAGAAAAAAACTTAAAAATGGAAACAAATATGTATCATTGTATCATGATGGATAGTGGCCCCACCTTTGCGATATGAGTGTAGCAGTCTATCGTTACTGAGACAAAAACAAGACGCAAAATCTAGTACGTTTCCTTTTTATTATTCGTAGAGAAAATCGCATATATCAAAGCTACAAGCAACAATCCAATTGCGGCTTCCTTGAACTCCTTTCCTTTTGTTCTTGGGCAATTTTGTGTGTTTTCGCCCATATAATATGTGCACCAGCGTGATTCAATGTGGCGAAAAACCTTTTCTCTCTCAAACATGGCGATTTTTTTTTTTTTAAAGGTTTAGAAGTAGACTGCAACAAAGGGTGAAATCCAATTTACCATTCACGAAACTATAGGGAGAGAGTGGCCATGCATGATATCACTCCTGATTGGCTAGCAGCCCAGGACGGCATGTATTTACCAGATTTAGCGTGCTTTGTATATGTATGAATAGGTACAATGTGCGTTTCTGTAATGGAGTGTCTTAAAAGCATCTGACAGCTATTTCACTGTACTGTTGCATACAGTTTATATTACAGAAGCCACTGCTCCACTTTTGCTCATCTTCTTTCGCTTCTACTCATATATATGGAAATTACTCAGTGGCAACTGGTGTAGGGCCTACATGAGTTTAAATTCATTTTTTTCTTCAAATG
Organism: Locusta migratoria; assembly: GCA_026315105.1. Lineage (NCBI taxonomy): Eukaryota > Metazoa > Arthropoda > Insecta > Orthoptera > Acrididae > Locusta > Locusta migratoria. The sequence continues at coordinate 204,567,201 of CM048750.1, forward strand.
ACACGTTGAATTACGCCACAAAGGACATCACATAAAACAAGATACGGCCTTATTAATGTGCATTGCCTTTCATACTTCAAAATCATTTATCTTCCAAATGGGTCATTTTTAGACATGGGTTTGTCGCCAAGTATTGTTGTATTGATTCCCGAGTGCAATGTCTGTACTGTGTAACAGAAATCCTTACTATATGCATGATGAAAGTTTGAACTGTTTTCGAAAATATGGTGACAAACTGCTTCTTCAAATCACTGTAATCCTGTTCACAACCTGCAGAAATTTGAACTAAATTATTGAAGTTACAGTTGAGTTCTTAAATTTGTGCAAATACTAATAATTTTTACACTTTTCACTCTTACTCAAAATTTTAAGATGGTAAAGATTCAGTGATTTTATGGTAGTCTTAAAATTTCCATTCTCAGCTGCTTTAATGTAAGGCAAATCACTAAAACCTCCAAGCTGAAATGTTTTTAACTACAATCTGAGATTCTTTCTTGTACTTCACTACATAACTGCTTTCTTTACATTCTTTTAGTTTTTTACTTTTTCTTAAAAACATTGAGAACATTAACTTATTTCAGAAAGCAGTCAGGGCATATCTGCTGCACCAATGTGTTTACTCTGTTAATGAGTACAAGGAGGTGACCTAAAATTTATATTGTTTTTATTATAATGTACAATATGCTTAATTATGTACAATGTGATTTAATCTAAGTGTATATTATGACTTATTTTAAAATCACATGGAAAAATCATGCACTGTACTGCCATAATAGGATGTTCCAACCCTATTGTATAGATAGTACTGTAAAATAATATAACAGGAATTTTCTATGAATAAGTCATTTAGCATTATTTATAATGGTAAGATGTTCCCACTCTATTCTTATGAGCCATGTAACCTAATATAATCTCCAACATCACATCGTACTTTTGTGCCGTGATCTGAGTTAATGGATCAGAGTGACTTCAGCAGACATGCAGGATTTCCACAGATGTTTGTGCAACCTGTACTGTCAAATCAGCGAATTTGAAAGAGGGCATGAGAGAATGTACTGCATCAATCATGGAAATTGCTGCTTGCCTGCGAAAAAATGTTTCGGCCGTGTAATGTGTTTGTATAGGATGGTTCATGGAAGGTGATGGAACAAAGCGAGATGGTTCAGATTGTACTACCCAGACCTACCCTGAGAATATCGACACCTCATTCAAATGGCTTTTCAGGACAGGTGTGTGTCCTCCACAGCCCTGATGCAAAACTGGCAGTGTAACAAGTCGTACACTATCTCACATTTTACTATGACATGGGTTATGTGCACATAATCCAATTTTCCACTTACCTTTGACAAATGTGTAGAAACATAATAGATAGCATTAGTGTATTAACTATGTTACTCTAAACAGGTATGGTATTAGATAGTTTTTCTGGATGAATTCAGGTTCTGTTTGTTTAAAACTTATGGTTAGCCACAGGCCGGGAGTGGCATCACAGTGACTGCATCTGCAAAAGATATACAGTGCCAACTCAAGGCTATGATATTTGATGCTATCAGATACAACCACAAATCACAGTTGACATGTGTCCAGGGCATTGTGAAAGTTTGTCTTGAATTACACCCTGCAACCCAAAGCTGTAATGTATGAACAACAAATTAGCCATGACTCTTGAACAGTAAGAACTCGACAGGTGCTGTTATCTCAGTACTAAAAGATGAGATATCAGAGTTAAACAAAAAATTAATCAACAGCAAGAATGCGAGCAAACAGTATAGGCCTATAAGTGAATGTGTTGGTGAAATCAAGTCTCAAGAAGACAGAAATGTAATCGTTGCTGCAAATGAAATTGGACATGTGAAATACTGTAACAAATGTTTTAAAACAGCAAAGACCGGTATATTATGTACCAAGTGCAATGATATCTACCATTATCGATGTACGAAGATGGATCCCTCAGTAAAAAAACATTTTAAATTACATTAGGAAATGGAACTGTGCGTCATGTAGGCCTACACTGTGGACTGTGCCTTGACAGACTGTGAATGTCAGCTCTGTAAATAAATGCTCACGAGATATCCCATTAAAAAACAGTTTTGACGCCCTTAGGGATGTACTGCCGCATTATAATGACAGTGGTGAGGTGACTACAAGAGACGAAACTGAATAACAAAACAAGGTCCCTGCAGTTGCAGAAGACACGGAAAGAAGATTCCAATATTACCAGAAGCCTCAGCAATGTAAAAAACTTTTAATACTTGCCAATAGCCACGGATGAGGACTGTCTGCCCATCAGTGGGATACATCAAACCAGTTGCATCATCTACAGAAGTTTGTGAACTTGCTAAGTCAGTAAGTTAACCTCAGATGATTTTGTAGTGTTGTCTGCCAGCTAATGATGTTTACAAAAACGAAACACCTATCGCTTGTAGAGAATTAAAAAAATGCCTTAGTCTCCTAAAACACACAAATGTAATTGTATGTAATATTCGACACAGACATGACTTGCCAAATTGGTCCTGTGTCAACCAAGAAATTTCCAAAGCAAATGAGTGTTATAAGAAAATATGCAAACAATTCAAAACTGTGTCTGTAATAAATACAAATGGTGTGGGTCGCAGATTCCACACAACACATGGGTTGCATATGAATGGGTTACGGAAAATACTGATAGCTAGTTTAGTGCTAAAGGAAGTTACCAAAAAGCACAAACAAATTAGCCTCAACTTCCAACACAGCCCTCCTGCAGATACCTGCACACCTTTTTAGAATAAACCATATCAGGACAACCAGTAGTTCAGAGAAAACACAAAAGTTAATTTGTAAAGACATATAGACAAATACCAAAACTTCTAAATATAGTGATGTACCTCTCTGCGCCAAAAAAAGAAACATTTCTCCTTCACATTAATGTGCAATCACTCAGGGGAAAACTTAGTCAATTACAATACTGGTTGGAACAAAACAATTGTAGTATACTCTGTATAAATGAACACTGGCTAAACAACACACAAATAGAGCTGTGTGTTCCATTTGGATACACACTGATCTCAAGTTATTGCAGAACAAGTATGATACATGGAGGTGTATCAATCTACATAAGAGATAATCCTCATATCAAGTACTCTGTAATAGATGTTAGTAGTTTGTGTCTGGAAGGTATATTTGAAGCAGCAGCAGTGGTATTACACACATATAAATTTGTAATAGTCTCACTGTATTGTACTCCAGGAACTGATGAACAAATTTTCATAGAACAACTCAACACACTAATACTACTAATTTCAAAATACAAACATCACAGACTCTACATAACAGGTGACATTAACATAGATATAAGAGAAAAAAGGAAAAATGTTTCTCAGTTAATAAATAAAATAAAGTCACTCAATTTCTATTGCCTCAATGAACAACCGACAAGGCTAGACGCTTGCTTGGACAACATAATTACTAATGATCATAAAGACTATGTAGAATGTAATGTAGACAAATTAGGAATATCTGAATATCTGACCATGATAGGCTGTGGCTAAAAATAAAAGAGTCACCCTCAGAAGGTATCACAAATATTGTAAAATACAGAAAGCTAAACAAACACAACATTGAAAACATGACAAAGGATTTAAAATCAATAGACTGGTCCAGTAATTGAGATGACTAATCACTGGTGTCGAGCTAACCAGCTATCCATCAATGAAGCAAAAACAGAAGAACTTTATTTCAATCTCAGAGCAACGAAGTATGAAAATAAGAACGTAAAATTACTCAGACCTGTGATTGACAAAAGATTGTCATGGGATGGACACACATCCTATTTAAGCAGCAAACTAGCAAGAGTATTGTTTCTATTGCATAAATTAAGGCAAAATATCAGCAAGAACCTCCTACTCTGCTCTTATTATGGATTCTTTCACTCTCACCTGCAATATGGAATACTGTTATGGGGAAATGCACCAGGATTGGCATACACATTTTCCAGTGGCAGAAGAAAGCCATTACGTGTATCCCATGTATCCTAGGTTTACCCCCCCCCCTCCCCAGAGAGAGTTGCAGAAATAAATTCAGACTATTAAACATAATGACAGCCCCCAGCCTCTACATATACTATTGTCTAATCCATGCAAAAGAAAATTTAAACAAACTTAAACTAAGAAATAATGTACACTCACACCACACGAAATATAACCACAGGATTGATTTACCATACTCCAGACTTTCTCTTGCTCACAATAACCATAAACACATGAGCCTCACATTCCTCAACAGATTACCAAAGACTGCTCATACCACCCCTATGCACAAGTTTAAAAGGGTATTAGAAACTTGGTTAAAAGAGTGTGAATTTTATGCAGTTGAATAGTTAATGGAGAGAGATGTTAAAGACATGTGCTTTGAGTAGCAACACCTAGCTCAGTAAAATTATTTGTAATAAATTTATGTTTATGTAACACAGATTTAAAATAGAATAATGTTAAGTTATGTTGCTTTGAATGAAAATAAACGATGATCGGCTGTATTATTTAATAACTAAATATTTGTAATTATAATTCCATTGTTTTATGCACTTATATGTAACAAAGAGATGAAAGAATCAGGACATATGTAAATATCTGTGATCAATATGACAGCGTTATAAGCATGTAATATGTAAATATTTGTGATTAATATGAAATTGCTTCTAGGGAATAATATATTTGTAAACTAGGTATGAATAAGTAGACAAGAAACCTCAAACTGTTCTATTAGTACAGTTTATTGTTACATGTAAAAAGAAACAATTAACTGTAATTAACACATTGACAATGCCAATTGTATAAAAAAATACTGCATGGCTGATAATAATAAACAATCTATGTAAGTACACTGCTATTGCTTTTGAATTCGGTGGGATTAGTAATAACAAATTTCATAAGTGAGTACATATACTGTGAAGCTACTGTGACGATCCTTAGCTCTTCAAATAAGTGTCTGCTGGATGATCTTTGATGGGCTTCAGCAATTATTTTGATTAGGCTTACACGCTTTTGTGCAATGAATACTTTTTTACTCAATGATGAATTACTTAGAAAATGATGCCATACGAAAGTAGAACATGAAATTAGGCATAGTAAGCTAATTTACTGAGATGTATATCACCAAAATTTGTAATTACCCTAATAGCATAAGTAGCTGAACTCAAATGTTTCAGCAGATCTTCAATGTGTTTTTTCCAGTTGAAACCCCTCATCAATGCATACACCTAAAATTTTTGAATATTCTACCTTTGCTACAGATTGCTAATCAAAGTCTATATTTATTAATGGTGCCATTCAATTTACTGTACGGAACTGTATGCACTGTGTTTTATCAAAATTTAATGATAGTCCATTTGCTGAGAACCACTTAATGATTTTCTGAAAGACGTCATTTACAATTTCTTCAGTTAGTTCTTGTCTGTCAGGTGTGATAACTATGCTTGTATCATCAGTAAAAAGAACCAGCTCTGCATCTTCATGAATATAGAATGGCAAGTCATTGATATATATTAAGAACAGCAAAAGGCCCAAGACTGAACCTTGTGGCACTCCATGTTTTATTGTTTCCCAATTTGAGGAATCAGCTTTTTTGCATATTATGTGAACTACTTATGTCAACTTTCTGCACTTTTCCTGTTAGGTATGATTTAAACCATTTGTACACTGACCCATTCATACCACATTACTTTAGTTTATTTAGAAGAATTGTTCAAGTAAGTGCATGACACAAGTTGCTGCTTGAAGGCATGCCTCCTTGGTGTCACAGAACGTACACCTTCTTCCCTGGCCCCCTGGGTCACCAATACTTGTCACCAACCGAGAAAGTGTAGAATATAACAGGTGCAATGCTATGACCTAATGTCAACGACCATAGATGAACTACAGAACCAGGTGAATGCTGTAAGGATGACTCTACCACAGAATGCCATTCATATCTTATATGTGTCAAGCCATCAAGCATGGAGTAAGGTATCAGAGACAGCCAACAGGAGGTGAACTGAGGTGACTGAAATAATAATCATATACCAACTGCCGGCCCTGGTGCTGATTATGGGTGACTGTAAGATAAGCATGTGCTATTTCAGGCTTTTGTGAAGATCTTTTTTCAGATCCTCTCGGTATCCCCCCCCCCCCCCTCCAGCAAGCACTTCAACTTCAGCAGGTCCAGCTATCGCTGGAATGGCTCATGCAACTGGTAATGTAGTACTAGCTAGTGGTACTCTACAATTGTGAGATGAGCCTGTAAGTCAACCTGTAGGTACAATGCTTCCTTCAGCAAAGACATTGCAAAATGTTCAGCTCCATGCTTTCACCAAAATCCCAGTTATAAGCAGAGCTCAAAGCACACAGCTGCAGTTTACTATTGCAGCATCTCTTTGTAGTGGAAGTACCTTGTAAACACAGGTCCCAATCTAATTTCTCTGTATATGTTAAGAAACTGCATGAGGGCTGAGGCCCTGTGTCTTATTGTGAAAAACAAAATTCAGCCCTAAAAACATATGGCACACACTACCAAAATTTGGATCCCAGACTGCACCACAGAATCAATCCTAGATGTGAATTTCCTCACCAGTTTAAGCTATTTGCCAATATTGTAAATGACTAAATGATAGATTTAATGATGACAGTGGGATAGCAGTGGCAGACCATTTTCTTCAGTGTAAAACCTGTGAATTGCCCAGAGCATAAGCAGACATCCTGAACAAATTTCCAGATATGACTTCTCTGCTTGGAGCAGTGAGAGACATCAAGCATTCAAGCCACCATGTCATACTACTTGTGAAAAGTAACTGGAAAGTAAGTAGAAAAGATACGCTTAGACATACAACATATACACATAGGAACTGCTAAACCAAAGAAATGTTCTTAAATTTCTTAACAGAGTTGAATATTTACTTGCCTTTTGTCTCACAGCAGGGCTGCTCTCTTTAGCTGTTGCTGTAGTGCACATGCACCAGAAACTTTTACATGCTGCCAAATTAGGTATTCTGAAGGAGTTTTTAACATGACTTCTTAAGTTAAGGTAAATGATGCATTTGAACAGGATGTAATTCCAATTTCCTTCCCAATCATTAGTGTATCATGGTTTGTGCCTATCTCTGAAGACCTCACTGACAACTGGTGGTTAAACTCTATTATTTGTTTATTCTTCCACAAGGACTTCTGTTCTTAAGTGCTACGTTATGTTTTCAATGCGTCCAATTTAAACATACTATAGAAATGTATCCAGATTGCTCTTGGATATGTAATCCAATTATACAATAGCAAATGAATTACCACTTTCGAGACAGAGCCCAAGTCTCACTTGTGCACAGGCATAGCTAGTGTCTGAGCAAAACTTCAGTGCCATCTTGAAAGTGTTACGCTGGAAATAATTATGTAGAAAGATATAAAAAAGCCAAGATCGCTGATCATCAATTTTTATTTACGACGACCGGTTTCGCTGAACTATGTCAGCATCATCTGGTCAAATAAAACATTTTACAAGGCCATTATCTTGTAATGTCAATCAGTTGTTATATAACAATTCACAGTGCATAGGTGCACTATGTCATTATAATAAAACATAATTATCACAGTGATTTTGCTATTGTCACTTTGCTATTGCTATTATATATATATATATATATATATATATATATATATATATATATATATATATATAGAGAGAGAGAGAGAGAGAGAGAGAGAGAGAAATGTGAGAAATGTGAGGGCCGACTAGCGCTAGCAGCATAGTGATTCATGTGTCAAATGAAAGGCAATATTATTGTATGCAATGTATATTCTATATATATTTATTGCTCCTTCTAGTTGAACCGAGTTGTAACAGCCTCCTCACCACTATATCATGATTGTCATGTAAATATAGAGTTAAGGAAACATATTTGATAATTCTTTTCCTGTATTATTTTCACATCTAAAATCCAAAACCAATCTTGTAGTAATGTATATTATAATCTTTTTCCAGATTAAGAGAAAATAGTACAACACTGGCTTCAACCTCCGCCAGAGTTGCAGAACCAAAGATAAAATTTTCATTGTAGGCTATCCTGCTCACCAGATAACAGATTGTAAATTGCCCCTTAACCTCAAGTTTTGGCCACTTAATTCTACAATTTGTAGTCTGTGAAACTAAATCTAAGGGAATCAGCAAGAATTTGTGGTACTTCAATGAAGAAGAATTGGTAGCCCTTGCATTCTTTGATCCTTCAATTTCAGACGAAGAAAAATAAGAAATGGCGAACAGAGTCCTAACTCAGACCAAGTCTGAGACAGAAAATTCAAGAATTATAAATCACAAATTTCGAAGACACCACTGGAAGACCTACTTACTGCAGGATTATCTGGTTTAATAACAGAGGGGGACAATGAATTTCTTTGAGCGTTTCCACATTAACGCAGATTTTCTGAGAGAACCCCCTAAAGGTTGTTAATGATGTGGCAGAATGAGGAGTCAAATTAATTACAGACTTTAATAACCTTCTCACCAAAGATAAGGAACAGAAACAATATGTTTTACAGATAGTAAATGAAAAGCAAAAGATGTATCCTGATGTTTCAAAAAACACATTAAGCAAACCTATGGAATAGATGCCATTGTATCCTTCTTAAAGATGGCAAACGATAAATGGTCACTCTCTTTTCTAATCAGAATAAATTAATATATGTAAATTTATGATACAAATATTATAGAGGAAAATTTCCTAGCAGGAAAAATATATATAAAAAGTAGATGAAGTTTACTTTCCAGGCAAAGGAGCACAAGTACTGATAGTAACATAAATAAAACACACACACACACACACACACACACACACACACACACAGACTCAAGTTTTCGCAACCCAGTTGCTTCTTCAGGCAGAAGTGAAGGAGAGGGAAAAAGAAATGATGAGGGTTTTAAGGGAGTGGGTAAGGAGCCATTCCAATCCTGGGAGAGGAAAGACTTACCTTGGGGGAAAAAAGGAAGGTAAACAAATACACCCACACATATACACAAACAGCTGCCATCCATTCCACATCAAACATTCTCTTCCCTACAGCTTAGGTCTTCGTGGCAAACGAGTCTGCTCCAGTCCAGAATCTCTGAACCAGTACACCAATAACCTAATAACAGCTTTCACATCCCACAGCTATCCTCCGGATCAGGTACAGAAGCAAATTCCTCATCCCCCCAAATTCAGAATCTACCACAGAAGAGCCCCGGAAGTGCCCCTCTTGTCACCAGATACTTTCCAGGACTGGAGCAGACTCTGACTGTGGCTCTCCAGCAAGGATACAACTTCCTTAAATCCTGCCCTGAAATGAGATCCATCATTCATGACATCTTTCCCACTCCACCAAGAGTGTCTTTCTGCCGCCCACCTAACCTCCTAGTCCATCCCCATGAAATCCCCAAACCACCTTCCCTACCTCCTAGCTCTTACCCTTGTAACCGCCCCCAGTGTAAAACCTGTCCTATGCACCCTTCCACCACCACTTACTCCAGTCCCGTAACCCAGAAGGTGTACAAGATCAAGGGCAGAGCCACTTGTGATAGCACCCACATGATTTACCAACTGACATGGCTGTACTCTGAAGCGTTCTATGTGGGAATGACCAGGAACAAACTGTCCATTCGCATGAACGGTCACAGGCAGACAGTGTTTGTTGGTAACGAGGATCACCCTGTGGCTAAACACGCCTTGATGCACGGCCAACACATCTTGGCACAGTGTTACACCATCCGGGTTACCTGGATATTTCCCACTGACACCAATCTTTCAGAACTCTGGAGATGGGAACTTGCCCTTCAGCACAGTCTCTCTTCCCGTTGCCCATCTGGTCTCAACCTCCGCTAAATTCAAATTCCCGCCCATCATCTTTAACATCTTTGCCTCGGTTCTCTGGACAGAGCCTCTGCCTCAAGTGGTATCTCTGTCCAACTTCTTTGCTTTCTACAGTATGTTTGCCTAGGTGTGTTTGCGTTTGTGTATATGTGTGGGTGTGTATTTGTTTACCTTCCTGTTTTTTACCCAAGGTAAGTCTTTCCTCTCCCAGGATTGGAATGGCTCCTTACCAACTCCCTTAAAACCCTCATCATTTCCTTTTCCTTCTACTTCCCCTCTGCCTGAAGAAGCAACTGGATTGTGAAAACTTGAGTCTATGTGTGTGTGTGTGTGTGTGTGTGTGTGTTTTATTTGTTACTATCACTACCTGTGCTCCTTCGCCTGGTAAGTAAACTTCATCTACTTTTTATTAATATATGTAAAAATCAACAAATCTGTCATTTTATTCCATCAAAATTTATTTCATAGTTCAAAAATTGTTAAATAATCCTCAGCCATAATTTCCTAGTCACGTATTTTATGGCAAAGGCTGTTATAGCTCAGTTGTACTATAAGTAGCAACAAACACACATAGAATATACATTGCATACAATAATATTGCTTTTCATTTGACACATCACAAGTATTAATGTGGAGTTTCAGAGATACGGCCCACAAATGCCGCTAGTTGGCCAACACACTTTGTGTGTAACTTTGAGTTTCCAGCGGCACATTCTCCAATTGTGCTCAAATTTTCACTATCTTAAAATCTGCAAGGACTGATCATATTGTGGGGTTCCCGTTGATAACATTCCGGAAAAAAAAAAAAAAAATCCCCCCATATCATTGGGGTCACCCTAATGCTTGCTACAAGAAAATGAGCAAAGAAGAAGATTAAAAGCCAGAGCAAGCATTGAAAAGAAGTGTATAGAAATGTAAAAGCAAGGAGGGAAGATAGGACAACTCAATTTAGTTCAAAGGAGCACGGAGAGGGATGGTTTTAAAATAATTTGGTAATTACTAAATTATTTAAACAAAATAAACACAGGAAGAGATCATTTATTAATCTTGTTTGCAATTTGTACACTTTTATTTCAATCAGAGAGTAATTCATCAAGCATTAAAATAGTGATGCATTTGTAACTTTAGGGCTACTGTCATTCAGTTAACAACCATCTATATAAATATTTTATGATAAATCTAACTAAAAATTGAAATTATTTTTGACAACATTATGGATTAGCAGCAATATTATGAATAATTATTAATTCTTGTGAGAAGACAGTGCAGATCGCAATTCCTTTATTTACCTGGTAAATGGTTTCAGTCACTTACATGACCACCATCAGACCACAACCATATTGTTGTTTTTAATTGAAGCTGCCTAAAGGTTTAGTGTTGAATGCAGTCAAACAACCAGTGGCCAACATTATGTCTGTGATCTGATGTTGGTCATGTAAGTGACCGGAACTGGTTACCAGTGAAATAAAGGGGTTTTAGACTGTCTTGTTACATTAATTAATAAAAAATGAAAGTATTAAGATAAATAAATACTGTTATGAAATCACCAGTGCACCAGCTGTGGAAACTTAACATAGACTAAACCTGACTAAAATAGGGGAATACTAATCATTACACATAAAGCAAACAGAAATTTAACTTCTTATTGCACTGCTCAAACAGGCTTTTTTCACACTCTATGCAGGTGTGAAACGTTTAACAATGAGGCAGAGAATGCCATAAGTTTGTACTGGACATACATGTGTAACACAGGCAGTAATTATTACTGTGAGCTGTGTATTACAGTAGAACATTTACATGATGCCTTACTAAAATGTAAGCTCATATAAGGGTGTCCTCATCTTGAGTTTCAAATACCATTAACAATGAGTGTTGTGATGAAGTACGATCACTGCGGCACAGCAATGCAGTCTCTTCTCCACCAGTACTATTAGCTGAAGTGTCTGGTGAGCCAATGTGTGTTGTAGCTGCACTGCTAGTGGAAGGCATATCTCGTCGCCCTGAATCAGGTGATGGGCTTTCAATGGCTGTTGCCAGAGCAGAATATGACTCTCTATAGCCTGACATGCTAGATGTCAGTGATACATCATCCCAAGATACATCTTTTCCTCCATCACTGCCTTCTCGGGTAAGGCGACTTGAAAGCCGCTGCAGCTGTGGAGGAGGCTGGTTTCCTGGAGCAGGTGGGATGCCAGTAACAGCCAATTCCAGAACAGGCATCTGCAATGTTGGTGACTGTCCTGGGACTTGTGGTATTTCCCTTGGTTCAATCTTGATGTGGGAAACCTTTTCAAAAATTATTAAATAAAAAATTAACATTATATCAATGAAAAAATCTAGAACTATTAAAAAAGAATTAACACTGTATAATCGGACAAAATGTACAGTTACAATTACTTCCAATCATTTAGATGGTACAGACAATGATTTTCTAAAATTCAAATAAAGCAGAAGTCTAAAGTTGTAGGACATTACTTTGTGAGGAATACGAATAGCATTTTTCACTACTTTTTAAGAAATCAGTCTTATGACTGATTTGATGTGGCGCTCATGATCTCCTCTCCAGCACTAAACACTCCATTTCAGAGTAACAGTGCACCCTACCTCCTCAATTATTTGCTGGATGTATAGTAATCTTTTTTTTTTTCCTGCTACGGTTTTTACCTTCTAAAGCTCTTCTTAATGCATGTACTATCATCCTATCCCTTTCTGTTGCCAGTGTTCTCAATTTGTTGCTTTCATTGCGAGTTCTATGAAGAACACCTGTTCATTATCAGTATGCATAATTTTGAACATTCTTCTGTAGCACCACAAATGCTTCAATTCTCTTTTGTTCCAGTTTCCCCACTGTTCATGTTGCAGTTACATACAAAGTTGTGTTCTAAATTAACAGTCTCAGAAATTTCTACCTTTCATTAAGGATGAATGATAACAGTATACTCCTATTGGTCATAAATGTGCTCTTTGCCTGTGTCAGTCAGCTTTTTATGTCATTCTTGCTTCACTCACCATGGATTATTTTGATTTCAAAGTACAGTAAAACCCCTTTTTAACGAATCTCAGGGGACTCAAATATTTTTTCCTTAAAAAGGGGTTTTCCTTAAATAGGGGTTTTGCCCAGGCACACAGAAGGAATGACCCAGAATCATTATTCAAGCATTTTTAGGAGATATAGTAGATATTTAATTGCAAACTTACCAATTAACTGCCAAAAATTTTAATACATTATAAAAACACACATTTCACAAAACACATTCATATTACTGTTTTTAAAAAAAATCAAAAAGAGTTGTCTGTTTTCTTCTTCCAGCATACTGTAATGCGAGAAGTTGTCTCTCAAGGTTGTTGATATTTGCCAGAATTGCCTCGTCTACATTAAAAGTGGAAAAGTAGTTTCTGACTGTGTCAAGTCCTTCCACAGCAGCTGCGAAGCTTGGTGCAATGGCCTCTTCATCATCATCATCACCTTCATCGTCGTCACCACCGCCACAACCTGGCACCTCAGAGTGTTCCCTCATTACAATTTCACACATCTCACTCACGTTCATCTCAGTTGTCGAAGTTGAAACGTCATTATCACATGAAACAAAGTCCTCAAATGTTAAATCTTCAGGAACATCTGCAATTTTCCATTCTTCTTCAGGAACAATGTCATCCTCTTCTGCAACATATGTAGTCTTTGCACAACCAGCCTTTGCAAAACAATTTAACACTGTCTGCTGCGTTACACAATTCCATGCAGCAACAAACATGTGCATTGCTTGTAAAATATTTAGTTTCATTACCTGCTTTCTTTCCAGATAGGTAATCGATTTTTGGACAACTGCTGCTCTGTATTTCGCTTTGACAGAGTGTATTATGCCTAGATCGAGAGGCTGCAGATGGCTAGTGCAGTTTGGTGGGAGAAACACAACTTTTATGTTTCTCAAAAATTGTGTTTCTTTGGGATGTGCAGGGCAACGATCAATAATCAGCACAATTTTCCTCCCTGATGCACCCATCTTGGCATCTAAACACCTAAGAAATCTTATAAAGATTTCCGTCGTCATCCATGAATTATTGTTGTACTCATACGTACAAGGTAGTGTTTTGATATTTTTAAAACACCTGGGTGTTTTGAATTTTCCAATAATCAGTGGCGCCAACTTCTCACTTCCGTCACTGTTAACACACAACAGTGCTGTCATCCTGTCCTTGCTCTTCTTACCTCCGTGGCATTTTTCTCCCTTCACAGAATACGTTTTTCCGGGAAGTAAATTATAAAACACGCCAGTTTCATCTGCGCTGAATATGTCTCTGGGCTCATAATCCTGTATTAAACGTGGTAGTGTAGTGCTTTTCCAGTAGTCTACTGTTTCTTTATCAACAGCCTCACTCTCGCCACTTGTATTCTGCAGTGTGAGGTTATGACGCTTTTTAAAGCGATCTAACCATCCGTTTGATGCACAAAAATTTTGTACACCTATTCTGACGGCAATTTCACGAGCCTTCTCTTGAAGTATATTCCCACTTACAGGAATGTTGCCTCTTCGTACGTCATGGAACCATTTTAAAAGAATATTTTCAACTTCACTGAACGTCGAAGTTCGAATGTTCTTCCTTGCCGATCCCGTGGAACCGCTAGCTTCAGCATTTAAAAGTGCTTCTTTGTTTTTCAGAATGCTGAACAAAGACGATGGTGCTAAATCGTACTTCTTCGCCATGTCCGAAAGTTTTACATTACGATTATCTTCCACGTCATGGATGATGGTCAGCTTTTGTTGGATTGTGAGTGTCTTGCGCTTGCAGGCCATGACTCCACAACAATAAAACTCCGTAAAACAGATTATTTCCGTAAAATAACCAATACAACACTTCGCGGCGTGCACTTCGTATAAACAACTGACGTCAGATCACGTGACTACTAATGCGGAAACTGCGTTCTGATTCGTTCGATACTTTTTCCACTATCGCTACGCTGCAATTCGATCTATACACAGCCCGTGTCGATCAAAAGAATCGATTAGTTACCTTTTCCTGCCAACGTACGTCTTTAACACAAATAAAGAAACTGAAAGAAACCAGAAACTCGCTTTCACATGTTAGGAATTTCGTAAAAACGTGATTTTAATTTGAAGGGAGTTTCATCTTTATTCCTTAAAAGGGGGTTTAGTTTAAATCGGGATTCGTTAAAAGCGGGGAAAAATTACATTGTTCTTATGGGAGTTCTGCCGGGGCCGACGGAAATATTCGTTAAAAGCGGGTTTTCGTTAAAAGGGGGTTCATTAAATCGGGGTTTTACTGTAGTAAAATTCTTTGACTTCATGTCATTATCACCAATTTTGAGGTAAAGTTTCTTAAAACTTACATTTCTACAACTTATCTAACTAGTAATAACTCATCATGTCTATCAGTCATATTACAAAATAAAAAGCTCTGCTACTGCATTAGCCATACAAATTCCTTTTATTGCAGGACCAAATACAAGCAATTTTGTGATGGTGTAGTTGCATCCTTAGATATTTGTGGTTATGAAATATGAAATTTATGAATTAAAGTAGTAGGTATTCTTAAGCAAATGTTCTACTTTGTAACAAGTCAATTTAAGTGGGTATGTAAAATCATACACCATCCTAATGTTGGAACATCATACTTTTTAATGGCAAAATGTTAGATTAATTTCACACACACACACACACACACACACACTGAGTATGTGACTGTATCATTGCAAAACCTGTCATATATGATCCTGTAATAAAAGGAATCTGAACAGGTAATCCAAATAACACAATTTTTATGAGTTTTATATTTTTAATATAGTTTCAACTTTAATTAACTGTACAATCAATTATTTTAGTAGCATAGGAACAAAATTACAGAATTTTTTTTACTTCTGAGTGAGTTTATTGTTTTGCTAATTTCAAAGGCAGAGGTGGGGTATTTTAATTGTATCAAATTGCATAGGTATGGCCTCATGCATGAATAGCCTTGCTTCTTTTAATGAACACCAGTTACTATTTTCATCGCAACATTTAAAAACTGAACATTAAAACATTGCCACGAGTCTTCCGACCAAATGCGTGGTGTAGTCATTAGCATCAGAGATTGTTGTGCTTGCGGTCCCCAGTTCAAATCCTACCATGGGCAGAAAAATTTATTTCTTTATATTTACTAATTTTAGAATGTTCTACTTGTTTCTTATGTATGATGTATTTGTAAGTTCAGAAAATTATTTCTATGTATAAATAGTGGAGCACTCCAAGCAGGAGGCCGTCTATACTGAGTGTAGCAGCGGCGGAAAGTATTGAGGCGCTATGCTACAATGCCTTTCGAGAAATCCATTAGCTGAACACAACAGCATGAATGAAATTTCAGTCCTCATTGAGTTAGGTGACATTACAGTTCAACAAAGAGGAGATCCAGCATTATTACAAACCATAGAGGCCTTGGAGAAAGGAGAACCGACCAAAGGAGAACTTCAACTTATAAATGGGACATTGTATAAGATCAACTATGATCCACTGGGCCCCAAATGGGTACTAATTGTTCCAGCTCATCTCCAGCCAGCTATTTTCTAGTATTTCCATGATTCTCCAATATCCGGTCATCTGGGATTTGTGAAGACCCTACATAGAATCAGACGCAGGTATTACTGGCAAGGTATCCCCTGGAAGGAGAGACAGAGACGGAAACATGCTGCAATTACCTCCAGGTCATTTGGTACCAATTTCACCTGCAGTAGCTCCATTCCACTTGATATGAATTAACCTTTTAGCTAGGTTTCTGAAGATGACAACTGGTAACCAATGGATAATAGTCTGCAGTGACTACCTCACCTGCTACATTGTCACCAAACCCTTGCCGACTGCAGAAACTCCAGAGATCGCAAAATTTCTAGTAGAAGATATTATTTTGAAGCATGGTGCACCATGTGTGATGATATCTGATCGAGGAAAAGTATTCATGTCAAAACTAGTATCAGAGGTAATGTCACATTGCAACATTTGTCCACAGAATCACAACTGCATACCATCCTCAGACAAATGGTCTTACAGAATGTTTTAACAAGAGATATGCTGATGATGTACGTCGATGTTGAGCAGAAGGACTGGGATACAATACTGCCAGTCATGCCATTTACTTATAATACAGCAAGGCAAGACACCACAGGCTTCACGCCATTTTTCCTGCTCCATGGTCGTGAGGTTGAGATGATGATGGATACACTGTTTCTGTTCCAACCTGATGACACTCAGGGCAATTAACTGAAACAGCTCATCACCAGGGTCGAAGAAGCAAGACAGCTGGCTCGCATACGGACACTGGACACCCAGGAGAAGGATCATCGCCGGCCGCGGTGGCCGAGGTGACTGAGGCGCTCCAGTCACGGTCAGCACGGCCACTACGGTCGGGGGTTCGAATCCCCCCTCGGGCATGGATATTTGTGCTGTCCTAGTTCGTAAGTAGTTCATAAGTAGTTTGTAAGTTTAGGGACTGATGACCCCGTAGTTAAGTCCCATAAACTTAACAAACATTTGAACATTTAGAAGGATCATCAGTGGCATGATTATGACCATCAGTGGCATGTTTACAAGCACTGACCTGTTGTGTACAGCCCAAGAGATTTGGTATGGATTTTTACCCCTATATGGAAAGTTGGGCTATCGGAAAAGTTACTGAAGCAATACTTAGGTCTGTATCATGTCATACACTGTCTGGCAGAAGTCACAAACCAAGTTGAAGATTATGAGCCATCCTTGAAACGACAAAAACATAGAGATATTGTGCATGTTCTCCATATCAAGTCTTACCATGATCTCAAAGAACAGATAGACAGAAATGGCCTGTTGTCCAAGGACTCTGAAGACTGTTACGATAATGAAGAAGCCGCAACAGGAGAGTCTGGTACTGGTTATTGTCACTGTAAGGAAAGCATGAAGGCAGAATGGAAAGATTCCCTGGAACTGCCATACGGGGACCCATGAGAAGATCCATCAGGACACTGCTGATATCTAACGTTTCATTTATTTTGATGCCAATGCAGTCATCTTGTGCTATTGGTTAACCTGTTTTCCTTTTAATAATATTCCAAGTTGGGTTAATTTTATTGTCAGAGGTATCATACTAAACTGGGACATGATATACACACTTTTGGACTTTTAAATAACTTTCCTTATGTAGAACAGTAGTTTTTATAATATTTGACTGTTTCTAGAACATTACTCTTCTTTACTGCTAGATATAGTTCCCTTTTCTGGTTACAAGATATTGTATCTTGATACATATTACAAGCATTATATTCCAATGCTCCTAACTTGTGGCACTCCTACACTCTGAAACAGTTTGCCTTCATACTGAAACTATCTTGCAATTAGGTGTTTTCTCTTTTATGTTCACTATTAAAAAAATAAATAAAGTGTTTTAATGTGTGCATAATTTGCAATTAAACAGCTGTCTACATCTTATGCAGATGAAATTGCCCCACAACATACGGAAAGAAGAAGATGAGCTTACCTCTATGCGACTCTTCCTGCTTTTGCGCAATCGGAAAGTCTTCCTGCTTTGTGCCTTAGATCTTTGGAGTCGTGGTTTGTCAGTACTGCGACTACTCATCTCTCCAGAACTCCCTTCAGTGGGACTACCAGGACTTAAAGGAGTTACTGATGTTTCACCTATAAGATTTAAAACAAGTGCTTTAAAAAATAAGTCAGAGATCTCACTGTAATTTTCTCTAGTTTTATGACAGGAAGACTGTCAAAAATATTCTGAAAAAAACACTCAATCCTCTGGTCGACTCAAAGAATGACACTATAATAATAATAAAACCACCAACAACACTAAATTCTTTGGTCATCCATCTAATTGGCATCAGTTTTGTAACTGACATCTGTTGCAAGTGATTAACTGCAGTAGTACAATTGTTAATGTAAAAAACTATCTACTGTCTACAGTGCAAATTTTTTATTTATTTTCAACTTGTTTCAATCCATGGTTGGATCATCTTCAGGATATGTGGCTTCAGAGATGGTGCAGTGTTATGGGTTCCCCTATGTGCTATCACTGGTAAAACTCATAGCTCCTGCTCTGCTCCTTATCATCTCTGGAGCCGCATGTCCTAAAGATAATCCATCCATGGATCAAAAGTAGTTGAAAAATAATACAAAGTTTGCACTCTAGACTATTTTTAATATAAACAAATTTAAAAAGAGTGCTTTTTTTAATATATATAATCAGTCTAGAGTGCAAAACTGTCTTTTTATATCCAACTGGTTTGGACCCAATGTCAACATCTTCAGGATGTTGCTCCGCTCCACACCATTTTGAAGCAACATCCTGAAGATGGGCCAACATTGGGTTGAAACTAGTCAGAAATAAAAAGACAATTTTTCACTTTAGACTGTTTTTAATAAATAAAAAAATTATCATAAGGATGCTGTTATCCCAAAGGAAACAAAAATGTTTCCAACAATATACAGCAATATAGTTTGATTCAGGCATTTTTTAATTTATTTAACATTCTGCAAACTGTAATATAGATGAAGAGGGAAGCTACAGTGCATATAAACTTGTATGAGAAACTGCTCATACATACCTACATAAAGTGCATAATAATAAAGTTGGAAAATGACAACATTATTTTTAATTTTACATATAGTGTACTTCAAGCATGACAATAAAAAAACAGCTGTTAATTATATTCATGTTCTGTTGTCCAAAAATTAAAGCAACAAACTGTTTTTCTCCCTCCTGTGTCAAATTCATGATATAATAATATAAACTGCCACAGATGTTTGTACAGTCATGTTCGACACAGAAGATCGGATTCTGGTCAGTGTACATCCACGCTAACAATGATATCAGGTCACTTATAAAATGGAATGGTACTTTTTTGGGTAGTTTCACATCCACAATCACTGAGTGCACATTCACACACAGTGCTATATGGCACAGAGAAGACAACGCCAGACTCTTTGCAGTGAACAGCCATAGCAAAACAATGGAAGCAAGATAGTTGAAATAGATGTTACCTCATGGCATAATGAGAAATGTTATGTTGTTTCCTGAATATGGTGACAGTTTATAAAGATCAGGGTAAGGTTAGCCACTTGTGATGCCAGAAAAGGAGGACTGTTGTTTAACTGTATGGAATGTTTTTACTGCAAGGAAACAGGCATCTGACCTTGCAGCATCTACTGGAAAAGTTGTATCAAGGCAAACAGTATAGGCCTATATCTTTGGCAAAGTGGCCTTTATTATCATAGCCCTGCTGTACAAATATTCCTGATACAACTTCACAGAAGGAAATGTCTCTGAAGTGATTTATGCCGATATGATGTTAAACCCTTATCTTTCTTCCTTTGAGTGTAATTGTCAATATGCCACCTGGATGGTCAAATAGTGGGCCAATACTCTCTTCACAGATGAGTCCCAATTTGGTCTGGAGAGAGATTCTCAATGCATTCACATTCAAAGGGAATGAGAACACATTTTCATGACCCAAACATTGTGGAAAGATACCAATATTGAGAAGGACCTCTAATTGTGTCAGCAGGAATTATGTTGACTGCTTGAACAACTCTTCATGAAATTGTAGAGGTTAACGGGCAAGATTTAACTGATACCAGGTATTGTAACAAGATCTTGGGACCTCATGTGTAGCTGTCTCGAGGAGCTGTGGATCCAGTCATTGTATTGATGGAAGATAATGCTTGGCCCCATAGAGCATGGATTATCGATGTTTTCTTGCTGGGTAAGGCCTGCTTGTTCTCCCAATCTACATGCCAGGGATGCACTAAGAGACGGGCTGCATCATATCAGAATCCACCAACCACTCTCCAAGACTTGTGAGAAGGTCTGTAGGAGAATATTATTGCTTCACCATGAGATTGATGACACGTGTCACATTCCCTTGTCATTGTCAGACCTGTATTCTTGCCAGAGGTGGTCACACCCAATAATGACTACATCAACTAGTTTTGAAATGTACGTACAAATCTGTAAAGTTAGAAAAAAAAAGAAGAAAACACTGTTTCTACCATTATGCATGTTGCAGTTTTTTTTGTTAGGTATTCTTTACATTGTTTCTATTTTATAATCACATGTTTCTACTGTTTAATGACAAATTAAATGAAATCTTGCAAAGTTTACTTTTGCTGCCTTTAATTTTTGACACAAGAATAAGCAAAAGAAAATAATAGTGTAGCAATATTTCCAAAATAACAATTACACATGATGTGGGATGTTTCAAAATGATTATAAATAAAATATCTAATAATGAAAAGTCGAGTTTGGAATTCAACAGTGTAATAAGGACAGTTTACGACTCACTGCAAAGATGTATGATGAGCTGTGACAAGCAAATAAAAAATACACATACATGCGACTCTTAAGCTCTCGGCCATAGGCCTTCCTCAGAAGAGGGCAGACACACAATGACATAGGTACACTTAACAGTCACACAACTGTCATCTCCAGCTGTTGCATTCGGTCACACTCTGCAGTGAGGGAACTGGAGGAGAGGGGAGGGGAGGTGGGGAAAGGAAGGTTGTGTCACGATGGTGGGGATGGATACAGCACGACCTTATAGAGAATGTAAGTACTAGATGGGTGGAATGACAGGCAGCTTAGGATTGGAATGGGGAGGCGAGGAAAGCAAAACAAACATGCACATGAATGCACACAGATGTACTGTAAGGATACTCCCATGTGTGTAGTTCAGAAAAACTGGTGATAGTTGGGAGGGTCCAGATGGCTCCGGTTGTGACGCAGCCATAGACATCCACAATTAAACTTTCACTCTGCAGCAGAGTGTGCACTGATATGAAATTTCTTGGCAGATTAAAATTGTGTGCCAGAGCCCAGGTTTAAAACTGGGACCTCTGCCTTTCACGGGCAAGCACTGTACCATCGAAGCTATCTTAGCACGCTTCATGGTCTGTCCACACAACTTTACTTCTGCCGATACCTCACCTCCTACTTTCCAAGCTTCACAGAAGTTCTCCTGTGAACCATGCAGGAATAGCACTCCTGGAAGGAAGGATATGGTGGAGATATAGCTTAGCCAAAGCTTAAGAGATGTTTTGAGAATGAAACTTTCACTCTGGAGCGGGGTGTGTGCTGATATGAAAGTTTCAGTTCCAGCTAGTGAAATGTGAGAAGCTTATAACAGTTTCCACAATAAAACCTTATCATATAACTTGATAGAAAAAAAAAAAAAAAAAAAAAAAAAAAAAAAAAAAAAAAATCTGTTTGTATGTAGAGTATACTAGCAGCAAAACACAACCAATACCTTCACTACACATTAGGAATGGTGATGATACATATGACAACTATGCTAAAGCAGAATGGCTAAACAGATTTATGAAATTCCTTTACCAGAAGATCAAAAGCAACTGAAAAATGATTTAAATAAGATATCTGCATAGTGCAAAAGTTGGCAATTGACTCTAAACATTGAAAAGTGTGAAGTCATCCATATGAGCACTAAAATAAATCTGTTATACAATCGTTTATACAATAAATCAGTTAAATCAAAAGTCTGAAAATTCAACTACATACAAATGAAATACAATTACAAACAACTTAAATTGGAAATAACACACAGAAAATATTGTAGGGAAGGTGAACAAAAGGCAGAACACTTAGAAGATGCAACAGTTCTACTAAAGAAACTGTCTACACTACACTTGTGCATCCTATTTTGGAGTATTGCTATCCAGTGTGGGATTCCCATCGAGTGGGACTGGCGAAGGATACCGAGAAAGTTCAGAAAAGAGCAGGTCATTTTGTATTATTGTGATATAGGGGAGAGACTGTCACAGAAATGATGCACAGGGTGGAAATCATTAAAAGAAAGGCATTATTCATTGTGGCGAGATTTATTTGAGAAGTTTCTGCACCAACCATCCCTTCTGAATGCAAACATATTTTGTTAGCACCCACCTACATAAGAAGACATAATCATGTTAATAACATCAGAAAAATCAGATTGAAAATGGAAAGATTCACGTGTTCTTTTCTCTCAAGCACTATTAAAGAATTGAATAATGGTAGAGAAATATAATAAAAAGCAGTTCTATGCACTGAAATGTATTATCAGAGTATTTATGTAGAGGAAATCAAACATATGCTCTGCTGCATGTTGTGCCACAGGATGGTCTACCTTGCTTTTCGCCGCAGTTTGGCAGTGGTCATTCATCCTAATGGACAGCTGATTAGTGGTCATGCCAATATAGAAATCTTCACAGTGATTGAAGCACAGTTGGTAAATTACATGGCTGCTTTCACATGTGGCCTGGCCTTTGATTGGGTAAGAGAATACTGTGATGGGACTGGAATAGGAAGTGCTGGGAGGGTGGACTGAACAGGTCTTGCAGTGGGGTCTTCCATAGGAATATGATCTCTGTGGCAGGTGGCTGGGGATTGGGGTGTCTTATGAGTGAACTAGTATGTTATGGAGGTTGAGAATTTTGTGTCCCAACTTCGTCGCCGCTTTTGTGTCCCAGCCTCGTCGTAGGTGTCGGTGGCCGAGTGGAATGAGACCGACACGCTGGTGCAGGTACGGAGGGGAGCAGCCAGAAACTATAAACACTCGAGTAAATTAGAAAGAGATATATTGCACAGAATGTAACAATACTTAACTTTTACATAGTACTGCAGAATGTTGATACATAGTTGTTAGAGGCCTGCCTAGTGCCTGTACAATAGCAAAGTCTTCACTGGTGCCTATCTGATTACGAAGGTCCTAACTCGTTGCTATCTCAGTCCGAAGTGCGAAGTGCGAAGTGGCCGATGTCCTTCAGTGGTGGCCACGAGCGGCGTTGTACCAGAGGGCGCTCGTGGCTGTCGTCGGAAGAACGCCGCGCCGTGCATGCATGGCGGCGCGCGGCGAAAGTAGGCGGCGCGCACTTTGTACTTGTGCGACACCACAGAGAAGGTTATTGAACACCACTTTCCCCCTTCTCTTCTCCTATTCCCTGCACCATAGAGCATGATGCAGAGTGTGGTTGTGATGGTTGTGTGGCTGTAAAGTGTGCCTGTGTGAATGCTCTCTATTCTGAGGAAAGACAATGGCCAATAGCTTAAGTGTTGTATGTGTGTGTCTTTTTTATGTGCCTGTCACAGCTCTTCACTTGCCTTTGTGGTAAGTTCTATACTGTTCTTATTACATTGTTGTTATAAATAACATACATTTTTGTCTATGAAAACATTGCTATAATCATTTTAAATACTCGGATTTATTTTTTATTTATTTATTTTTGTTAATTTAATCTAGAACCAAATATGATGAGAGTAACTCAGTACCCACACAGAAATTTATATATGGAGAAGACTCAGTTTTTTAAAAACTTTCTTTATGAGCCACCACCTTGAATTCCCCACAGAGGTGGTCAAATGTTTTACTGGTTGATTACTTTGCTCTTTTCTTTAGAAGTAAAACATTATGTTGTGGATGTTGGAGGTTACTTTTGTTCCTAGTGTTTATTTGCATTGTAGAAAGGTAAAGCAGTCATCAGTCCATAATTGGGTTTGAACACCAAAGCAATTTTACTACACGTTTCAGTATTAGAGCTGATATTTCTTCTTCGTCTTACCTACGAACTGCCTAGTAGGGGAAACTACAGTGTATTGTGTGCTAATTTAAATTTTACTTCCCATTCTGGAGACATCTTAAGATAATGTTGGCAAAGTATATTCAATGCTGGTAATCACATGACATTGGCTTTAGCCAATCACGTGAATGCAAATGTTTTGTCACAATATCTTTGTTGTATAAGGTCAATTACTTTTTCTGAGCAGACAAAAATAGACAACAAGAACCTGTCAACCATAGAGCAGGAACAGAATTATTTATTTACTTCATGGTATGTACAAAACTCTAATCAAGTCATTCTGTGTGGTTTGGATTTCTAATATTAATATCTCGGCACAGATTTTCTACCATGTTGTTGATATTGCTAACATTATCTTGCGAGGCCACCAGAATGGGAAGTAAAATTTTACCAACTTTTAAGTGACAGAGCTCTCCCTAGTCTTTAATTGGTAGAAGTCAGTAAACGTTGGGAGACTTCGTGCCAGCAGTCATTTATTTTTCTGTCTGCAGCCACCAATACTGACTATATAGTGTGAAGAGATATTGTTGTCTGAATTGTTATTGTTTTCCATACACAGTGCTGACTGTTTTTTATTGTCCAATACATCGTTAAAATTTAGCGAAGAGGTAGTTGGTGGTCCATGTCAAGAGTCACCTGCAATGTTTTCTGGTAGGCCTACTATTTTCATTTTGTGTACGAAAAGCATTTAAAGCAGTGGTTCACAACCGCTAAAACAATGCCACAAGAGACCACGTACACCGACTGTCGGCGTGGTGAAGGGGATAGTGTCACGGACTGTGGTGCTGAAGGTCGCTGGTTCAATCCCACCCACTGGCAAAAATTTATTTCTTTGTAATTAATAATTCCAGAATGTTCTACATCCCTCTTATGTTCACTTGTAAATGCTACTTGTTTCTTATGTTAACTGTTCTTCTAATTTCTGGTAAATTCTGTCTGTGTATAAATAGCAGAGCACTCTGCCTCAGAGGCAGTTAGTGCTGCGTATATGTTGAGTTCGTAATAAACCAGCTTTCAATATAAGTGCTGTGTTCAGTTGCCTTCGAAGTCAAGCATGCTCTCATTTCAATGCGACATTGTTTGGTGGAGGTGCTGGGTACCTGTACAACAGCTTCATCACCATGGCTCCGATTAGGCAACGTAAAAGCCGTCGCCTACACGGACTAGAACCAGAATACAAGGGATATACTGAGTACATCCGAGAGTCCATATCATCAGAAGAACAATGGACACGAAACCATCGGTAAGCCAGCTGTACATCAGACACCTGTCGGTGTTCTCTGGAGATGTTGGACAGGATCCCAACAAATGGCTTAAAGAGTTCGACCGAGTCGCCAAGTATAACAGATGGGATCATACGATGTGCTTGGCCAGCGTTTATTTCTACCTGGATGGAACAGCCCAGAAATGGTTTGAGAACAACGAAGACAAGCTGAACGACTGGGAAACATTCCAGACGGAACTTAAGAAGATGTTTGGAGACCACCAGCGACAAATCTGCTCAGCGAAAGAACAACTGAAGAACCGGGCCAACGACATAGTGAGCCGACACAATCTTATATACAGAATGTTTTGGCCCTGTGTAACGTAGTCAATCTGAACATGACTGAGGCGGACAAAATCACGCACCTGATGAAGGGTATTGCAGAAGATATGTACCAAGCTCTTTTGATAAAAGACGTTGCTATGACAGAAGAGTTCATCAAGTGGTTCCAGCGTATTGAAGAGATGCAACAAAGGAGGGTTGGACGCAAGAAGTATGACAGACTCCCCAATATAGTCCCTACGGCCGTTGTGGAAGACCAGCATGACTTCGCTTCTCTCATACAACAAATTGTGAGAGAAGAATAACAACAATTTATGGCAACTGGGACTGTCAGACCGAGCGAGCATCAGATTATGGCCATGCATGTAAGCCCTGTAAGTCACGAGGGAGCCGACATCGCTGAGGAAGAGGTATTTCAGACATTAGCTCCTGTCTGCCCCATCAATCGCACCCGATGTGAAGAATGGCATCGCCTTGCTATGACTTACGCTGCAGCCGCCAAATGGCAGCCCATGAACCGGCCGACGTGACCACAACCAACTCCCACGGTAGCTATGGTGCCCCGCAGAAGAACAGACGTCTGGAGGACGATTATTTTGCTGTAAGACGTCAGCTGTCGGAGCAGTTCTATCCCAGGCAGTCACCTACTGATGAATTCAGTCGACCTATCGGAAGAAGCCCATCGCTGTACGCTGGACAAGGTTGCTCCCCGACGCACCGCTGCCATTCACCGTCGCTGTACAGAGGTACCAGCCGCTCCCCTAGCCACCGCGCCCAGGAAAACTGAGCAAGGCGACCATCTGACCATCTACTTTCTCTGTACTTTCAGATAATTACTGCTGCACACTAAAGAAGACAATGTTCTGTGATACGGGGGCAACTGTGCTGAAGGTCGCAAACGGAAAGTACGTCCAGCCAGAAGGAACTTGCGTTGCAAGAATAACCATCAACAACAGGACCCAGCCATTTGAATTTGTCGTTTTAACAGAATGTAGTCATAATGTCATCCTCGGATGGGACTTCTTTCAAGCATCCCAAGCTATCATTGACTGTGGAAGATCTGAGCTGCAAACTGAGGAAGCCGTTCCAACAGATACGTGTAATACAGAATTTTCTGGGAAGTTATTTGTCGCTGACAATGTGAAGATACCGCCATTGACAATGAGAAGAGTTGCAGTCACAAACACAAATGACTGGTTAAACTATGAAGGTCTTCTTGAAAGTAAAAAGTTTATTAGGCTCACAAAAGAAATTTACATACCAGCGGCTATCATAAGCGTTACCGGTGGTCAAGGAGAGATTTGGATCAGAAATTGTCACGAGCAGTCACAACTTATCCCCAAGGAGATGTGTATTGGGACAGCTGAACCAATCCAGAATGGTGAGCTCAACGTCATCAATGAAGACCCATGCTCTGCTGTTAGTACAGACAACACACTGGAGGAAACAAACATGGAACAGCCAATACGACCTGGACTGACCAAGGAACAATGGCAGCGGGTGTTAGGTATACTAGGCCAATTTTCGGGTGCATTCACACCTAAGCAGGGGAAAAGTCAGATGAAAAGGCCCACGATAAAGCACTGTATCAATACTGAGGATCATCCGCCAATTAGCCAGCGTTCGTATGGAGTGTTGCCAGCTGAAAGACGGATAATTTGGAAGGAAGTGGAGAAGATGTTGCAAAATGACAATATTCAACCTTCGGAGAGTCCATGGTCGTCTCCGGTGGTCCTTGTAAAGAAGAAGGATGGCACGTGGTGATTCTGTGTCGATTATCGGCGACTGAACAGAATTACAAAGAAAGATGTCTACCCATTGCATTGGCGACACCTTAGACTGCTTGAAAGGAGCTACATACTTCTCAACTATGGACATGCAGACAGGTTACTGGCAAATCGAGGTTGACGAAGCTGACAGGGAGAAGACGGCTTTTATTACACCTGACGGCCTCTATGAATTTAAAGTAATGCCATTTGGATTATGTAATGCTCCGGCCACATTCGAACGCATGATGGACAACTTGCTTTGACACCTTAAGTGGAAGATGTGGCTCTGCTATTTAGATGAGATTGTCGTTTTCTCGAAAACATTTGAAGAACATCTGAGTTGCCTGTCAACTGTGTTGAAGTGTGTTCAGACTGCAGGACTCCGCCTCAATCCAAAGGAGTGCCTCTTCATCACCAAAGAGCTAAAAATCCTGAGGCACCTAGTCAACGGAGATGGTGTCCGTCCTGATCCAGATAAAGTAAGGGCAGTCACAGAATTTCCAACTCCTCAGCACATTCGTGATGTGAGAAGTTTTCTCATGCTGTGCTCATACTACCGACGTGTCATAAAATTATTTTGTAATAAAGGCACGTCCATTACAAGAACAAAACGCCAAGTTTTACTAGGATGAGACAAAAGAAAGAGCTTTCCGGGAACTTAAGGTAGCTCTAACTTCCGCACCAATGGCGCAAACATAAGGATGCCGACTGCCTTTCGAGGAATCCATTAGTGGAACACAACACCATGATTGAAATTTCAGCCCTCACTGAATTAGATGACGTTACAGCTAAAAAGAGGGAAGATCCAGCACTATTAAAAATGATAGAGGCCTTGGAGAAAGGAGAACCAACCAATGGAGAGTTCCAACTTATAAATGGAACATTGTATAAGAGCAACTACGATCCACTGGACCCCAAATGGCTACTGGTCGTTCCAGCTCATCTCCAGCCAGCTATTCTCAAATATTTTCACGATGCTCCAATATCTGGTCATCTGGGATTCGTGAAGACCCTAGACAGAATCAGACGCAGGTATTACTGGAAAAATCTCTACCGATCTGTCAAGCACTATGTGAGTCACTGTAAAGAGTGCCGCAGTTACCTCCAGGGTGTCGGGCCCGGTGGTCTTGGGGTAAAGTGCTTGACTGGAAACCGAAGGTTTGTGGGTTCGAAACCCGGTCGGAATTTTTCAGTATGTACTTTAACCAATCCTTCACCTCTCAACGAAATGAGGAGTCACCAGAAATGACACGTGGTTCGGATTCCACGTTAAGCTGTAGGTCCCCTTTCCCTGGTTGGATAACTGGGGTAGGCTAGGGACACGCAAGTCGCCGAAGTGGCGTCCAATTGAAAGACTTGCACAAGGCCAATGAGCCACATGAAACTTTTATTACCTCCAGGGCATCTCGTACCGATTTCGCCGGCAGCAGCTCCATTCCACCGAGTTGGGATCGATCTTTTAGGGAGGTTTCCGAAGTTGACAACCAGTAACCGATGGATAATAGTATGCACTGACTACCTCACAGGCTACACTGTTACCAAACCTGTGACAACTGCAGAAGCTCCAGAGATCGCAAAATTCCTTGTAGAAGACATTATTTTGAAGCATGGATATCTGATATGATATCTGATCGTGGAAAAGTATTCCAGTAAAAACTAGTATCAGAGGTAATGTCACGCTGTGACATTGTCCACAGAATGACAACTGCATACCATCCTCAGACAAATGGTCTTATGGAATGTTTCAACAAGACATTAGCCGATATGCTTTCGATGTTGAGCAGAAGAATTGGGATATAATTCTGCTAGTCGTGACATTTGCTTACAATACCGCAAGACAAGACACCACAGGCTTCCCACCGTTTTATCCTGCTCCATGGACGTAAAGCTGAGACGACAATGGATACGCTGTTCCCTTTCCAACCGGACGACACTCAGGATGACTATGTTAAATGGCTCATCACCAGGGTCAAAGAAGCAAGACAGCTGGCTCGCATATGGACACTGG
Organism: Locusta migratoria; assembly: GCA_026315105.1. Taxonomy (NCBI): domain Eukaryota; kingdom Metazoa; phylum Arthropoda; class Insecta; order Orthoptera; family Acrididae; genus Locusta; species Locusta migratoria. Next base: position 204,596,956 of record CM048750.1, read on the forward strand.
ACCCTCAGGACAAAGACCATCAGCGGTATAACGACAAGCACTGACCTGTTGTGTACAGCCCAGAAGATCTTGTATGGACTTTTACTCCTGTGCGGAAGGTTGGACTGTCAGAAAAGTTATTGGAGCAATACTTTGGTCCGTATTGTGTCATACGCCACCTGTCAGACGTCACATACGAAGTTGAGGATTATGAGCCATTGTCGAAAAGAGAGAAACGAAGAGACATTTTCAAGTCTTGCGCTTGAAGACACTGAAGAGCAGGTAGGAGACAATGGCTTCTTGTTCAAGGACTCTGAGAACAGTAATGTTACTTATGAAGCCACGACAGGAACGTCTGTCGTCGATAATAGTGGAGGAGGGAAGGATTCCCTTGAACTGCCTTACAGAGAACCTATGGCAAGGTCAAGATCCAGTACAATGCAGCTGGCTCCACAGGTAACATAACAGCGGGTCACTGTTTTTCCAGGAGAGGGAGCAATGCCGCGAGAGACCACATACACCGACTGTCGGCCTGGCACAGGGGATAGTGTCACGGACTGAGGTGCTGAAGGTTGCCGGTTCAATCCTACCCACCGGCAAAAATTTATGTCTTTGTAATTAAAAATTCCAGAATGTTCTACATCCTTCTTATGTTCACTTGTAAATTTTACTTGTTTCTTATGTTAACTGTTCTTCTAATTTCTGGTAAATTCTGTCTGTGTATACATAGCAGAGCACTCTGCCCGAGAGGCAGTTAGTGCTGCGTGTATGTTGAGTTTGTAATAAACCAGCTTTCAGTATAAGTGCTGTGTTCAGTTGCCTTCGAAGTCAAACCTGCTCCCATTTCAACGTGACAATATGTTCTGTGAAAGATATAAAATTTTAAATATTTATTAATTTTAATTATTAATTCCTTCGTACAAGATCGGTCAATCATTTAAATTTCAAGAAAAAGTTTTTATTATAATAGTTCTGTTAGAACTAAAATTTAATTAAAGCTTAGCAAATTTGTTTAAGTTTTAATTAAATTTTAGTTTTAACAAGGTTTATCTTTCTTGAACCTTGTGGTCCTTGCTCAGAACAAAGGAATCAACATGGTCCCTCTTCTAAAAAGGTTGTGAGCCACTGATTTAAAACTATGCACACGACTTCTGCTTTCATGGAAACATGCCATGGATATGGTGCCAGCATTGCAAGGGGCAGGCTTGGCTTGTTCAACCAATTAGCTTCTCTCCCCACAGCAGCCAAAGTTTGGGGCTCAGATTGCTTCTTCTGCTCCCTGTTACTCTTTCTTTACTCTGCCATCTACAAGTGAGCACACAGTAGTATTCACATGGATTCTGATCCACAATTCTTTTAAACAATTTTCACATAAACAGTTATTACCAGAGGTGAAAAATGAAAGGTGAAAAACTTAAAACAGGCAAGAGATTTAATCTGAGACTTTTTGAACATGTAGCTTGGCACTTTACTAGTGAGCCAGAGAGATTGGGCCTGATACTTCAAAAAACTACACAAAAGGGTAAACTTATTATGAGGTTGTTGTGGCTGCACTTCATTATTAAAATCTGGCTACATGAAGTTTTAAGATGGCACTAGAGATTGTTGTTTCAGAACAATTGTCACAATGAAATGTTTCAATAAATCATAACATATGTTTACTGCTAATGTATTCTTCTAATTTCATAGATCACTTAAAGGTCAGCCACAGTCGGATAGCCATGTGAGTTAAGAAGCCTTACTGTGGTGTGCGTGGTTGTTCACTGTCAGAGGTTTGAATCCTTCCTCGTGTGTGTGTGTGTTTGTGTGTGTGTGTGTGTGCGTGTGTGTGTGTGTGGTGTTGTTATTCTTAGGATAAATTAGTTGAAGTAGTCTGTAAGTTTATGGACCAATGACCACTGCAGTTAGGTCCCATAACTTTACAAACATTTGAACTTTAGGTCAAAGTAACATCCTTAAAAGATGCTTAAATTCAAATTTAGTTTCCAAAAAGATGCATTGTGCAACATTATGATATGAATTATGCTGAACAACTCATTAATGTTATGAAAGAACTACCATATATAATCTTTCAAGTGTCTACAGTATAAACAAAGAAATTCTTTATTTACAAGGATGATTCAGTTAAATGAATTACACTGTCTTCTCTGAGTGTACATCACAGGATGTTTCTCTTCTTACTAATGTACACGCTGCAACATGTTAAAAAAGTTCAGTCATCACAATAGGTAGAATTACGGTGAGAAAAGATGGTGACAAAATGTATTTGTTTAAATCTTACCCTAAATCATGAACCAAAATGTGTACTCTGGTGATGCTTGTGCAGTCAATGTGTTAACAGCAAGTAGTGTGGGAAAAAAAAATAGAATATACATATTTAATTGAAAGCAAGCACAACAGTAATAATAATAACACACAGAGAGATGTTACAGACTGGTTGACTGGTATTTGTATTTCTAAGTTTTTCAGTCACCACTGAATACAAATGAAACTTTGTTCCACCCTCAGGATCTGGTCACATGCCAGCTGAAAACAAATACTTTTCATCTAGAATACTTAATGAAACCTGCATAAATGATGTGAGAGGCTACACCAGTACATCCAGTATGACAGATTATGGTTTCAGATAATTTGTTACAACAAAGACATTTTGATAGCATTATCTTCACAGTATTTTGTTTAGTAAAAATTATTTGCCAGAGATTAATAAGTTTCTTGAGAGATGAACCAAGCAACTTGAAAAACTGATGAATTTTACATAAAAAATTATTTTCTTCTTTCAACAATGATATTGGAAGGATAGAATGCCATTCAATACATAGAGGTGTTGAGTTGCGGACTTAGAAAGTGAAAAATAATGTCAGAAATTTTCAGCTATAAAACAACAAAGAATTCCAGAAGTAGTCATCTTTCAGACAAAGTTCTTTTTCAGAAGTAGAAGCTTATTTCACTAAGCCAATTAATTAACATATGCATGGCCTCTCTTATCTCTGGACATTAAGGCCCAATTGGGAGTTGGATCTTAGTGACTGAGAGATAACAGTGGATATTGTGTTGAGTTTTGCTTGGGTGGATGTCTGTGTAAACTGAGTATTTCAAGCATTTTCCCATTGTGGTACTCTGTGACTCAACATCTCCCCTATGTGGTGAGTAACAATCTATCTTCTCCACATTGTTGCTATGCCATCCCTTTTTTCCACCCTGTTATTTAGATTTTATTTGAAACAGAGAGGGAGAGAGAGGGAGAGAGAGAGAGAGAGAAAAAAGAAAAAGAAAAATCCCCTATACCAAGTGCATAGAATTGTAAACTAATTTTTTGCATTTTGAAACAAGTCAACAGATGTACCCCAATACTTACTTAAATAAGCTCAATTACCTAGTCCTAAGTTTTCTAAACCTTTGGGTTCTAAAATACAGAACTAGTTTGTCTTTCTTTCGGTCAAAAGTAAACACAGCCAGGTATAGCATATAGAATAGTAAAGAGGTACAACATAATCAGTTACTTGTGAACTAAGTATGTCCAACTAAAAAACTTATATCATTACTGCTTCATCATCAAGAAACTGAATAATTTAACTAGCATACTAAAAGTAGCTCTGTAGGATCAGCAATAAAGAAGTGAGTGTCAATCACTTACTCTAGAAAGACATGTCAACAAATAATTATAAATTTCAATGATGTTTATTAACTCAGATAAGAACAGAATTGAATGTAAATATCATATTTCAGGAGATAAATAAATTATGCAGAGTACTTACTTCAGGTAATATATAGATCTCCTACAAAACTTAACACACTAAGGTAAAGAATCAATAAGTTATCAATTTAAAACTGTGCATTGCAAAAGTACTAACTCTTCAACTTTGTATTTCTATACTGTCTATGGCATTTTTAATACAGAAAGAATGTAGTCTATCTTCAGCTATCTCTTGATATTAAAATGTAAAACATTTGTGTTATGTTTAACATCAGTCTTTTCTCAACCAGCTGTGCAAAGCTTCACTTCTGTACTCACTTTAATAACTTTGAAAGAAGAAATGAGTGAATTATGACTAAGAATGTTACATACTCATTGTTTATATCATAACAAGTAATATGTGTTGTTCTTATAACTTCTGATAATATATTGACTTTACAGTACCGGTATTTTGCTAAGATTGATCATGAGATCACAATAAGTAAGTGAGTAAAGTGGATTACTGGAATGAGAGAGAAAGAAAGACAGTGAATTTTCTTATTCCTTAGTCACTGGTCAAGATACCAGAAGATGCATTTGAAGAAGGCAATTACATAATGAAATAAAAATAGGAGATAGGCTAGATAGTAGAATTTCACTTTGAATTTTATTTACTTAAATCTTGTCATTTTTCAAAACTGAATCTTGGTTTTAAAATCTTCTTGATAAGTAAGTAATACTATTAGTTTTTATTTGTAATAGAAAAAAGTATTGAGTATAAGCCAAAAGTACAGATGTGACTAATGAAAATTGAAAAAGACAGAAAGGTTCTTAAACAAGATAGCTTTTATTGTTAGAAAAGACAGGGAAGGCATGCACATTCTCCTTCTTATTTGTCATTCTAGAAAGCTTACTCAAAGAACAAGCTTACGTCATTAATATATAGGAAGTGGACAAAAATATGGAAGCACAAATGATACGACACATTTTCCTATCTGTATGGTATAAGAAAACTGTTGGCACATAAAACAACTTCCAGTAATCTTGGAATGGATCAACAGGATCTTATGCTGTTATTCTTACAAAATGCTGGCAAAGTCAAGTCTGATTCTGGAGGTCAACAGCAATGGTCTACCCTTCTCTCTAAAGCAAACCACAAAGTCTCAGTAATATTGAGATATGGTGACTATGGTAACCAAGGAAGATGTGACAATTCATTCTTGTGCTCATAAAACCAGTCCTGAATGATACTAGTTATATAATCAGGGGCCCTTTGTTCTTGGTTAAAGCATCGTCACTGGAGAGCAAACATTGTACCATGGGGTGTTATTGATCAACTGAAATGGTTACATAATCCTTGGCAGTAATACAGTCTTACAGAGTACCCATGGAATACATGGCTGCCCAACTCCTCGAGAAACTCCTATTATTTCCCTCTTTGGATACAAACTAAGTCAAATGTTGGAAACAGTATGTGCAATAATACTTATCCACTGAAATAATTTTCTTCCATTGCCATATCATTTCAGTTTTATGCCTTTGGAATATTTTTCTTTTAAGGAGTGGTTCTGGAATTTTAGCTCATCTTTTAATTAATCGTTTGTGAAGCTCTCTTCATGTTGTTTTGGGATCAATAGACATTTTTCATGATCATTCGAGACATACTTTCATCAATGTTGTGGCTTAGTATCTCGAGAACCAGTAAACATATTGGCTACATTGGTTATGGTGGAGTTTAGTGTACAAGAAAAACAATTTGCCCATGCTCAAATTAACTTAGCTTCAACATAATGAGGTCAAAACTGCATAGAACACTGTTCTCACTGTAACTAGCACTTGTAGTGCTGTGAAGAAAAACAACAGTATATGCAGGCTTGGCTAGCATCTGTATTTATGTTCAAGCAGTTATTTTCATAGTTTTTCCATATTTTTGTCCAACCCCTGCAGTACTGAGGGGAAAAAATTCATCTTCAATTACAATTGTACATATTAATATGCAATTTACATTATGCAATTGTTAATTTTATTTTGACTTTTAACTTAGTGTTTTCATTAAAAAAGAAATGAAAATAATCATGTGTGTTATTACAGCAAGACTTATCATCTGCTGCATTTAGTAAAAGTGCACTAGCTACAATACTTACAATAACCATAGGAACATGCAATGATCATAACACTAATGTGCACAATGATATATTAATTTATGGCAGTTTCTGCCAAGGAAAACAAAAGATTAAAATTTTCCAAAATACTGCCAAAAGTCTTGTATTAAATCATAAGGAAAAATAAGAGTCAAATAGTGTTGCTCCTAAGTGCCATAAGAATCATAACAAACTTAATTTATGTAGTTTACAAGCATTATCAACTTTAAACAGCATGTTGAACTCATTGCTGTAACAAATGTTACTCTTTTAAATATGTAGTGCAATTGCGAATCTAATTTTTTAATAGGTAAATCCAAAATAAACTATTCCATTTTGTAAAAAATGGAGTGTATATATGCGAAAGATGACCATCATATCTATCCATGGAACACTAAATTCCCTGATTGTATTTTGAATGTCATCAGCAGTATGTTCGTTAAAAGGAAGAAGATAAGTTCCTGCATCTTCTAATGAAGATGAGATAAGGGACTATACATCGGGAAAGCCTCATAAATGTTTAGATTTACTTAAACTTTGATGTGCAAATTAATACATTTTTTTGAAATTTGAATTACTTTGTCAAACTGCAAGACTGTTAAACTCAAAGTTAATATTTTCCATGTTTTGTTCCTAACAATAGCATATTTTAATGTGTTGTATGATGCCACAAGAATTAAATTTTATAGGTAACACGCACACCACTCACTCACTCAGACACACACACACACACATACACACACACACACACACACACAGACAGACAAAACCATTTATATCTCAGAGAACTGATAGTTATTCACTTACTTCTAAGAATGTAAGAGAATTTTGTAATGAATAAAAACTATTTACTACAGATTCCACTGTTCACCCTCCCCCTGCAGATGCTTATGGATGAGAAGTAAGTGAAGAAAGACCACAGAGGAGGTTGTTTTGTCTACCTGCAGGCCCCCATAGACAGCTTACAATGATACTTTGTCTTCACATCCCCCGAAAATCGGTTGTGAAATTTTGTTAATTTGCTTTTGCAGTGGTTTGTTAGCACCATAAACAACACTCACCACATTATTGCCTGATAATGAATGTGTCAATGTTAAATGTCATTGTGTTTCCATTTCTATTACTCCACCACCATTTTGGTACAACCACTGCATTTTAAGGTTTGCCTGGCTAGAAAATCTGTGATCCATCTTTTTTGAAAGTGAAAATTCCTCAAGCACTTGAAAACACATATAACTTTTTCACCATCAAAAATAAACTAAATATTCACAACACTGAAAAATGAATCATTCACCAGGAACAAGATATAATTGAAAATCAGATACATAAAGCCCATGAAATAAAAGAATACCCTGATCCTTTTTTAAAAAAAAATTATACCTTGTAATCAGAATCAAAGTTTGAGATCAATTTTTTGGAAAAAAATTTTATTTATTGAAGTGATTGGGGATCACTTGTCATTGTTGTTCAGTTGCCACCATACAATACTAGTGTGCAATGCAGTTGTAGTGAGTTTAGCAACTTTATCATAAAATGCCTACCATGAAACTTGTTCGACAAAAACTTAGACAACTGAACACCAATGACAGAATAATTATAAAATCAACGAACAAATACAAATCACGGACATTAATGCATGGAATAAAACGTTACAGATCACTGGAGTAAAAGCACTTAACACTGAAATTTACCACTTCCCCTTTAGTGTCAACAATATTTTTTGTAGAATCAGACATGTCGTCTAGACAGGGTCACAACTGGTCTTGCGCAGGCTGGTAATGGGTCATCAGTGGTAGCCTCTGATCTCTATTGTGGCTGCTTTGTGGTGGGTGGCAGTGCAGCTGAAGCGACTGTCAAGTCTGTGGTGGGTGTGTCCATGGATGAGTCGTACTGGTTTGAGCCTATTGGTGGTGATGGTGGTTGTAATGGTTTGCATGCTGCGTCATGTTATAAAAAAGACATAGTGACATTTATGTTGCTCATCAAAAACAAACAGATGACAGGTATGTTTACCCATTCAAATGTTTCATTCTGAGATAAAGATTCCAATTCTCTTTCCATTGCTTCTTTCCAAAATTCAGAATCTGTTTGCCTCTTATGCTGTTATTGGCTTATCATTAAAAGACTGAGCAGCATATAACTCATAATCTGTATACTCTTTCAGTTTTGTTATGCGAGAACAATATCTTACATTATTTTCTTTATCTTCTATCTCACTGTCTTCACAGATTATCTCCTGTTGCACTTGAACTTTTTCTTCCTCTTTGTCACTCTCTACTTCTTTGTCCAATGTACTGACATCTGAGTTAGATACAGATAACTTTTAGAGTCTATACTCTCTCGGAGGTTGTTTCTATTTTCAAAGAACACTACATCACTGCTTGTAACTATATCTTTGTTCACTGGATCCATTAATCGGTAGCCCTTTGAATTCTCACAGGATACCACAAAACTGTACCTTATTGATTTTGGATCTCATATTCCTCTCAACTGTTTCTGGATTTGTGCCACTGCTTTACATTCACAAACTCTAATATTGCTTAGATCTGGTTTCTTCCCTATCCATGTCTCATAAGGAGTTGTGTTCCTTACAGCTTTTGTTGGTGATCTATTGTTCAGATATACAGATGTTGACACTGCATCAGCCCAGGAGTTCTTCAGTAACCTTGCATCAGTTAGCATGAATCCTTGCTTTTTCAACTAAGGTCCTGTTTGTCCTCTCAACAACCCTGTTTTGAAGGAAAGAAGCTTGGAATTTAATGTCCCATCGACAGTGTGGTCATTAGAGATGGAACTTACGCTCGGAATGTTTGGGTAAGCATGTGGAAGGAATTGGCCATGCCCTTTCAAAGGAACCATCCCAGCATTTGCCTGGAGTGATTTAGGAAAATCACGGAAAAACTAAATAGGGATGGTCGGAGGTGGATTTGAACCACCATCCATGTGAATGTGTGTCTGGTGTGTTACCACTGTGCCACCTCTCTCAGTAACCCCATTTTGAGGTGGGCTGTACCCCTTAGTAGTCTGATACCCATCCTTGTCAGATGTTTCTTGAATTTCTGGTTAATATATTCTGTTCTATTATCAGACCTAACTGTCCTTGTATTCTTTCCTGTCCACCTTTCAGCCATACTGTGATATTCCTCAAATATATCACACACTTGATTCTTAGAATTAAGAAAATAAACACAAATATAATGAGGATAATCGTCAATAAATGTAACAAAATAATAACTTCAACCTAAGGACTCACACTCCATTTGGCCATATACATCCGTGTGAATTAACTGTAAGAGTTCACTGGTTTTACTTTTACTAATCTTGAAAGTTAACCTTGCCTGTTTCCCTTGTATGCATATCTCACAAGGTTCGTTAGACATACTATAATCTTGTAACCCTATTACCATATTCTTCATTAGACACATACTCTTTCTATTTAAATGTCCAAGTCTCCTGTGTCATAGAAAACATTCTGCAGAATACACTAAATGATTAACATAATTACATTTATTGTTAATGGTTCCAGTATCTAATTTAAAAATACTCTTGTCAGTACTTGCTGCAGCTATAATTTCACCGCATTCATTGATTATTTTTCAAATGTAACTGTATTTCCCTTCCTGACAATTTCTCCTAAAGACAGCAAGTTGGTTGCAACTTTTTCAACATAGTGGACATCATGTGCTGTGATTTTATCGCATTCACCATTTACACTGACATGCACATCTAGTTTCCCAGCCAAATGACACTGTAGCTTGCTTCCATCCAGTAGATATCCCCATATTTCCAAATGGGTGTTTTTGCAGCAATCAGTCGTTATTTGTAAGAAACTGTTTTATTTTGCAGATCTAGATTCCGGCAAGTGACTTGCCATTATCAATGCTAAATTAACAAGAAGTTATCGTCTGTATGCATACATTATACATTGACAAATTACAAAAGAGTCAAAAAGATGTTCCTTAAATACCATACATTTTATTTATTTATTTATTTTTTTATGAAAGCATGTTATGCATGCACACTGTATCATCCTTTTTGGAGGTCTGTAATACATTGTTTTCCACAGTTAGATGTAATGCTATTGCCAATAAAGTGGGTTACAATTTGTGTGCTGGAACTGTGTACAACAATGAACCGTATACAACAATGTAAAGATTTAAATTAACCGTTTGTTTGTTTATGACTGGTCTTGTAAAATATGTCATAAAATAGCTAACACACTGCCAAAGTATTTATGTGAATCTGTTAACTATATACAGAAGTTTCTATTTATAGTTATGGTATTCACAAAGAAATATGTCAATGGCTGCTACATATTGCTAAGGAAAGAAGATCTATTGCGTTCCTCCAGGCAGGGCCGGCGCAAGCCCAAGTGCCGCCCCGTGCGAGCTGCTAAATTGTCGTCCCCCCTTTCCGTTTTTTTAATTTCATTTAATATATTTTTTTTTTTTTTTTTTTTTTTTTTTTTTTTTTTTTTACAATATGTTTGTGAAATTTTATTTATACAATTCTGTAGGAAAAATCAGCAATCAATCACAATTTTTGTTATTACTTTTCAGATCTACCTAGGTTTCGGCCTCTCAGTGGCCAATTTCAGAGCTTTTATTATGTGCTTACATCTAAACCGTCATGTTGACAGTTACGTTCAGCACGACGGTATAGATGTAACCATAAAGCACTGAAAATAGCCACTCTGTGCCAGAAATCTATGAAGCTCTGGAAAATAAAAACAGTTGAAACTACCAAAGAGTGGGGCAGAAAATAGCCACTCTGTGCCAGAAATCTATGAAGCTCTGGAAAATAAAAACAGTTGAAACTACCAAAGAGTGGGGCAGAAGATAAAGGAGAGAGGAAGAATAAGGAGATGGAGTAACATAATAATGCAATAAATACACACTCGGGAATCGACGGGGACTGATGTTAGTCCAAATATATTAACTCACTGCACTGCGGTTATTCATTTCAAAGAACTGACACTCACCATCTGTCGTAATTTGCATGTGTCAGTTCTGTCGTGTCTGATTATGAACTAAGGAGTAACAAATTAGTCATCGCCGTATCACGTCACTTTTATGCGCTTTATTTTCATTGTAGCTATTTGGGTGACGCGTGCTTATTTGCCGAGTTGCCAATTTATTAAGTAACAGATCATAAGAAAAATAAAATTTCCTATTCTGCATTCTTGAAGGAGAAAAATTCCAAGTTATGAGTAACGTGCAAGCGCAATACTAATTGTAGATTATATGAAAAGCACTTACTTACTACATCCCAAGTTGCAAGAAATTGGGACGCACCAATTCTTCTGTTCTTGTGAAACGCAACGAAAGTGCTTCTGACCAGTCTTGACTCTCTCGGCCAACTATCGAAACGATTTCTGTAGTTTTCGTTGTAGAGACAACAATACATATTGTCTGGAAAGGCGAAGTGGTGACACGACGGTGTCAGGAACTAGACCACTTGATGCGGTACAGCGAAGCTATGGTTTAACTAGCGCCCAAGAAGATGAAGCAAGAAGCTCACAATAAGTATGTGACCAATGATATGAATAAATGTATTATCAGGCAGTAATTTATATAGCATTACGAACAATAGAAATAAATACGAACGTTGCGAAAACTGCACAACTTTTGGCAAGCAGGAAAGGGCTTCAAAGCTAGCAAGGAAACCCTTAGAATCAATGTTCCGACTATGGATTTTCGTTTTACAAGGTGTCAAAATTAACGTTTTCGTTTCGCGCGGACGAGAAGGCGTTGTCGCTAACAGATCCCACTTTTCAGGTTTTTATCAGAATCAAAGCGACCAGTAGTTTACTTAGACAAAACATGGATACACACGCATTATACAGTAAATAAATGTTGGCAAAGAAATAGTGTGCGAGTAGTATTGTCACACAAAAGTGCTGGTCAGAGTTTAATTGTGTTCATGCAGGCGGAGACAGGTGTTTCAGGGCTCAAAAACCAAAACGTCCGACTATCACTCAGAAAAGGATAGCAAACATTTTCAAAAATACGACGAAACCCAACTTATGCCAGGCTTACTATCAATGTCTGTATCCCTGGAAATTACTCACAGCATATTTACCCATTCGGAATACTTCTAGCCTTTGTAGGTGTTGAACATGTTTGACTGTAGTAATGTTCAACATTTTTTTTCCATAGCGCGGGAAGAATAAAACACTCAACTGCCATTGAAATGCTTAGCAAAATTGCTTCAGGCTTAACATGTAAACGCAGTATCGAACACTGCATTCGAATTTCCAAATTAGATTTCGTCTCTTGCAAAATTAGTTGTGAGTAAACGCACGGCGCGTAATATGCTGGCAGCGCTCCACTCATAAGAATACTGGCGTGTGCGCCAGACTGCTTAGTGGCAAGGCAGAAATTAGCCCTCCTTCCTTCCCTTGTTCAACAGGGGCGGCCAGCATATAGTCAAGACGCCATGCCACAATTCCCGAAGCCGTTCCCTCCGTGGTTTGGTTTCGAATTCCCTCTTGGGAATGAATGTTGACATGGTACTACAGAAAAAATGGGGGCGACAGATTTGCCGCCCCCCGGAAAGTGCCGCCCCGTGCGGCCGCACGTGCCTTGCGCCGGCTCTTCCTCCAGGGTCAAATTCTTGTTTATTGTTACACAAACAATTCTCAAATAATTCCCAAAAGGTTGTATTTTTCATAGTAACTGGGTCATTAAGTAAGTTAGGCCCCACAGATCTTTGGTGGCAAAAGATCTCAAGCTCTTCGTGTAGATCAAGAAATCTCCCCTTCTCACCCTTATGCAGCAACCTCACATTATTTGCTATGCTTGGTATCTGGTGCTTTGTTTGAAGTAGATTGGGCTGCCATGCTTGATCTCTCAGCTGCGTCTTTTCTATCAAGTACAATGTGTTCGGCAAAACTAGTTTCAAACTTCCTTTCTGTCTGCCCCACATAACATGACCCACAGTCCTGGCAGTGTATTAACTATTTTACGACATATTTTACAAGACCATTCTTAAATAAACAAACAGTTAATTTAAATCTTTACATTTATAAAAAAATAGAAAACGGATGACTTACCCAAAGGACTGGCACATCGATAGACACAAATAAAATCACATACAAACACACATACAAGCTTTTGCAACTGTTTGTCGCTTCGTCAGGAAAAGAGGAAGAAAGGAGAGGAGAAAGAGAAGGATATGGGTTTTAAGGAAGTGGAAAAGGAGTCGTTCCAATCCCACGAGTGGAAGGACTTACCTTAGGGGAAAAACAGGAAGGTAAACAAATACACACACACTCACACATATCCAAACGCAAACACACCTAGACAGACATTTGTAAAAAGCAAAGAAGTTGGACAGAGATACCACTTGAGGCAAAGGCTCTGTCCACAGAACCGAGGCAAAGATGCTAAAGATGGTGGGCGGGAATTTAAATTTAGCGGAGGTTGAGACCAGGTGGGCAACGGGAGGAGAGAATAAGCTGAAGGGCAAGTTCCCATCTCCGGAGTTCTGAAAGGTTGGTGTTGGTGGGAAGTATCCAGATAACCCGGACGGTGTAACACTGCGCCAAGATGTGCTGGCCGTTCACCAAGGCATCTTTAGACACAGGGTGATCCTCATTACCAACAAACACTGTCTGCCTGTGACCGTTCATGTGAATGGACAGTTTGTTGCTGGTCATTCCCACATAGAACGCTTCACAATGCAGGCATGTCAGTTGGTAAATCATGTGGGTGCTATAGCAAGTGGCTCTGCTCTTGATCGTGTACACATTCCGGGTTACTGGACTGGAGTAAGTGGTGGTGGAAGGGTGCATAGGGCAGGTTTTACAACGGTGGCGGTTGCATGGGTAGGAGCCAGAGGGTAGGGATGGTGGTTTGGGGATTTCATAGGGATGGACTAGGAGGTTATGAAGGTTAGGTGGGTGGCATAAAGACACTTTTGGTGGAATGGGAAAGATGTCATGAAGGATGGATCTCATTTCAGGGCAGGATTTAAGGAAGTCGTATCCCTGCTGTAGAGCAACATTCAGAGTCCGCTCCAGTCCCGGAAAGTATCCAGTGACAAAAGGGGCTCTTCTGGGGTTCTTTGGTGGAAGGTTCTGGATTTGGGGGGATGAGGAGGTGGCACTGGTAATTTGCTTCTGAACCAGATCAGGAGGATAGCTGCGGGATATGAAAGCTGTTATTAGGTTATTGGTGTATTGGTTCAGGGATTCGGGACTGGAGCAGACTCTTCTGTGACGAAGACCTAAGCTATTACATAGTTGCACATGGTTCAATGTTGCATACAGTTCCAGTTCACAAGTTGTAACCCACTTTATTGGCAATAGCATTATATCTAACTGTGGAAAACAATCTATTACAGACCATCTATGAGGATGATACTATGCACATGCATAACATTAAAAAAAAGTATGGTATGTAAAGTACATCTCATTGACACTTTTCTAATTTGTCAATGTTATATTTCATATAATGTATCAGACGATAACGTCTTGTTAATTTCACATTGATAATGGCAAGTCACTTACCGAAATCTAGATCTGCAAAATAAAGCAGCAGCTGGAGGTGATGGTTGTATGACTGTGTTGTGTGCCTGTGTGATTGCGTGAATGTTCTATTTTCTGCAGAAGGTCATGGCTGATAGCTGAAAGTGTTGTACGTATGTGTCTTTTGCATGTGCCTGTCGCAACTCGTCGCCACGTCTTTGTGGTGAGTTGTAAACTGTCCTTACTATATTATTAACCTCTTAATATATGTATTATTTACAAGATGATGGTTCTTTTTTCACCTATTTTTTATTGCTAGAATGACATATTCAGTGAGGTAAAATAATGACAGTTACAATTACATTATTTTTTAAGTGCTTAACAATGTACTTTTTCATCTCAAAATATCCCATAGTTTAAAATCACGAGTATACTCATGAAATGTTTAACCCTTTATTTTCTTCTTAAAATTACATAAAAAAGTGAATTCTGGGCATCAAAGCACTAACAGTGAATACAAACACTAACCATGAAAATTTGGACCCATCGTTTATATGTTTGTGGCTGTGTGAAATACCCTGAAGCAAGGATCAATACACAAAGTTACACCACAGTCTTTACACATATATATCTTGATTCCCTCCGTGCCTTCTTACTACTGGCACACTACTGCACATCCTACATATTCTTGTTGGATTCTGCTTCTTCTCGGTCAGAGGAATCGCAGATGGGAAATGACGCCCAACAAGTCACGTTGGGGTTCCTTTTGCTGATGGACAGCTTGCTGCTCTGGGTGAACATTCCTCCCCCTGATGATTGGCAATCAGCGACAGCCACGCGAAAGTCAAGAGCAGTGTGCTTTCCTCCATGTTTTTTTATAGAGGACAAACACATTCCATTCTGCTAATTCCAAGAGATGAAAAAATATCTTCTTGTAATACTTCTTACGCCTCTTGCGTGGCAATGGATTGTTTGCAATGTGCTGATCAACTTTATCCACACCTCCCATTGTGTCATTATAAGCAAATACAGCCACTGGTTTGACAAAATGTTTATTTCTTACTTTCCGTGTTTGCATTTCTGAATTGTGGATAGTGGACAGCATGCAGATGTGTCTCTTATCGTTCCATTTCAGTGCAGTTAGTTTACCACACTGGAATGCTACAATCTCTCCATTTTTTAGTTTCTTGGTCCAGAAAGAAGGCGGCATTTCTTTTCTTGTTGGACGCACGGTGCCATACATATCTGTTCTTTTTGTTATCAGAAGGTCAGCAAGCTGGGGAGAACTATAATAATTATCTAGAGTCAAGCAGTATCCCATATTTAGCATGGGTTGCAATAGTGTCATTACAATTTGTGATGACATTGGCAGATCCTTGTAATCGTCATCAAATTTAGTGCCCTTGCCAACGTAAATAATTAGGGACCAAACATATCCACTCACTGACTCACATAACATGAATGTTTTTATGCCAAACCTAGCTCTCTTGAGTAGCAAATTTTAGATTCATCCCAGTCGCCCTTTATACAGCAGCAAGCTTTCATCTATGGTGACATCTCTTTCTGGAACACAGCTGTTTCTAAATTTAGCTGACAGGTAGCTCACAATACGCCATACTTTATTCAGTTTGGGTTGTGGATGACTTTCTGCCTTATACGTTGCATTGTCCGAAAAATGTAAATTCTTCTTCAAATTGACAAACCTTGTGTATGGTAGACTCTCGCAAAATATTGGTGTGGCTAATGTAGCTCTTTTTGTACAGTACATCTGATATGTGTTTTTTTTTTCACAATGCTTTGTAACAATATTACAGCAACAAATATGGACATATTATCAATAGTTGTTGGCTTCCATGTTGGGACGTTTGCTTGTGTTGCATATTTGTTGGTCTTGGTAACCAAAATTTGCATGAATCCTTCATCAATAAACTGTTTGAATTAATGCAAGAGATCTTTAATACAGGGTTCAAAAGGGATTGCAGGTTTACCTGTAAATGGAAAACGTGGTGGAGCAGGTGGCAGTGGCCTTGATGGATCTATCTCGCACCACACTCTGGCACTCCCAATGTCACAATCAGAAGTAACTTTCTTCTTCTGAACAGTCTTCATAGCTATCTCCAGAACTCTCAGACCCACTAAATTCAACATCAAACTCGTCTTCACTCTCCATTTTCATAAAACGTGAGAAAGTAACAGGAAAACTGCAAGAACATGTTGTAGCACTGACTGCTAGTGTGCCTGATTCAGAGACATCTCTTGGCAGAAATATGAATTTTGGAGTAACAGTCCACAGCGACATCTACCAACAATATCAAGGAATTGCCAAAATACTAAATAGAATGAGTAAATTTGGCCTTTTAATAGGTGTGCCGCTGGGAAATGATAAGCCCAAGTACACTCGGCGTTTTATTTCATCAGAATTCAAAAAACAAGTATACTCAGAATTTTATGTTAAGCTGTTAAATAAAGCAGTTTCTTATGAATGATTGCTGCAAAAACTCCCATTTGGATATCATAAATACAGTTGTGGGTGCAAGAAAACCTTCTTTATGGAAGGCAATCTGATCGCCATATTTGTGTTATCTTTAACATCATAAAGAAGTGATTTATTTTTATCGAAGTGCGGCAGACGGAGGTGATGGTTGTATGACTGTGTTGTGTGCCTGTGTGATTGCGTGAGTGTTCTATTTTCTGAAGAAGGCCACGGCCGATAGCTGAAAGTGTCGTATGTGTGTGTCTTTTGTATGTGCCTGTCGCAGCTCGTCGCCACGTCTTTGCGGTGAGTTGTGAACTGTCCTTACTATATTATTAATTCCAACCTGGACTTTCTATTATTATATTTTAACAATACGCACAGATGCACCTGAGTTTATAATTCATTGTAGTTCACAGTTGTCCATCTCTCCAAAAGAATAAAAGCATGAGAGTGCCTTACCTTTGGTTTTTGACCTTCTCTATGGACTAATTGTACCGTACCTTCTCTGCTGTGTGTCTGACCTTGGATTTAATTTTTCTTTACAATGACATGCAATATGGCCCATCTTCTAACATCAATAACACTTGACTGGTTTCTTCTTTTTATTTTTTGAAAAAGGTACACAAGCTGCGTCCTCCAGTGTATGACAGCTTGAAGCAATCTTTATATCCTGTAGAATTTTCACTTTAACACTGTCACCTTGGTAAGCATGAACTTTCAAGTCCCATAATCATTAGCGCATCTCTCTCAGGCAGTCGCGCCAACAATAGCGTTCTGATCCATTCATCGGCGATCTCAAGTCCTATGCTTCTCAGTCTGTTCAACGTAGCTGTTATTTTATTGACACATTTGTCAACACTCTTACATTTGTCCAACAGGGTTGTTATTAACTCGCGCAGGAATCCTACTTTTCTCGTAAGACCACTATCATTGAATGCACTTCTTAATTTATTCCAAATTTCCTTTGCCATATCTGCTTTTTCAACGTGGACATCACTGGGTCAATCAATCATATAAGTTTTGATTTTGCTTTCCTATCTTTCACTGAACAATTCTCGTTGGTGAATTTAACTGTTCCATTCACTGCATCCCATAGGTCATCTAAATGTAACTATGCTTCTACTGCGACCTTCCATGTGGCATAATTTTCATGACCTACAAGTCTTTCAATTTGCAGAATTTATGCCATACTCATTTTTCACGATAACTTCCCCCTTTTCTTTTTTTTTGTGAAGTATAATCGTCTTCTAAGTATCATTTGTACAGTACTCGAAACTTTTCCACCACTAGTGTCAATATACTTATTCCAAATGCAATTCTGGGCCCACAACCTTTGGAATTAGTGCAGCGGAATAAGTAAAAATTGATATTTGTTCTCATTAACTTTATATTAATCATTTGAGCAGAACATTCAAGGAACAACCGAAAAGTAACTAGCAAACATTTTACATAAATTACAAGGAGCACAAAGAACCTAGAGAGCATGTAATATATGCAATACCCATGTCGCCGTCATATAATGTTCATAGACCCAACAGGTTCACCTAATTTCCAATATTTTCCTGTAGCACCACATCTCAATTGCTGCAATTCACCTTTGTTATAGTTTTATCGCTGCCCGCAATAACTACCATACAATGCTGTGCTCCAAATGTACGTTCTCATAAATGTTTTCCTCAAATTAAGTTCAATGTTTGATACTGGTAGATTTCTCTTTGTCATGAATGCGACATTGTGAATTATATTCTGCTTTTTATGGCATCCTGCTGTTTTCAAGGTAGGAGAATTCCTTAATCTCGTATACTATGTGATCACAAAGAATGATTTTAAGTTTCTTGCTATTCTCATTTCTGGTACTTCTCATCACTTGTATCTTTTTCTAGCTTAATCTTCATACATATTCTGAACTCATTGGAATGTTATTTTCATTCAATAGATCCTGTAATTCTTCACTTCCGCTGACAGTAGTAGGATGGATAGATGAATATGTTTTTTTGGGTGCACAACAACAACAACAGCAGCAGCAGATATTATCATTGATATCCCTTCACCTTGAAATTGTATCCCACTCTTGAATTTTTATTTAATTTCCGTCATCACTTATTTTACAGTGTAGATTGAACAGTTGGGGTAGATTCTTTTTAATCTGAGCACTTCATTATTGGTCTTTCAGTCTCATAATTCCCCATTGGTTCTTGTATAGATTGTATGTTTCCCAACTTTCATTGTTGCATACCCCTCATTACCTCAGAATTTCAAACATATTTTGTCTCTTTACACTGTTGAACACTTTTATGGGTCAAGAAACCTTATTAACATGCCTTGATATTTGTTTCTTCCATCATTAAGTGCAATGACAGAACTGCTCATGTGGTGCCTTTACTTTTTTAATGCCGAACTGATTGGCATACAACAGATCCTGTATTTTCTTTCCCATTCTTTCATAAAATTAATTCTTGCCATTTCCTTGGATACATGATAGATCTCACACTTACCGGTACTTGCCTTTCCTATCTTCAGAATTGTGTTGTTGATATTTTTCTGAAAGTTTGATGATATATCATGAATATTATAGAATCAACATATTAACAAAATAAACTTTTTGTTGCCACTGGTGTAAGATACGCAAAGAACCCAAAATATAGTTTTGTTGCTTATCATCAGCAATGATAGCCACATTGCTTTAGAAAATCATAAAATATTTCTCTCATCAGAAGAGTACCTATGCAAACTGATAAAATGGTATAAATAAAATGCAATTTGTGACATACTCTTAAGATAGGATAGAATGGCTATTAGAGAATCTGAGAGAGTCAGATACAAGTAGTCACTCATTATTGGAGCCCTGTAATATTGCTGATGCAAACAAATTGGTCCTGTATGAAAGGATAAGATTTGACATTAGGTCCTACTAAGTTCAATACTTCATTTATATTTATTTAAAAAAAATGAGACGTTTAATTGTGTCTAATAAGTACACATAATGTGAGTATCTCACAGTGTTAGTTTTCTTGTTTCAACTTCAAAGAACTGATGTCTTCTAAAATAATTAATGAAGAAAATGATTGATACAGAGTTGAAAATTTCATTAAGGGGAACAGGCATTTTCCTCCTTTGGTTATATTATTGGAAATAATATGCCATAACATTATATGGCTATTCTTATGGAAATAGTAACAAAAAGCAAAAATGAAGGTGTACAAATGTATCAGTTTCAAATACTATTTCCTTTTCTTTTTGTAAAAGAACCTAACACTACTATGATTTGTTTGGTCTTTACTTACAGCAGAACCTAAGCAACTCTACTACACTTTCTAATCTCTTTTAACTGAAGCAGTGCAAATTAGTGCCAGAATTTTCCTCTATAGTCTATATCTCTTCTAGCAATCTGGTAACCAGAACTCATTATATACAGAAAACAAAAGCAATTTCAGCTATGCTACTATGCCCTAATCTATGATAAACTGCAGAAAGCCAATGGTGAGAGGAATAAAAGAGAAATACATGCACATAGGAGAAGAGGACAGTGTCAAAGTGAGGTAATCAGGAAGGAACAGTGAAACTGGTGTACTTGAGTCACTGTAATCTTACTTTTTATTTTTTTATCTTTAGGGATTAATCATAGGGCTCCCAAAATTATCAAAGTAAGTAGCCTACTTTGTACACAATTCACTCCCTACCATTAGCATGAAGCTGTGCAAATGACTTTATAGCAGGCAGCACTTTAACACAAAATCTGCTTTTTCGAATAGTTCTACACACTGATAACTCTATTAGACACGCTAGCTTCCTGGATAATACAGGGTGATCTGGCTTATTCATAAAAGCTTGCTATTAAGAACAGTTTTATTCCTCCATTTGTAACATTTGAATATGTTAGTGTTAAATGCCTCCTCCCACTCTTTGTCGCATTTCATCTGTATTTTTCTTGTTTTAATTTTGACTATAACTGGATGGATTTGTAGCACATTGCAGGCCACTGCACATAAAACATTTTGTCTACTCTGACCTGCTCATTTTTCATTGGTTTCTTACTCTATTAACATGATTGTTAAGTTCAAATCGATGAAACGAATAATATAAAAGGAAACTTTTGTGGTGGGATAAATATGTATAAAAATAGAGATCGAGTAACTTACCCAAAGAACAGGCTCGTTGATAGAGAGAAAAACACACACAAACAAACAATGAAGCTTTTGCAACTGTTGGCCTCTGCATCAAGAAAAGAGAAAGGAAGGAGGGGAAAAAGGAAAGGATGCAGGTTTCAAGGGAGTGGATGAGGTGTCATTCCAATCCTGGGGGTGAAAGATCTTACCTTAGGGGAAAAAGGAAAGGTAAACAAGCCCACACACACACACACACACACACACACACACACACACACACACACACACACACACACACATCAGAGCCACTTGCGATAGCACCCACGTGATTTACCAACTCACATGCCTGCACTGTGAAGCGTTCTATGTGGGAATGACCAGCAACAAGCTGTCCATTCGCATGAACAGTCACAGGCAGACAGTGTTTGTTGGTAATGAAGATCACCCTGTGGCTAAACATGCCTTGGTGCACGGCCAGCACATCTTGGTGCAGTGTTACACTGTCCGGGTTATCTGGATACTTCCCACTGACACCAACCTTTCAGAACTCCGGAGATGGGAACTTGCCCTTCAGCAAGCACAGTCTCTCATCCCGTTGCCCACCTGGTCTCAACCTCCGCTAAATTCAAATTCCTGCCCACCATCTTTAGCATCCTTGCCTCGGTTCTGCGGACAGAGCCTCTGCCTCAAGTGGTATCTCTGTCCAATTTCTTTGCTTTTTACAAATGTCTGTCTAGGTGTGTTTGCGTTTGGATATGTGTGAGTGTGTGTGTATTTGTTTACCTTCCTTTTTGTCCCCCAAGGTAAGTCCTTCCACTCCTGGGATTGGAATGACTCCTTTTCCACTTCCTTAAAACCCATATCCTTTCCTTTCTCCTCCCCTTTTTTCGTCTTTTTCCTGAAGAAGCTGCCAGTGGTGGCGAAAGCTTGTATGTGTGTTTGTGTGTGATTTTATTTGTTTCTATCGACGAGCCGGTTCTTTTGGTAAGTCATCTCTTTTCTATTTTTATTTTTGTTTATCCCACTAGGAAAGTTTCCCTCTATAACACACCAAGGCAGAAATTTTTAGAAAGCAAAGAATTTGGACAGAGATACCAGTTGAGGCAGAGGCTCTGTCCAGAGAACCGAGGCAAAGATATTATAGAATGGTGAGCGGGAATTTGAATTTAGTGGAGGTTGAGACCAGGTGGCCAATGAGAAGAGAGAATATGCTGAATGGCAAGTTCCCATCTCCAGAGTTCTGAAGGATTGGTGTCAGTGGGAAGTATCCAGATAACCCGGATGGTGTAACACTGTGCCAAGATGTGCTGGCCATTCACCAAGGCATCTTTAGCCACAGGGTGATCCTCATTACCAACAAACACTGTCTGCCTGTGAGCATTCATGTGAATGGACAATTTGTTGCTGGTCATTCCCACATAGAATGCTTCACAGTGCAGGCATGTCAGTTGGTAAATCACATGGGTGCTATCGAAAGTGGCTCTGCCCTTGATCGTGTACACCTTCCGGGTTATGGGATGGCAGTAAGTGGTGATGGAAGGATGCACAGGGCAGGTTTTACAACGGGGGCAGTTACACGGGTAGGAGCTGGAGGGTAGGGAAGTTGTTTCAGGGATTTCATAGGGATGGATTAGGAGGTTACGAAGGTTAGGTGGGCAGTGGAAAGACACTCTTGGTGGATTGGAAAGGATGTCATGAAGGATGGATCTCATTTTAGGGCAGGATTTAAGGAAGTCATATCCTTGCTGGAGAGCCACATTCAGAGTCGGAACCAGTCCCGGAAAGTATCCGGTGATAAGAGGGGCACTTTTGGGGTTCTTCTGTGAAAGGTTCTGGGTCTGGGGGATGAGGAAGTGGCCCTGGCAATTTGCTTCTGTAATATGAAAGTAACAGTGTTGACAGACAAATTAATAATATGGGGGAAATTTTCATGTATCCAACTTTTGTTTGTAATACCATACATAAGGAGAAAGAATATATATATGTGAATAAGTTACTACTTAAATACAAGAAATATATTCACAGTTGTGAATATGAAAATTTGTGTTGACTGGGATTGGAACCCAAATTTTCTGCTTTTTGGGAGCTGTCAAGTTACCATTATTCTACTAGTGCATGCCTCCCAGATGACCCAAACTTCCATATGTCATACACTACCTACTACCAATGACAGCTCGTACAGTTCACTATGTGAAATCTATACTGGGAGAAACAGTACTACATATGTTGCAAGCCTTCCTGTGGCTCATTTAGTTATGATGTGCCTTGCCAGGTATGTAATTCCCACACAGGGAGAGAGATTTACTACAATTGTTGCAACTGGGAATACATTTATTTAATTAGACAGCTGTAGTCTGAAAGACAGTTGCTCAGTTCTATCAATAAATATGGACACTGCACACCACAGTTAATCTTGCTACTGATTTACACAACCATCTGATGTAAAGGAAACTGACTGTAGGAATTAAATGGAACTTTACATTATAGCAGCACAGCATTTTCTTTCTCATAATTTTAACAGAAAATTGGTACATTGTCATCTAAAAAAATTATAGACATTGCTCATTACAAATTGCATTATTCTATTATATATAATACAAAAATTATCAAGGAAAAATTCCTAGCAGGAAAAATATATATAAAAAGTAGATGAGGTTTACTTACCAGGAAAAGGAGCACAGGTATGTGACAGTAACATCTATAAAACACACACACACACACACACAGAAATGCTAGCTTTCGCAACCATTTGTTGCTTCTTCAGGCAAAGAGCAGGGAAGGAGAGGGAAAAAGAAAGGATGCGGGTTAAAAGGAGAGGGTGAGGAGTCATTCCAGTCTCAGGAGAGGAAAGACTAACCTATGGGGAAAAAGGGTAGGTAAACAAAAACACACACAGACACACATACACACACACACACCAAGGCAGACATATGCAAAAAGCAAAGAATTTGGACAGAGATGCCAGTCGAGGCAGAGACTCTGTCCAGAGATTGAAGGCATAGATGTTATAGAATCGTAGTCGGGAATTTAAAACTAACAAAGGTTGAGACCAGGTGGGCAATGGGAAGAGAGAATATGTTGAAGGTCAAGTTCCCATCTACGTAGTTCTGAAAGGTAGGTGTCAGTGGGAAGTATCTATATAACCCGGACGGTGTAACAGTGTGGCACGATGTGCTGGCTGTGCACCATGGCATGCTTAGCCACAGGGTGATACTTATTACCAACAAACACTGTCTGCCTGTGTCCATTCATGCGAATGGACAGTTTGTTGCTGGTCATTCTCACATAGAAGGCATCACAGTGCAGGCATGACAGCTGGTAAATCACGTGGGTGCTGTCACAAGTGGCTCTGCCCTTCCAGGGTTACAGGACTGGAATAAGTGGTGGTGGGAGGATGCGTAAGGCAGGTTTTACACTGGGGGCGATTACATGTTTTGGAGCCGGAGGGTAGGGAAGGTGGTTTGGGGATTTCAATAGGGATGGACTAGGAGGTTATGGAGTTTAGGTGGTCGGTGGAAAGACACTCTCGGTGGAATGGGAAGGATATCATGAAGCATGGATCTCATTTTGGGACAGGATTTAAAGAAGTTGTATCCTTACTGGAGAGCCACATTTAGAGTGCACTCCAGTCCTGGAAAGTAACCGGAGACAAGAGGGGCACTTTTAGGGTCCCTCTGTAGCAGGTGCTGGGTTTGGGGGAAGAGAAACTGGCCCTGGCTATTTGCTTTTGTACCAGATCTGGAGGGTAGTTGCTGTGCTCCAAATGTTTGTTCTCATAAATGTTTTCCTCAAATTATGTTCAATGTTTGATACTGGTAGATTTCTCTTTGTCATGAATGCGCCATTGTGAATTATATTCTGCTTTTTATGGCATCCTGCTGCTTTCAAGGTAGAATTCCTTAATCTTGTATACTATGTGATCACAAAGAATGATTTTAAGTTTCTTGCTATTCTCATTTCTGGTACTTCTCATCAGTTGTATCTTTTTCTAGCTTAATCGTCATACATATTCTGAACTCAATGGAATGTTATTTTCAATCAATAGATCCTGTAATTCTTCACATCCGCTGACAGTAGTAGGTTGGATAGATGAATATGTTTTTTTGGGTGCACAACAACAACAACAACAACAGCAGCAGCAGATATTATCATTGATATCCCTTCACCTTGAAATTGTATCCCAAAAAATTGCACTTCCTGCAATTGGCTCGCTGCCAATGGCAACAGAAAAGTATGCACCAACAGCACATGGTGAAGATACATCCCTGCCTACACCACTTGAAGTATCGCTGTCACCAGTGGAGTCATCACAACCAGCAGTAGAAGATGAAACAGCTGAGGCAACAGTAGCTGCATTGTCACCAAAAGGAAGGAAGAAAACTCCAGCAGAGGAAGAAATAAGTGTTATGGGTAAGCGGAAAACAGTGCCTCCTCTCAGACTAAATGATTTTTTAGTGGAACGCAGCAAGGTGAAGAGGCCCATGAAATAAGCAGTGTAAATGTTACCAGGATCTCTAGTCCAAATGTTCATTCTAAAGTAAAAGACCATTTTGATCTTAAAATTTGCTATTTGAATATTCAAGGGCTAAAAGATAAAGAATTCATTGTAAACACTTTTGGGTTGAATAATAACATTGATATTTTTTGTTTGAGTGAACACTGGGCTGGAGATAGTGAACTTTCTGTAGTTAAATTTGATAACTATAATCTAGCAAATAATTACAGTAGAAAATTGTATATTAGAGGTGGTGTGGCAATCTACATTAACCTGTCACTCAGTTGTTTGAAGTTGGATCTAGATTATTTATGTGACGAAAAGAATTTTGAGGTTACTGGAGTAGTTATTGACAAGTTTAGGTTAATAGTAATATCCTTGTACCGGTCACCTAAGGGTATCACTAGTGTATTTCTAGAAAAACTGGACATGCTGCTAGAGATATTTAGTGAGAAAAAGTGGTCACATTATGATGTAGTAATAGGTGGTGACCTGAATGCAGATTTTGATGTAACAACAACCAAACATAGTGTCACTGAGCTCAAAAATATTTTAAGACAGTACAATTTACACTTTATCAACAGTAGACCCACAAGAGATGAAGCTTGTCTTGATAATATATTTGTAAATTTTGAAACTACAGAATCATCATGCGAAGTAACAGTATTCCCATTCTCTGATCATGATCCTGTATCTTTAAATTATGTCAATAGATTTTGTGCTGATAAGAGTAATATTGAAATGTATGTCCCAAAGGTGGTGATCACCAGACCTGTCACAGATGACAAAATTGTCAGATTTTGTCAGTCCCTTACAAACAGAGATTGGTTTGGTCAATACAGTGTCACACATTATAGTTTATGTAATGATTTGCCACCAAAGCTAATATTTGAAAGGTTTTTTAAAGCATTTATAACACAATTTAATGACTGTATTCCCACAAAGAAATGTAAAATAACTAACAAAGACCATAGCAGTAAGGGTAAAAATAAGCAAAATCCATGGTACACCATACAATTAACAAATCTTAAAAACCAAGTTATGCTCCTGCACAATATATATAAAAATCTGAAGACTGACCATGCCAGATCAGCCTATGTTGAAACTAGAAATGAGTATAAAAAAGCAATTGCAGAAGCCAAGAAAGCACACAATTTCAGTACCATTCAGAATTCCACCAATAAGTGTAAAGCTGCATGGAAACTAATTAACAGTGTAGCTAAACATGAAAGAAACAAGATAATTAATGTAAGTCCCCAGAAATTCAATGATTTTTTTATTAAATCTGTACAAGAAGTAGGAAATGCAATCATCAAACCTAATATAACCTCATCACAGATCCTTTCAGTAAATATCTCTAAACCACCAGCAAATACAAGTATGTTTTCCTTTTCTGAGGTGTCTCCTAGTCATGTCCTAAGAATAGTAAAACAGCTTAAATCATCTGACAGTGTAGATATATATGACATTTCTTGCACTATTTTAAGGAAAGTAATAGATAGTATTGTGTACCCTTTAACATACTGTGTAAACAAGTGTATAACTGAAGGATATTTTCCGGATGAGCTGAAAGTATCCAGAGTAGTTCCGATATACAAAAAAGGAGATGTTGACTCTCCTTCTAGTTACAGGCCAATTTCCATAGTCCCAGCTCTTTCTAAAGTATTTGAATGTGTAATCTATCAACAATTATGTGCTTATTTTGAAAATGCAGAAATAATTAGCAAGTCACAGTATGGTTTTAGAAAAAACCTGTCAACTCTTGACGCTATAGACTCAGTAGTCAAATACCTTCATCAAGTTCTTGAGAATAAGGGCTTCGCTCAGGTCACCTTTTGTGACTTAAGTAAAGCATTCGACTGTGTAGAGCATAAAGCACTCTTAGAAAAAATGGAATTATATGGCATTAGAGGTAACAGTCTTAAATTATTAGAATCATACCTACAGAACCAAAAGCAGGTAGTTTGTGTCGGAAAAGAAATGTCCAGTATGCAACAAGTAAAGATAGGTGTTCCACAAGGATCTGTATTAGGCCTATTTCTGTTCCTAATTATGATCAATGATCTGCCATCATTTATCAAGTCTCCTACCGTTTTATACGCAGACGATACAACTTTTCTCCACTGTAGCAATGAGTTCAGTAACCTCAAAACCTGTGTTGCACAGACAATGGAACAAGCATCCTATTGGTTTAAGGCAAATGGCTTCCTACTTAATAATGACAAAACACAACAAATGGTTGTTAGTTTAAAAGACAAGCTTCCCTCAGACAATCCAACCTACGTTAAGTTTTTGGGTGTATATTTGGATAATAAATTGTCTTGGGCTCAACATATAGAATATATAAGTGTTAAGTTATCAAGAGTGATCTATTTGTTAAGGCAACTTATGAACTGTGTACCTGAAAAGTATGTTAGAACATCCTATTTTTCTTTCTTCCAAAGCATACTAACATATGGCATCATTTTATGGGGAAACTCAAGTTCTGTGCATGACATCCTCATACTGCAGAAGAAAGCTATGAGGGTAATTTCTGGTGCTACATATAAGGCACACTGTAAACCTCTGTTCCGTGAACTAAAAATCATGACTGTAATAAACCTCTACATATACTATGTTTTACTTTACACAAAAAAGAAGTTACCGGAGACAAAACGTAGAGAAAACGTCCATGGCTACAACACCAGACAGACCAGATGTATTTATACCCCATACCACAGACTGTCGAAAACTATTAATAGTTATGAACTCACAGGACACAAATTATTTAACAAACTTCCACAATCTGTACAAGAGTTACCTGAACAGGCATACAAACAAACACTGTATGACTGGCTAGTTGCCCATCCATTCTATGAAGTAAATGAATATCTCAACTGTAATATGACACTGTAATACTATTAGCAAATTAGCAAAACTGTTTCTGTTGAATTATCAATTGTACTTAATTTATGTGTGACTTTGTCTCATATTAGCTAAACTGTAAAATATATATATATATATATATATATATATATATATATATATATATATATATATATATATATATAAATAAAAATAGAAAAGAGATGACTTACCAAAAGGACCGGCTCATCGAGAGAAACAAATAAAATCACACACAAACACACATACAAGCTTTCGCCACCACTGGCAGCTTCTTCAGGAAAAAGAGGAAAAAAGGGGAGGAAAAGGGAAGGATATGGGTTTTAAGGAAGTGGAAAAGGAGTCATTCCAATCCCAGGAGTGGAAGGACTTACCTTAGGGGAAAAAAAGGAAGGTAAACAAATACACACACACTCAGACATATCGCAACGCAAACACACCTAGACAGACATTTGTGGAAACTGTTTCTCTTGAATTTCAGTTGTATGTAATAATTGTATGACTTTGTCTATTGCTGTTATGGCTGAATGACAATAAAATTATTATTATTATTAAAATTATTATTATTATTATTATTATTATTATTACTCTTGAATTTTTATTTATTTTCTATCATCACTTATTTTAAAGTGTAGATTGAACAGTTGGAGTAGATTCTTTTTAATCTGAGCACTTCATTATTGGTCTTTCAGTCTTATGATTCCTCACTGGTTCTTGTATAGATTGTATATTACCCAACTTTCATTGTTGCATACTCCTCTTTACCTCAGAATTTCAAACATATTGTGTCTCTTTACGTTGTTGAACACTTATATGGGTCAAGAAACCTTTTTAAGATGTCTTGATATTTGTTTCTTCCGTCATTAAGTGCAATGACAGAACTGCTCATGTGGTGCCTTTACTTTTTTAATGCCGAACTGATTGGCATACAACAGATCCTGTATTTTCTTTCCCTTTCTTTCATGCAAAATTAATTCTTGCCATTTCCTTGGATACATGATAGATCTCACACTTACCAGTACTTGCCTTTCTTATCTTCAGAATTGTGTTGTTGATATTTTTCTGAAAGTTTGATGGTACATCATGAATATTACAGAATCAACATATTAACAAAATAAACTTTTTGTTGCCACTGGTGGAAGATATGCAAAGAACCCAAAATATAGTTGTGTTGCTTATCATCAGCAATGATAGCCACATTGCTTTAGCAAATCATCAAATACTTCTCTCATCAGAAGAGTACCTAAGCAAACTGATAAAATGGTATAAATAAAATGCAATGTGTGACATACTCTTAAGATAGGATAGAATGGCTATTAGAGAATCTGAGAGAGTCAGATACAAGTAGTCACTCATTATTGGAGCCCTGTAATATTGCTGATGCAAACAAATTGGTCCTGGATGAAAGGATAAGATTGGACATGAGGTCCTACTAATGATTAGTTCAATACTTCATTTATATTTATTTTAAAAAATGAGATGGTTTAATTGTGTCTAGTAAGTACACATAATGTGAGTATCTCACAGTGTCAGTTTTCTTGTTTCAACTTCAAAGAACTGATGTCTTCTAAAATGATTAATGAAGAAAATGATTGATACAGAGTTGAAAATTTCATTAAGGGGAACAGGCATTTTCCTCCTTTGGTTATATTATTGGAAATAATATGCCATAACATTAAATGCCTATACTCATGGAAATAGTAACAAAAAGCAAAAATGAAGGTGTACAAATGTATCATTTTCAAATGCTATTTTCCTTTTCTTTTTGTAAAAGATGTGAAAGCTGTTATCAGATTATTCGTGTATTGGTTCAGGGATTCAGGACTGGAGCAGACCCTTTTGCCAGGAAGACCTAAGCTGTAGGGAAGGGACCGTTTGATATGGAATGGATGGCAGCTGTCATAATGGAGGTACTGTTGTTTGTTGGTTGGTTTGATGTGGACAGATGTGTGAAGCTGGCTATTGGATAAATGGAGGTCAACATCAAGGAAAGTGCCATAGGATTTGGAATAGGACCAGGTGAATTTTGATTGAACCAAAGGAGTTGAGGTTGGAGAGGAAATTCTGGAGTTCTTCTTCACTGTGAATTCAGATCATGAAGATATCATCAATAAATCTATACCAAACTTTGGGTTGACAGGCCTGGGTATCCAGAAAGGCTACATCTAAGTGTTAAGTGCCCCAAAAATAAGTTGGCATAAGAGGGGGCCATCCTGGTTCCCATGACTGTTCCCTTTATTCCCTTTAGTTGTTGGTATGTCTGGTTCTCAAAAGTGAAGAAGCTGTGCCTTAGGAAGAAGCTGGCTAGGGTAATAAGGAAAGAGGTTTTAGGTAGGGTTGTGGGTGGTCAGCATGATAGGAAATATCCCATCACAACGGGGCCCTGAGAATGTGTGATATTTGTGTATAGGGAAGTGGCATCAATGGTTACAAGGATGGTTTCCGGAGGTAACAGGCTGGGTAAGGATTTCAGGCGATCGAGAATGTGGTTGATGTCTTTGATGAAGGATGGGGTTGAAGGTGTTGGTCTGTGTAGGCAGAGATTCGTTCTGTATGGACTTGGTAACCGGGCACAATGGGACGAGCGGGATGAA
The DNA here is from genome assembly GCA_026315105.1 of Locusta migratoria. Lineage (NCBI taxonomy): Eukaryota > Metazoa > Arthropoda > Insecta > Orthoptera > Acrididae > Locusta > Locusta migratoria. The sequence continues at coordinate 204,627,776 of CM048750.1, forward strand.
TGGGTTTGTGAATCTTGGGAAGTAGGTAGAAGGTGGGGGTATGTGGTCTTGGTGGGGTCATGAGGTTAATGGAGTCAGGTGAAATTTTTTGTAGGGGGCCTAAGGCTTTGAGAATTCCTTGAAGCTCTACCTGGACATCAGGATTGGGATTGTCTTGACAAACTTTATATGTGGTACTGTCTGAAAGCTAAAACAGTCCCTCAGCCACATACTCCTGCTGATCAAATACCACGGTGGTGGATCACTTGTTGGTCGGGAGAATGACAATAGACCAGCCAGCGTTCAGATCACGGGTAGCCTGGGCTTGAGATGTGGTGATGTTGGGAGTTGGATTCAAGCTTTTCAGGAAAGATTGAGAGTCAAGGCTGGAGGAAGTGAGAAATTCCTGGAAGGTATCAAGAGGGTCATTTTGAGGAAGAGGAGGTGGGTCTCGCTGTGATAGAGGACGGAACTCTTCAATTTGAACAGTGTCTTGGGGAGCTGTATGATTAGGAATAGGATTATTTTTCTTAGTGGCAAAGTGATATCACCAGCAAAGACTACGAGTATAGGACAGTAAATTTTAACAAAGGCCGTTTGATTGAATTTGGGAATGGGGCTAAAGGTGAGGCCCTTGGAAAGGACAGAGGCTTCAGACTGGGAGAGAGGTTGACTACTGAATTTGGATGTTGTGGTTCCGGATTGTTTGGATTAGAATTTTGAGGTTTTGAGGGGAGAGGAGTTGGGAGTGGAAGATTGAGTAGATGGGAGAGACTGGATTTATGTGCAATAAGAGGAGGTTGAGGTTTGTTGGAGAGGTTGTTGAGGGAGAGAGTATTGCCTTTCCAGAGGTGGGTAACTAGGTGATTGGAGAGTTTTTTTGAAGTGGAGGGTGGCATGCTGTTCTAATTTACAGTTGGCCTGAAGGAGGATGCTCTGAGCTGCAGGTGTGGGTGTGGGAGAGGAAAGGTTGAGGATATTGATTAGGGATAGGAGTTGACAGGTGTGTTCATTGGTGGAGTTGATGTGTAGGTTAACAATTAGGTGGGTGAGGGCTGTGGATTGCTCAGTTTGGAACTGGTATAAGGCAGGATGAAAGGATGGGTTACAGCCAGAGATGGTAACTTTTAGTGTGAGGCCCTTGGGGGTGATGCCAAATGTCAGACAAGCCTGAGTAAATAAAATGTGGGAACGTAATCTGGCCAGGGAGAAAGCACGTTTATGAAGGGAATGTAAATAAAACTGGATGGGGTTGTTGTAGGGATGTTGTGAGGGAGACATAGTATAGGGATGAAGGAAAAGTGAGATGGACTATGTAACAGACTGCAATGAACAAAGAAAATAATATAAAAATATGTATAAAAATAACGAAATAGAAAAAGTTGTTAGTACCAACAACAAACTTTCTTTAACAACTTTTTCTATTTCCTTTTTTATATTTTTTTTATATTTTGCTGTCTGTTCACGTTTATCTCCCTCGTTATTTTTATACATATTTTTATATTATTTTCTTTGTTCATTGCAGTCTGTTACATAGCCCATATTTCTCAATTTTCCTTCATCCATATGCTAAGTCGCTCTCACAACATCCCTTCAACAACACCATCCAGTTTTATTTACATTTCCTTCATAAACATGATTATTAATTACAATAGAGTAACTAGAAAAATTCTACAATTTTAGTAGTTTTCACTGATCACTCAGGAAGCACAGGCTTTTCAAAGTTCCAAATTTGGGTTCACACTATTCTAACTGGTCCTAACATATAAAAAAATCAGAACTACATCACAATTTGTGATTTTAGCTTATTTTTGTGGATGTTTTGACTTGCCTGTAGGTTAGACAGATGTAAAAGGAGATAGAGAAAGGAAAGGAGAGAACCCACATTGTGATGAATATATGGCCAGGGAGAGGGTGGATGTAGTGATGCAGAGAAAGAAAGGATGGACGAAGAGAGGGAAGAAAGAAAGGATGGACGAAGAGAGGGACAAGGGACAAACATTAAAGTAAACCATGGAAACATTTGGAAAATGAAATTATATTCATAGAAATTAAATAAAAACTTCCACATTGACGACACTGAAATAATGATATGACTACCAACCAGTGGTTCACCAGGATGAATAGCCAACGCCAAACTAATACCAGGTGTAAAGTGAACCACCCTGTGCTACAACATGCAGTTAAGTGTAATATGCTTGAGTTCAATTGATACTTCCCTATGCACACCATCTAGATTCACCTCTCCAGTAACAGCTTTCCTTAACTGTGTGGGAGTAACCCTTACAACACCTTCTCTGTTCCTAAAATCAACCTATGGTAACATATTGTCCCTTCACCCTTCAGCCAACAATCCCCTCCCCCCGCCCCCCTCCAATCACCATCCTATCACCTCTTCCCAGTTCACATTCCTTCACCCACATCTAACCCCATTTATTTGCATCCCTATCCACCTCACATCTACCCAGTGCTGCATCCTAGCTTATCTTAGTCATTCAGCCCCTTCACATTTCTCATTGACGTATCTACCCCCTTCCCAGTCCTGTTCTTCTTCCACCTTCTCTCCTGACTTTGGATTTCTATTTCTGTAGGACACAGCATAATGGAAGTCTGACCGGAGCAACTGAAGATGGGAGCCATGTGTGGGTCAGTTTTGCCTGTATGATTGTAGGAATGTGTGTGTTTCTTCTCTTAAGAACACTTTGGGTGAACGGTAAGTTGCTTGATTATCTTTCTATTCTGTTTTCTGTGGTTCAGTGTCATTTCTTTACAGTAAGTAGCTACTTAGTTTTTCATAATATTGTTGATATTATAACCTAAACTTAAAATCGTAAGATTTATTCAGGTCAGATACAGATACTAAACTTGAAATATAGTTTTGGTGAGACCATGTGATATATTTAAAAGAAGAGGGGTTAAGGGTGATGTAAAGCCAAAAAGCTATATAGTATGAAAGACACATTGTCAAAAGTGTGGGATAATAATAATTTAATAATAATAATAATTTCATGTGGCTCAATAGCTTGGTGCACATCTTTCAACTGGGCTCTACCACAGACACTTTGTCATAAACCTAATGCAATTACCCAATCAGAGTAAGGGGACGTGCAGTTTGATGAGAATTGCAGTCATGTGCTGTTTATAACTTTTTCCATCAGGAAGAGATGAAAGTGAAGTTCAAAAGCAAACTGAAAAAAAAAAAAAAAAAAAAAAAAAAAAAACTGATGCTTCACATATAATTGACTCTAACCTTAATAAAAGTCCTAGATGTTATGAGATTACAACATACGTAGAGGTTATCAAAACTGAAGGAAGAAACACACCTTATATTTTCTGTGACATGAAACACATAATGCAATTATATTTTAAGAAGGATAGGTTGCTACTCATCACAGAGAGATCTTGATAAGCCACAGAAAGGCACACATAACAGGTTAAACTTTAAAAAGCTTTCAGTTATTATGGCCTTTGTCAGACAGAGCAACAGACACACACACTCACAAATACTTGGCCGCTGTCTCGGTCGTTGTGGCCAGTCTCTTCACATACTGGCCACAACAGCCAGAGATGGCAGTAATGTCGAAAAGCCTTTAAACTGGAATCTAATATAATTATTATTAAATTGTAATCTGTTATGTGTGCTTTACCGTTGCTCATCAAGATGTCTCTGTGGTGGCTAGCAACCTATCCTTCTCAAAAATATTGTTGAATCCTTTCTGGAATTTACATAATGCAATTACTAATTTCAACCAGCCAGTGATATAATCATACTGTCTAACTGCACATTCTGCATGATATGAAGTACGATTTCCATTGCTAACACAATGAAACCAGTCACCATTTGCACCACTGATGATGACTACTGGCCAGTCAAGAATACTACCTGCAATGTGGAAAATTTTTGGGCTGTTGTTGCAAGAAAATAAAGGAAGACAATCAGTAAATCATTTAATCTCTATTGGTTATATGCAACTGTGTTTTGAAATGTTTTTGTGACTGTTGTCAAAATGATATAAAAGAAGATAATTAATAAATAATTTATTCTGCATTCACAATATGTCATTTGTTTTGGAAGCAACTAAGAAAACTTCATAACTACTAGTGTATACTTAGTTCTTAAGTGTGGAGCTAACATATGAAAGTAATAGGTAAAGAGATTCAGCATTTAGATAATTGAAATTTGAGCCCAGAAACGCATGTGCTTAGGTTTGTGTGTACTCAATTAAGACGTGGGACAACACTAGTGCACTTTTTTTGTAGTCAGTTATGTGCCTCCATGCATCATCCATTCATCAGACGAAGGTGATGGTTACTTTTCTTCTTCTTCTTCTTCTTCTTTTTTTTTTTTTTTTTTTTTTTTTTTTTTTTTTTTTTTTTTTTTTACTAGTTTGTAACATGGATAAGTAATGTCAACTTTAAGTATAGGTATAGCCTAATGTCAATCATTCAATCATGTAACAGTCAGCACATATCTTCCTTGTGTAGCTTATAGAATTTTTGAGAAACAAGCACCATCTAACTTCACAATTCATGCTTTTACTGGAACTAATTTTTTAAGAAGTACTGCCAGTAATTATAGATTTATTCTCTTCATACACAATTCCAAGGCTATGAAAAATGAGTGAGACTTCTGAATGGTGCATCAGATCCATTTCATGTTCCTGTAAGCATTTTTTCCCCAAGGAGACTACAAAAGTCAACATCTTTTTGATCATTATGCATTCAGCAACATTCCAAGTACACCAATACACCAACTGGAAAGGATTAGTCGAGGAAGAAATCAGGCAGAGGGACTTGCTACAGGAATGATGGGTGACTGGACCAAGAATTACCTGAAGAATGTCTAAATTCTACAGATGACCCAAACCGAAGTTTGGATGCCTTTTGTTGAGGCAAGCTATCATCAGACTTTTGACTTGAGATTTTGTGATCATCACTAGTAGAAGAAAGATGTGATATTTCTGAAACATCGATATCAAAAATATAGAAGACTTCAATACTTTTAGAAAAGTTTCTATTGTATATGATGAAGCTTTTCCTTAAAGTATAAACATCATGTAAGTTAAGAATATTTTCTATGAAATTTTTAGGAGTTAGTTTTGCTGAGCATAAAGTATGTACTATAATGTAACATTCAACTGAAAAAGTAATTGTTCAACATATATGTTATGTGTATCCAAATATTGATTCACACCTCTAGGTCATCTTACTACTTTTAGTAAGTAGAATGTACAGGTTATCGTGTGACATTGCAAAGATAAATGATAGATCATGGCACATGTAACTGTGACATCATGCTGAAGCTGTATTCATGTAACAGATTTTCATTAACAAAGAAATATTAAGAAATAATAAAAAAAGAATAAACTGAAAATTACAGCTAAGATAAATACATTTCACATGGCTTGCACACATAGCAAAATGCAGTATTCAGTGTAGAGGCCAAAGTAAATTAATATACCACAAAAAATCCATGTAACTGATTTGCTGCTGTAAATAAATTATGGAAAATGTTTTAACAAAATCTGAGAAACACACAGGTCAGTTATGCACCAAGCACAGAAAGCTAAACTATTTGAGCTACAGAACTGTAAGCCAGAAATGTAATCAGACTTGTCAATCTGTAACAAAAATCTGAAGAAATTTCTGCAGGTTCTAGACACACATAGTAAGATAGGCATCATACATTTTCAGCAATGAACATGCAGAAATATTGTAAATATGATACAGCAGATGACAAGTCATTTATTTTTCATACAAAATTATGTGACAATAAGAGATAGGTTTTTACTGCTGTTATTTTTTACACTGCATCACTGCCACAAGTAAGAAATATTGATAGTTCTTTTTGTCCTATTCTTTAAATAGAACTGGTAGACAAGTATGACATCACTGAAATAAATATATGCTATCTTTTATTATTCATTCTCAGTCCATTTATGACAATATTTCATTTTTTTTTGCTACCTTATGTGAATACCCCCAATAACTATATCTGATAAATTTATTCACTTTACAAACTCAGTAATAATATTGATACAAATTAGAAATATTCAAACATCTCAGTTCATTCAGGACATTGAATTAAATTCAATCTTGACACTAAGAGAGTAGTCCCCCTGTCAATTATTCATCTTGTTCACAGATTTTTCTGTATTCCCACAAGGGATTTCAGATTACAGTACATTTTTCTTAATTGAAAACTGTAGGTGTCACTCCCTTCCTAATTTGATACTGGTGAAATGATGTTTAGTTTTTGAAGCTGTTTGACCTTTGACTTAACAGCATCTCTAAAAGCAAATGGTAGTGGGCAAAATTTATAAACTTTATTTACCATTGATGGTTTCATAAAAGATATGAGTAGTAAAATTATTTGCACAACCTAATATCAGTTCAAAAATATCTCTGCATAGATTCAAAGAGAATCAAGGTAAAAATGGCACTTTTCAGACACTATACTTACAGAATTTAACTAACAGAATTAGATGACTTCATTACTAAGACTATTGGTATATGCTCAGATGAAATATACTGACAGCTAATTGCTGTCTTGGCAGTAAGACCCAACCTTTGACTGAACCCTTTGCAGGAAAGGTGAGCCAGTCACTGCGCAGGAACAGTAAGGGCTGATGTGAGTTTCTGTACTGCTGAAGGAACTGCTTGGCTAATTGCAGTGTCTGAATGGGATGTGTTGTCTTTGGCTTTTGTTGGTTCTAGACTCTGACAAGCAGCTTGTTGACACACATCACTAAGTAACCCAGTTTACAACATAGCAAAAATTTAATGGCAAGATTTAGGCACAAGAAATTTGAATAATGACTGGTACAGTGAAGGCTTGGCTGGAATTTTGTTGGCTTGCATGGTGAATACTTCAGCACTGTCAACGAAAGAGGTATCTGACACATTCCTTTCATATTAAAATAGGGTTTACTTGTCACTAAGGGGAATCATTAAGATGATGTGCACATGAATCTTTCTAGAGGTGTTGGTGATGTGGCTGACTGAATGCAGTGTGACTTCTGCTGGTTATTCTCACAATAAACATTTTTTATACTTGAATTTCATCGATGAAAGTGTGCTGTGCTATGGAACATCCTTAGAAGATTTAGCATTCTAAAGAACTTCAATAATACTAGGATCAAAAGTGACTAATGCTTTAGCCATGAGTTTCCTGTTAGGCCCTTGGTGCACAACCACGTCAAAGATTCCGCACAGGATGCTTTATAATTCTAGTAAGTGAAACTCTACTGGCATGTGAGACCCTGTACAATGGTAGTCCATATTGTGAAGATTGCTATCATTGTTTAAAACATTGTATAAATTGTAGCCTAGATGCAAGAAGATGCATCTGATGACTGTTGTATTCAGTTAACTGAGCACATAGTTCACTGAAAGATAATTCACTAGGATTCAAAAGTGGGTGCAATTTCTGCACTACTTTATTTAAATAACTGTTAGAAGACAAAAGTAAACTCTTTGTTGTTTACCAGAAATTCTATAAGCATGAAAGCATGACAATAAACTCCTAAATTTTAGAAGTACACCTCCCAGCTGAAATCTTTACAAAGCAGGTGAATGACAGTGGCGAAAAGTTTGATCATCATTGTATGTTGTTGCCACTGTCAAGGTAGGGGCTGCATGGCAGCAGCATGCTATACTTGATGCAATGTTTGTTACACATGATGCTGTTCCTGCTGCTGCAGTGATAACTGTAGTTGCTCAAGTACAAAAAATTTTGAGTTTATAGAATTAGCACTGGGCGTAAATGACTGAAAACTATACAATAGGGAAAAACTTGTTTCCTCTTCCAATACAAAGGTGTCAACTGTAAACAAGGTGAGAGTTGTGGTTTTCTGCACACTGAATATATACCAGTACCAAAAGCTAGAGCATTCAAAGGAAAAACAAAGTCATTGGACATGTAGCAATACGAGATACCAAGTAGAATGAAATTTACCCAGGAATGCCTCATACCCAACCTGACAGCTTTACTTCTCCCTATACCTCACCTCCTACATTCAGCATGCCAATGAAATACTCCTGCGAACCTTGCAGGACTGTCACTCTTAAAAGAAAGGATTTGTTGAGACATGACATAACCCCCACAGACTAGGGGATTTTCCCAGAATGAAATTTTCACTCTGCAGCAGAGTGTGTCCAAGTATGAAACTTCCTGGAGGATTAAAACTGTGTGCAAGACAGGACCTTTGTCTTTCATGTGCAAGTAAAACTGTCAGAATGGGCTGTGAGTCAACCTGAGTAGTTCAGTTGGTACAGCACTTGCCCAAGAAAGGCAAAGGGCTTGGGTTTGGGTTCCCTTTTGGAAAACCGTTTTAATCTCCCACAAAGATTTGTGATACTGAGAAATTTATGCAATATGGAACAAGTGATTACTGGTCAATGTCCTGTATGCAGCTCAGCAATATATAATCATTATATTATTGACATTCCAACCTGGAATTTCCATTGTAGCTATGTTACAGTATATACACAAAGGTGGTACAAAGCACCTAAGCTGGCAGCCAGGAAAATTGTGTGAATTCCTTTTGTAAAAGATTTCAATTGGGTTGAAATTAAAGCTCACCTAATGGTACCATTTGGATTTTACATGCATTTACTGTGGTCCCTTTTGAAACACATCACTTCTTCATTTTAAACTTATACAAATAGATTCACTGAGCTAGATAAATGGCTAAAACCAAAAGGATTTTTTTTTTAATCCAATCATCATTGCCTGTTGTTGAGATGTGATTCTTTAAAGTCAGCCTGAATTTGGACATGCAAAGACTATTTGGATATTCAGACAATAGTGGACTTAAACTTTGATAGTATTTTGCCAGTAGTTTACAACCCCATGAAAGAGCCTTTACACTGCAACATGCATTAACTTATCATAAGTAGCAAACAAATTTCTTGCTCACTAAGCTTTACAGAAATGTTTAACAAAAACATCTAGTTTGTCCATCCATTCACCATAAAAACATTGGAAGACACCTGTGTATTCAGCTTGAGTCACCTAATTTAATTCAATCAGTTTATTAATTTTATGTGACTTGAATAGTTCATGTATATATTTTTCATTCTGTATACTATGTATTTGTACTTGGCACTTCTGAGATGAATAAATAACTTATTGTTTTTTAATAATGGAAAGTACAGGTTGGAATTCAACAATATAAGAAGGATAGTTTACAACTCACCACAAAGACATAACAATGAGCTGCCACTGGCATAAAAAAGACACACACACGTAAAACACTTAAACTATCGGCCACGACCTTCTTTAGAATACAGAACATTCATGCAATCAAACAGGCACACTTAAAGTCACACAACCATTGTCTCTGGCTGTCACACTCCGAACCTGGAGTGTGGCAGCTGGAAATGATGGTATGTGTGACTGTGAAGTAAGCCTGTATGATTGGGTTAATGTTCTTCGTTCTGAAGTAGGCCATGCCCAATGGCTTAAGTGTTGTATGTGTGTCTATTTTATGTCTCTGTCTCAGATCATCATTACATCTTTGAGGTGAGTTGTAAACTATCCTAATTAAATTATTGTTTTGCTGTTTATATGTTAATTGCAGCAAGCTTCTAAGGAAGTACAATACAATAATGGTAAATATGATGTGTGTTTAATTTTTCTGAAGAAACTTCAAAGATCTTGTAATTCACAAATCCTGTTGACTATGATAGCTGCTCACCTATGATACAATAAAAAGGTGGGAAAGAGAATGAAAAATTGTACAATCACAGGACAACAAAAGGCAAATATGTCCTGGGCAGAGTCAGATATGAAAAAAGGTGAACTAGCTTATTGACTTATCTGGCACCTTCAAAAACATTTGAATAAAACATAAAAATCTTGACATATTTGTGTCACATATTAACGATACCTCAACATGTCAAATGTATATCAAATGTCACATGCTGCCACAGTTTAAGTCCTGTGAAAGTCTTATAACTTATCACATCTGGCAAGTATATATTGTATTAATTTGATTGCGAAGTTTTGGTGCATCACCCACTTTAGTTGCATATGAAACTCATCTGTCTTGGAACATCTCAAATAATGTGACTTGTATAATATCATGCCACTTGGTTACGCATGCCATGGTAGTCTAAGTTGTGTGTCATTACATCAAGTTTTGATCAGTGTATCACATCATGTAATGTCTATTTGTTTCCTGTACTACATCATGTGGTATCATCTCACATGTCAGACTGTTTCCTGTAATATTATACATTGTTTCAAGTGAAATAACATAATAATAAATGATGCCATGTCGTTTAACATGACACATGGAATAATGTTAACCAACATAACATTTATTGTTACGTAGGCCTACAAAATGACATTAAATGACTTTGAAGTTTAGGTTGCATGCAATCCCACTCACAGATACTTTTTATGACAGATGCACTCCCCCTCGAGAGCTCACTGTGTTGGGGAATTATGTTAAAGAGCATGAATATGTCAAGATTCTTTTTGATGTAAATGTTGTTGAAGCTAACAAATAAGTTGAGAAGGTAGTTCTTGTTTTCCACTTCTCTGACTCAGGACAGAGCATATTCTCCTTTTTTTAATGCTGTGACGAGCATTTTTCATTCTCGTTTATAGTTTTATTTCTACATTAACTTTTAACTATATTTACTTGAATAAAGAAAGGTTACTTAAATACATAAAGATGTCATTAAATTGATATCCAATAAATGGAGGGTAGACAGTAAAATTGTGTGGTGGGTGATTTTTTTTTTAAGTTTACAAAGTCAAAAGATAAAAAAATTAAGATATATTGCTACTTACCCCACAGAAGAGACCATTAAGCAGTGGACAGGTAAAACTTAAGAGAACCTGTCCATTGCTTGTTCAGTGCCTCCTCAGTGGTGAGAAGCCATTTATCTTAATTAATATTGTAATTGTACCTTGGGTTTCTTATTTTTGATAAGCCAATAATAATAATAACAATGATCATATACTGGATGACAGTAAAAATGGCTATCTAAATAAAAGAAGGAACAAGGCATGAAAGTATACTTCCATTTTTTACAAAAGACTTCATGCACAAAGAGAGCTATAAGAATTAATATTTAAGTATTTGACAATGCCTAGGTACACATATTTTCTACAAGAAGAAAAAGTTAATAAAGCAATATTGGAACAGTATAATGAGTAATAAAGTGACTATGTTGCACACCAGTAATGACAATGAAAACTTCTAATGTTGTGGCTTAAAGCAGAAAATAAGGGTTACTCAATTGTACATTTAATCAATACCAATACCTGCTGGTGTCTTTCCTCCATGAGAACCTGATGAAGTAGTGTCAGCAGCAGTAGCAACATCATTTAATTCTGCTTTTGTAGTTGACTCACCAGCACTCACACTAGATACTGAGCCTGGCACATAACATGCAACAGCAAAAGCAACATGTACAGCAAACAATATATTACAACAAAAATTAGCTTATAAAATGTTAACACATACACGCGGGTTGAAAAAAGGCACTCAAATTAACAGATTTAAAACTTTTATTTATGTTGTTAATTACTGAAAGAGAAAAGAGCTTTGAGAAATCACACAGTAGGTAAGCAGTGGCATAATTTTATCCACCACTAATAGTAGTTGATTAAATTGTTATTTTTGGCAAGAAAGTGAAATGAAATTCAAACCATGCAATGGAATCATACAATGAAGGGTCAAGGAAGTACAAGTGAAAAGAAGCACTTATTGTTACAATATTTTATCTTTGTAGGTACAAATAACAGTGGCAAGTAGAGACCAATGAAGAAAGTAAATGACCCTAATAAATATAGGTATGAAATAGGTCCTAATACAATGTAAGCACCAGTGCAGTTATGGCAGTGATACATCACCCTTACATATCTAAAGGTATGTTTATTTTGAAACTTTGCAACTATGAGATAAACTGCCCTTGTTTGATTTCATTGTCATGCTAGATACCTAACAACTGATCAACAGAGTTCTGACAAATGTATTATTTGTGGTACACAAACATTATAGCTTCCCAACTAAATCCAATGTTTTAACAATGGAAAATCTGATAGGAATGTCAATAATGGAGGATAGATAACAACTCACCGTAAAGAGGCTCACTGAGCTGCTGACAGACATGAAAATAAATTATCACATTCACACAACTTAAATTTTTGGCCATGGCCTTTGTCAAAAAAAGAAACACAGACATCCATGCAATCACTCAGACAACTATACACACACAACCATCATGTCGCTGGAATGGCCTAACATGATGGTTGTGTTTGTAGAGTTGTCTGAGTGATCCCCCGAATGTATGTGTTTCTTTTTCTGACTGAAAATTTAAGTTGTGTGAATGTGATTAGGTATGTATTTTCATGTCTGTCAGCAGCTCAGTGAGACTCTAAATCCATTGTTTCTTTTGTCTGGAGATATTTAAAAGCTTTGATATATTCCAGTCCTGTTGATAGAATCAATGAACTCAGGAAATGCATTATAAATCGTTATCAACGCATCTGGAACACACCTGGGTTTACAAATGTGTACAGGTATTGATGAAGAGATGTGCAGATGCCTATCTTCACACCAACATCAACCACGTGCAACAATTGTTGTAATGAAACAAAGTAAAAAGTCCAGATTGGAATGTCAACTGGTAATAAAATTCATCTGAGAGGTGCACTTTTCTATTATTGTTGTTCATTTACGCAATGTATTTCAGCAGTATTTGTTGGTCAGCATATTTTTACAATTGGCTTCTCACCTGTTTTTTGTCCAAGTATTCCATTTATTGACATTGTTATGGATTCAACCTGAATTATGTCAATAGCTACTTAAGCCACTGAAAGTTTCATGGTGCATGTGCCATCGGTCCTGGTAAGCACGCTCCTTGCTTTGAATCAGTAAGTGTGAATGACTGCAAATGCGTTGATGCATCTTTCAGTGTAAATCACATTCCCTAGATCATAGGGATGTCGAATTCCTGTGATAATGCAAGTATAGTATACATGTTTTCTGAAGAAGACGGGTTTATATCTGTCGAAACCATGGTCAAGTTTATTAAACAAATATTATTGCAAGTGGTTGGCTGATTATTGATTTGGTACACTCACATAACTTAACTTTTGGGCCACACTCTTCATCATAGAAAGAGAGCACATACACATTTCCACAATCACTCAAGGACAACTCATAGACACATGACTACTGTCTTTGATTGTTGTGGCCCAACTGGTACTTGACAAACTGCAGAGTTGTGCCTGAGTAACAGTGAATTTGTGTGTGCTCTTTTTTCTCAAGTCTGTGGCTAAAAATGTAAGTTATATGAGCCTGATTATCTTTTCTACATGACTGTCTGTGGTTCAATGTTCATCTTTACAGTAAGCTGCAAATTCATTATTATAAAATTGTTGTGATGTGTCTGCCCTCATAGGCATACCTACAATTTGGATCCTAAGGGATTCAGTTATAATGTGTTCTAAATATGTCATATCAGGGAAGCAATTGGTTTTGGACATAATGTTATTGGACTTATTAAGCTTTTTCTTTGTCCTTAGCTTTCCACATTCATTTGTATCTGTAATAATCAAACTCCCGGTATACTCTTATATGAAGAGTGGCAACAGGAAAATAATAGAAATGTAAGAGCTTAAATGCAGTAAAAGTTGGAAAGAACCTTAAACAGAAAAGACAAAAGAAACAGCACTGAAAGGAAAAGCACTTAAAAGGATGTAGGAATGTAAGATAAGGAGAAATGAACAACAGTGAGGTACTGGCAAGGGGTGAAAAGGTATTATTGGAAGGATAAATAGAAAGCACAAGCAAATTGATCAAGGGCAGTAAAACCCTTGACACTATTAATGAACTTTTTAACAAAATATGACATCTTTATAGTATAAATGACAAAGCAGCCTCATGTAGATGCAACTAAAATGCTGCAGGTAAACAGCTTAAGATATTTAACACTGAGTAGTGCGTAAATTTTATTGCCAAAGTTACATTACTTACTTTTATAATGACAGAACTTGCTAAAGCATGCAGCATAAAATGTTTTTCATATGCACTATTATGTTGGTACCTTTACACTGGCTTATTCTCAGCTTTCCCACTATCAGTAACTCATTTCTGTTAATATTACCAACATCTTATTAATCTCTTGCTTGCAACATATTTCTTTGTTTTATTGTGTTATCCTCTTACAGTTTCTTATTATTTTATTATGTTTTATTAGAAACTTGTCATTTATTTTATGACTTACTGAGAATTCCACACTCTCCAACTCTTATGTCACACATGCCTAGATCTGTCTTTATTTGCCTTAGCCTCAACCTGATATGATTTTAGGGAAGGTTTTAATGAATTTGGCAAATCACTTTAAAAATCCCTTTCCTTCTGTTTTTCTGTTTCAATTAGAGAAACTGATAGAATCAATATTAAAAGCCTAAAGCAGCTTGTCATGGTTGTTTTGTAGTGAACAATACTTCTTAGCCAACACAGTGCCTTGTATGAGCTCCACTGCACCTATGAATGTTCCCCAGAGCATAAATGAGCCACAGTAAACTTGTCTCTGTCACACAGTACAGGTCTGAAGAATCTGATCCCCTGTGACGTGGTGGATTCCCATTAGCATGATGAAGAAGATAGCAGGATTAAGCAGATCATGCAATGCTCTGCCACTGCACCAATATTCACTGATGATGATCACCTTCCCATTTTACTCGTAACTGGAAGTGTCATGGTGTTATCTCTGGCACTCACAAGGGTTGCTGGCTGTGGAGGCTCATTGTAAGGAGTGTTTGGTGCATTGTGTATTCAAACACACTTGTACTCTGCCCAGCATTGAAGCATGATGTACTTCCAACATAGTTCAGCACCTGTCCTCTTTTGCCAATCTGCCCAATCTATAACATCCAATATCTGTAATGATGCTTGGTCGCCCAACCCCTCGAGCTTTGGACATGATTTAACCTTGATTAATGCCACTTATTGAAGACAATCACCATAGGATTCCTCAAACACCTGACAAGTCATGGAGTTTTTGAAATGCTTGTTCCAAGCCTCCCAGCTATCACACTCTGTCCTCAGTCAAACTCAGATAGATTGGACAAATTCCCCTTATTACATATGGACAACATGCTTCCTGATGCTACCTGTACCATTTGTGTGTCTGATTAGCAGTCATTGGAAGAGTTTATATCAATAGTTTGTTAGTGGTCATAATTTTCTGGCTGATCAGTGTATGTCATCCACTCAGCTATATGTAGCTTCATTTAGTGTATGTTCATTTCCCACTGATGTCTGCTTTTACATAAATGGGGCATTTTTATAGGTATGAAATTGTATAGTTGAGAGTTTTGAAACTGTTGTGTGTTCCATTACTTTTCTGACTGTACTGGAATGGATGTGTTTGTGCCTCAGTAAAAAACATCACAGTGTGTTTTGTAGTATTTAACTGTCACATATATTCTCTTTTAGTAGAAACCAAGTCAGCATTTATGATTCTGTGTATTTCCATTTGCATACTATTAGCGAAATATAATTGTTGATAGTGATGCTTTAAAGTTATCATTTGTCCAACTTAGTTACACACATTTGTCATCAAGTTTGAGGATGTCACTAATAGACTTGGTAGTAATGATGTATATATCGAAAGTTCATGCAAAATGGGGCAGTTTCACATGAACCCTATTATTATGACCACATATCTGATGAACTATGTGTCCTACTATGATATAATTTGGAAGTTAAATCAACTAGCTTATAAAAATAATAGTAGAAACTCAGCCTTGAAACAGGTGATAGCGCACCCGAACACCTTTCAGTGGCTTGAGTTGTCAACTAACACAAGGCATGAACAGCTGTGTTACATTGTAACACACGGAAGACTTTCTTAATCATTGTCTTAGTTGATACAACTAGGCAATGACTGGAAGAGGAAGTATGTGTCCTATATACAGCTGTAATAACTATAAACAGCAAAGCACTCAAAAATCATTCTTCAGGTTTCCAGAAAATAAAGAGATGTAAGTATGATAGCTTTTCGTTTATAGATGCAGCCAGTGGGTTATTCTTAGTCGAAGAGCTGACTTAAATGAAATTTTGAAAAAGAACAGTCCCAGGCATTTGAATAAAAGCTATGTACTATGCTCATACCATTTTGTGGAAAAAGATTTTAGAAATAAGAATTTGTTAAGCCAAGGGCAAGTGTTTTAAATTGTTATTTGCATGTGTTTAAATGTCTGCTGAAGACAGTGTTAATGTACCTCTGGATGCTGATATCAGTATCAATGAAGGTAAACATATTGAAACAATTGCAAGGAATTATATTATGGGCTGGGCGTGTAGTGGGTTGTAACACAAAAAATGTAAAATGACTCTGGCATAATATAATGATAATGAACATGAAGTTGCCAACTTCCACATGCAAATAAAGAGATATGAGTCAAACAAAATGCTTTTCCCAATAGTTGTGCTCAGAGTATGTCCTATAAAATATCAGAAATTTTTAGACAAATATTTGATAAGTGCGTTGTTGAAAGCTCTTATGGTGTGATAAGCAAGTTGGTTTCCTTTCTCATAAATGAATCTGCCTAATTAGGAGGTGTGGGTAACAGTTGTTATTTGTTGTTAGCAAACAAATACTTTGCACTTATAATTTGTCAATAATAAAAAGGATTTGTCACCATCACAAATTAGAAAGAGTAGCCTCATGTACAGAATGTAACTCACAAATAGGTGTAAATGCTCACGAAATGTGCGTAGATGTATTGTATGTATGTAATGTGCGTAGATGTATTGTATGTATTGTATTATTTTCAGTTTGAATTCTATCCCAATAAACTGTACAGAAGCGATTGCTTTAGTTTCTTTTTAACCCTACTCCTTAAATGAATTAGCACTAACATAATTTCTTAAATGACACTCCTTGAGTACTAGTCTTGCAAGGTTCTCAGGAGAGCCTCTGTGAAGTTTGGAAAGTAGGAGGCGAGGTACTGGTGGAAGTAAAGTTGTGGGGCGGCAACATGAGTCGTGTCGGGATAGCTTCAAGAAGAGTATGCCAAAACCTATTGTATTTGCATTTGATTTGTCAATATCTTCTAATTCTTGAAGCAATTATAGAAGTTACCAGAATCATCTTTGATGCATTTTGCCACAGATGGATTTAAATTGTTCAAATAAGAAATATAAAATAAAATAAATAAAAATAAAAACAACTTGTCATTAATCTTCATTTTCACTATGAGAGCACGTAATGGAAACTGTTCACTTTAAAATCAAATTAAAGTACACAGTGACACTTCACAGTAGGTATTATGGAAAAACGAAGAAGACAGCATAAATCAAAAGTTTCCTCTGGTTTTGAATACTGACAAGTTAATTGATCTGTCAGTATTGGTCCATTCAAACCATTGTGAAATGTGTTGTGTGATTTACTTGAGAAACAGCTAATGAAACACTTCCATTTAAACATAATGTCTCTAAAATCTGCTTTCACGAGTCTTTACTTTTGAGTGTTGTTACGGTATATAAGTGTTAACTGGTGATCGATACGGCATGAGTGCATTCATGAGTTGGCAGTATTGACAAAGAAACAGATAAACATTTCCCTTACAGCCCCATGCATTCCAAAGGCCATATAAGTTTGAAGACTAATCGAGAATAGTATTGAATATTATAAGAAAAGTTTTAGAGATATTTCTATATGAGAATTTCAGCTATGGAAACTACCTCATAGGTTTTGGAAACAGGCTGTGATTAAGGGAGATGGGAGAGATAAAAAAAGGTGTTAAAATACAGGAGAACTCGAATAATATAGGAGAGTTGGTCACCCTAGGCAAATCTATTGTTCACATACAATGTGAAGCTATCTGAATATCTCCTCTTCTTAACTGACTTTTTTTCCAATTGCCAGTTCCCAATCTCCAGCCTTCTCTCCCTTCTCAACCTATCTAACTCTTCCTTTGCATTCTGCACTGCACCTGAAGGGCACAGATCTTATGCTCCTGTTCTCTATTAATTTATTCTTGCTACATAGCCTGAAATTCTAGGAGAGCATATCCCATAATGCCCACTGCACTCTCTTAAATGAAAATACTTCATACAAATCTCACAGCACAGCTCACTACTCACGAACCTACAGCAGAGCCCACACTTCTCATTCATGGTAAAATTTTACAATTACTAAACAAAAATACTTTCTAATTTATAATACCACACACGTATGATTTTCTGGAGTAACTATGGTAATCCAACTTCTAAACAAGTAAGGTGATTACTATTAGCAGTATTAATTTACAGCAAATAAAACTACAGCAAAAACTTCACACTACCAGTTGTCTAAAACAAAGAAAATAAAGCATATACGGATCTTTCAAAACCAAATCATGTACTTTTTCAGTGAGTTCTGGTGTGGTTTAAACTTTTTGGTTAACATTCTCAAGGATATCTTGTACACTTTTGTGCCCATATTTATACTCAGCCCCCATTTCTTCACAGTGTAATTTGAAAGAGAAGAGTCACTACATACATTTATGAGCCTCAAATAAATTTTTGTTAGTGTTAAACCTCTTCTTGTGAAAAATTTCACCACTGTACAATACTTGTTTCCGCAGCAGCACAATCAGTATGAGTGATTATAAAAATATTTGCTTGCAGCCAGACATTACTACCAACAGGAGGGGGAAGGGGGGGGGGGGAGGAATTTCACAGCAGTGGTGCTCTCTTTGGGCAAGACTGAGATTTTTTCAGACCACCTGTGTATGATCTAACGTCCATCACCCCTTTTCAGAATGACTCAAACTGAGCCCTAATATTTTCCTGAATTACGGAAAGTTTTGTTAGTTCACAGTCAATAACAAAGTCATTCCACTGTAGGTGAAGTTGAACTTATCTTATATGCTGGCTGAAGTCCATTGCGTTGTGAGCTGTCTTTAGCATTCACTAAAGCATTTGATTTTACAGGATCTTTTCGTAAATTAGAAACATGTCAGTTGATATGGAAACGATTTTATTTCCATTTAAACAACGTTCAAATCAAATACATATTTGCACCATCATAAAATGCAGCGGCAAGCCAACAGAACTGCTTACAGGCTTGTGGCTGCTAGAAGACTCCCCAAAAGACTCTACTAAACAATGGTTTCTCTCAAACATCTTTCTACGTAACCACGTAATAAGATTGATGACAAAGTTTTGTAATTCACAATTAAACAATATTCTTTTACATTAAATTTGCCAAAATACAGAAATTAAAACATTACATTTAAGCTTTGACTATTTATGTCAATGTATGTACGTGTTTCATGAACTTTGCATTTAATGTGGTACACAAATTTAAAGTCATCCTTTTGACTAGTGTTTACTGTGCTCAAATTATTTACATTATGCATATTTTCGAAGTGCACACATATTTGTTTGGCCAATAGTGTGTAAGCGTACTATTATTGTGACATGGAATTTTAATGAGTTTCAGTTTGCGGTCAAATTATTTATTAATACGGATTTGTATATGGTTGTCATAGTTTTGTTAATTTCGAAGATAGTTTCTTAGTACCAAACGGATTATTAATTTTAGTGTATGAAAAATTATCAGTATTTAATTTAGGATCTAGTGATGTATAAAACATGGTCTGCCCTAATTTATTTAAACAAAAGGTATATATGAAATCATGTTGTGCAATAGTTTATAACATGTAGCATTATTGTTTTTATACAAATTAGTATCTATATAGGTTCAGCAATTTCCGAAACTAAGTGTAATGCATTTTTAGTGTTTGCAGCTATTATTTACGAAAGTATTAAAAATTGAAAATTACGTAAAAGGTCAGCCAAAGTTATATTTAAATCAACGTACTATTTCTTAAAAGCGTTTTACTAATAGTGTTAATAGAATTTCAAACAGAAGGCAAAAATGTTATATTTTACATGTCCGGTAATGAAGTTTTATTTTAGGTGTCAGATATTTCGTGTTTCTATGTTGGCAACTGATTTTTAGGAGTTTGCAACAAAGCAGAAACGTTACAATGAGAAAGGTCAATAGAGGAAGAAAAATGAAAAGTTATAACTGCCTGGATAGATCGAGAGAAGCCATAAATTAATCTGACATCAATTCTCCACAAAGATATAAAAACAATCACCCAAAACAAATTGGAGTGCTTGACATTTCTTACCCTAGCTCAGTATTCCCTTCTATCCCCTTTCTCCTCTCTCCAGCCTGATGAAGAAAATTTCATTTCCACAATGTTCATGCTTTTGATGTTACTGTTGGCGGCACTGAGCTGAGGTAAACACAGGCCAGCGACTATATCCCTTTTGAAGAAGTAATAAATTGTTTTGATCCTTCAGACAGTACTGTAATAATGGATGGGACCTCAAAGATAGAAAAGATTGGAAAGGCAGGTCTGCAAATATCACTGGAAAAAAAAAAAAAAAAAAAAAAAAAAAAAAAAAAAAAAAAAAAAAAAAAAGACCACACAATATAGTAGCAATAAATTAAAAAAAAAAGTGTCTGGTCTGTCAAGTGTGCCAGTGTGAATGGAAATATGCCTCTTTTTTCCAATGAAGGCTACCTACCTAGGAAGGCTAATGGCAGAAAGATAATAAGTTATGTGTGTACAAGTATCATTTTTATGTGCCTGCTGTAATTCAACAAATGTCTTTGCAGTGAGTTGCAAACTATCCTCATTATATTATGAAAATTAAGGCATTTTCATACAGCTGTAAAACCACAAGTACACTGTGGATTGAAGCACTACTTATATTAAAAATTCAGAAAAGAAAGGAAGAAGAATCTTACAAAAAATATTACATGTGATGAAGAACAAAGCTGGTACTTGGATCTTGAGTCTCATAAAGAAAATAAACTGATTCTCCCCTATAGTAGCAGATGAGGTTAAGAAAAGGTGTGTTAATGTTATATTGGCATCAAAATGGAAAGAAGAACAGTTTAATAATGAAACAGAAAACATAAAGTAAATGGGTAGGCAGATGAGATGATAAAGAATTTGTAAGAAATGTAGATTCCACAGAGACATTGAGACTAAAATTCGAGAGATTGTTGGGTTTTTCAGAAAGATGAACAGAAAAACAACTCAATTCAAATGATCAGATGAGAGGAAATGAGATGGAATCTGATAAAATTAAAGTTTTGGAGAATGATAAGAAAAAAAGAGAAACACAACACAAACAAGTCTATGATTATTTAAATGTCTTCTAGATTTTATTTCCAATGCAGGAGACCAAGTACACTATTGTTGCAGTTTTGGAAAATTTTCCTTTTGTACAAAGACTCTGTAATGTTTTCTCTAACTTTCTTTTATATTAATACTGTCTGTAATTGCAAAACATCATGATCAACACTACTTTCATGTTAACTCTTTGTTTTTCATCTCTAGAACTATACCCAAAACCTGAAAAATACTTGTAACTACGTAGGCTTTCCCAGCGTAACATCATATAATATTCTTCTCAGGTTTTCGCTGGATTAGAACGTCATCTGGAAACAATGTTTCAGTAATCAAACTGGCCACCATTCTTAGGTATGTGAGCTTTCCTACCTGTCTGAAGTTCAATCTGTGAATGGTGGCCTCTTTATACACTGTGGATGGCCAAAAGCATATGCGAGTATCGACAGTATCACCCTCTTTTGTACAGCGCCCCATTGGTGGAAGTCAGTGTAAACAATAAATTGCTACTCAGAACTGTTAACCTGGTTGAAATAACCGTGTGTGTCAATGGTGCTTGGTACAACAGCCTGTTATGGTTCGGATTGTTTGACTGATGTAAATTTTCGCTCAATAACAATGCATTTTGTATACACTGGGCCTCATCAGTGCTAAACCATCCTTCACAGAGCCCAGGAGTGCTATACTCTTGGCTAAAGGATGAAAAATACTACTGATATCATATCTTTTTAAAAGTCTGCCTATTTTTGAACATATGCTTCCAGAAAAGGGTAAAAATGTCAATGATTTACAAGTGTCATCTAAAGTTTCCCACGATAATCCAAACTGGAAGGAGTGACAAATCTGTTTGTCTGAAAATCCATTCTACTTGACAAGCTCTTTGTGTCTGAAATGGCAAAGGCTCTTTTTGCCAATGTTTGGAGGACACCAATACATTGGTATGGAGAATGGCAGTTTGTTGAGTGAAATTACAGTGAAACCCCTATTTAACATTTTTCAGTGGTCCATACTTACAACACACAAAACTGAGGAAAACACAGAATAAAGGAGAAACATTAAAATCCCTACAATATGAGCAAAAACAAATTTTCATTGGCATATATTCATGCTTAAAAATAATAATCCTCTCCAATAGGCCTATCTTATATATTATCTGTGTAAGTGAATGAAATTAAGTGAACAGTAGTTAAGTCAAGAATAGTGCCTGTGGTGTACTTATGTGTCTGCCATAGGTATATTGTGAGTGCTTAGCATGAATACAGAATGAGACAATAGAAGACAGATTCCATGATATGAAGAAAAGTGCAATGAAATATGAAATTTGTATTTGCACAAGAAAAGCCATCTCCATGTCAAATTATCCATGTTTCCAATAATTTTTTTTTAATTAAATAATGGCGCTATGTAGGTGGATGGGTGAACTTTTGTGGATCAGTCTGTATTGTAGAAAGTAATAACAATTTACTTAACTGAATCAATTTAAAGCAATGGCCTACAATAAGTACACAAAACTACAACACACAACCACAAGTATGTATGTCTAAACACAACAAAGTGGACAATCATTCTAATTTTGTCACTATAAGTTAATTACACCTTTCCTCGCCTCTCATTGGTTATATGAAAGTACATAGCATTGGCTATGCATAGTGTTATGCGTTGCTGACCTATGAGTGATAAGCCCTGGCCTTGGGAGACTTCAGCGTTCATTGCAATGTGTGAACAATAATTGGTAATGAACATATCGTATGTACTTAGAAATCGTATGTACTAGGCAATCTGTCAAAGCTTTTCACAAATGTCTGTCTAGGTGTGTTTGCGTTTCGATATGTCTGAGTGTGTGTGTATTTGTTTACCTTCCTTTTTTTCCCCTAAGGTAAGTCCTTCCACTCCTGGGATTGGAATGACTCCTTTTCCACTTCCTTAAAACCCATATCCTTCCCTTTTCCTCCCCTTTTTTCCTCTTTTTCCTGAAAAAGCTGCCAGTGGTGGCGAAAGCTTGTATGTGTGTTTGTGTGTGATTTTATTTGTTTCTCTCGACGAGCCGGTCCTTTTGGTAAGTCATCTCTTTTCTATTTTTATTTATTATAGAGGAAAAATTCCTAACAGGAAAAATATACGTAAAAAATAGATGAAGTACACTTACCAGGCGAAGGGGCACAGGCAGTAATAGCAACAAATAAACACACAGACACACACACACACAAAAATGCTAGCTTTCGCAGCCTAGCTGCTTCATCAGGCAGAAGGGAGGAGAGGGAAAAGGAAATGATGAGGATTTTAAGGAAGGGGGTAAGGAGCCATTCCAATCCTGGGACAGGAAAGACTTACCTTGGGGGAAAAAATGGAGGGTAAATAAATGCACACACACCCACACATTTACACAGACACAAGTACACTTAGGCAGACATACGTAAAAAATAGATGAAGTACACTTACCAGGCGAAGGGGCACAGGCAGTAATAGCAACAAATAAACACACAGACACACACACACACACAAATGCTAGCTTTCGCAGCCTAGCTGCTTCATCAGGCAGAAGGGAAGGAGAGGGAAAAGGAAATGATGAGGGTTTTAAGGAAGGGGGTAAGGAGCCATTCCAATCCCGGGACAGGAAAGACTTACCTTGGGGGAAAAATGGAGGGTAAATAAATGCACATACACCCACACATTTACACAGACACAAGTACACTTACGCAGACATACTGTAGAACTGTAGAAAGCAAAGAAGTTAGAAGTTAGACAGAGATGCCACTTGAGGCAGAGGCTCTGTCCAGAGAACCAAGGCAAAGATTTAAGATGGTGGGTGGGAATTCGAATTTAGCGGAGGTTGAGACCATGTGGGCAACGGGAAGAGAGAATATGCTGAAGGGCTAGTTCCCATCTCCGGAGTTCTGAAGGATTGGTGTCAGTGGGAAGTATCCAGATAACCCGGACAGTGTAGCACTGTGCCAAGATGTGCTGGCCATGCACCAAGGCATGTTTAGCCACAGGGTGATCCTCGTTACCAACAAACACTGTCTGCCTGTGTCCATTCATGCGAATGGACAGTTTGTTGCTGGTCATTCCCACATAGAACGCTTCACAGTGCAGGCATGTCAGTTGGTAGATCACGTGGGTACTATCGCAAGTGGCTCTGCCTTTGATCGTGTACACCTTCCGGGTTACGGGACTGGAGTAAGTGGTGGTGGAAGGGTGCATAGGGCAGGTTTTACAACGGGGGCGGTTACAAGGGTAGGAGCCAGAAGGTAGGGAAGGTGGTTTGGGGATTTCATAGGGGTGGACTAGGAGGTTACGGAGGTTAGGTGGGCGGCGGAAAGACACTCTCGGTGGAGTAGGAAGGATGTCATGAAGGATGGATCTCATTTCGGGGCAGGATTTTAGGAAGTCGTATCCTTGCTGGAGAGCCACATTCAGAGTCCACTCCAGTCCCGGAAAGTATCCGGTGACAAGAGGGGCACTTCTGGGGTTTTGTTGAAGGTTCTTAAATTGGGGGGATAAGGAAGTGGCTCTGGCAATTTGCTTCTGTACTAGACCAGGAGGATAGCTGCGGAATGTGAAGGCTGTTATCAGGTTATTGGTGTATTGGTTCAGGGATTCAGGACTGGAGCAGACTCGTTTGCCACGAAGACCTAAGCTGTAGGGAAGGGAACGTTTGATGTGGAAAGGATGGCAGCTGTCATAATGCAGGTACTGTTGTTTATTGGTAGGTTTGATGTGGACGGATGTGTGTAGTTGGCCGTTGGATAGATGGAGGTCGACATCGAGGAAAGTGGCATGGGATTTGGAATAGGACCAGGTGAATTTGATGGGACCAAAGGAGTTGAGGTTGGAGAGGAAATTCTGGAGTTCTTCTTCACTGTGAGTCCAGATCATGAAGATGTCGTCAATGAATCTATACCAAACTTTGGGTTGACAGGCTTGGGTGTCCAGGAAGGCTTCCTCTAAGCATCCCATAAATAAGTTCGCGTACGAGGGGGCCATCCTGGTCCCCATGGCTGTTCCCTTTAATTGTTGGTATGTCCGGCTCTCAAAGGTGAAGAAGTTGTGGGTTAGGATGAAGCTGGCTAGGGTATTAAGGAAAGAGGTTTTAGGTAAGGAAGTGGGTGGTCGGCGTGAAAGGAAATGTTCCATCGCAGCGAGGCCCTGGGCATGTGGGATATTAGTGTATAAGGAAGTGGCATCGATGGTTACAATGATGGTTTCAGGAGGTAACAGGCTGGGTAAGGATTTCAGGCGATCAAGGAAGTGGTTGGTGTCTTTGATGAAGGATGGGAGACTGCACATGATGGGTTGAAGGTGTTGGTCTATGTAGGCAGAGATTCGTTCTGTTGGGGCTTGGTAACCGGCCACAATGGGGCGGCTGGGATGATTGGGTTTGTGAATCTTGGGAAGTAGGTAGAAGGTGGGGGTGCGGGATGTCGGTGGAGTCATGAGGTTAATGGAGTCAGGTGAAAGGTTTTGTAGGGGGCCTAAGGTTTTGAGGATTCCTTGAAGCTCTGCCTGGACATCAGGAATGGGATCTCCTTGAAAAACTTTATATGTGGTATTATCTGAAAGCTGACACACTCCCTCTGCCACATACTCCCGCCGATCAAGTACCACTGTCGTGGAGCCCTTGTCGGCAGGGAGAATGACGATGGAATGGTCAGCCTTCAGATCACGGATTGCTCGGGATTCAGCTGCAGTAATGTTGGGAGTAGGATTAAGGTTTCTCAGGAAGGACTGGGAGGCAAGGTTGGAAGTAAGGAATTCCTGGAAGGTTTGAAGAGGGTGATTTTGAGGAAGAGCAGGTGGGTCTCGCTGTGACGGAGGATGGAACTGTTCTAGGCAGGGTTCGATTTGAATGATGTCTTGGGGAGCTGGATCATTAGGAAGAGGATTATTTTTCTTCGTGGCAAAGTGATATCTCCAGCAAAGACTGCGAGTATAGGATAATAAATCTTTCACAAGGGCTGTTTGGTTGAATTTGGAAGTAGGGCTAAAGGTCAGCCCTTTGGATAGGACAGAGGTTTCAGATTGGGAGAGAGGTTTAGAGGAGAGGTTGACCACTGAATTGGGATGTTGTGGTTCCGGATTGTGTGGATTGGAATTTTGAGGTTTGGGAGGGAGAGGAGTTGCGAGTGGGAGATTGAGTAGATGGGAGAGACTGGGTTTGTGTGCAATCAGAGGAGGTTGAGGTTTACTGGAGAGGTTGTTGAGGGAGAGAGTATTGCCTTTCCGGAGGTGGGTGACCAGGAGATTGGATAGTTTTTTGAGGTGCTGGGTGGCATGCTGTTCTAATTTGTGGTTGGCCTGAAGGAGGATATTCTGAACTGCAGGTGTAGATGTAGGAGAGGAAAGGTTGAGGATTTTGATTAGGGATAGGAGTTGACAGGTGTGTTCATTGGCGGAGTTGATGTGTAGGTTAAGGATTAGGCGGGTGAGGGATATGGATTGTTCAATTTGGAATTGGTATAGGGCGGGATGAAAGGATGGATTACAGCCAGAGATGGGAACTTTCAGTGTGAGGCCCTTGGGAGTGATTCCAAATGTCAGACAAGCCTGCATAAAAAGAATGTGGGTGCGTAATCTGACTAGGGAAAAAGCATGTTTACGGAGGGAATGTAAATAAAACTGGATGGGGTTGTTGTAGGGATGTTGTAAGGAAGGCATAATATATGGATGAAGGAAAAGTGAGAAATATGGGCTATGTAACAGGTTGCAATGAACGAATAAAATAATATAATAGAATAAAAAAAATATGTATATATATATATATATATATATATATATATATATATATATATATATATATATATATATATAAATTTTTAAAAAATGAATGTGAAAAGTAATTCAGATAAGCAAAAAGGAAGGAAATAGAAAAAAGAAAAAGTCGTTAAAATTCGTTGTTGAAACTGTGGTCACCTTAAGTGGTCAACCACGTAGTATTAATGGTTAGGTAGTGGTATGGCAGGCAAACGAGGTTTAAGGATGGTGAAAATCGGAAAAAAGTACGAGAAAATCGCGTGAGAAAGCAAGGAAAACGTCTAAATAGGATTGGTGAAGTGGTAGCAGATTACAATATTGAGGCTAAGAATAGTCTGACGATGGAATAGTAGAGTCAAAACCAACGTAAAGTAGCTGAAATATCGGAAAAGTAGGAAAAACGAATGGAAATGTGGAAAAACGGGAATGGAAACAAACGTGAGGTGACTAGGAAATGCCAAAAATGGTTATAAACAATATGAGAAACTACAGTTGTGAATTAATATTTACGTTATATAGCGAGAATATAGACCACCCACTTCCTTACCTAAAACCTCTTTCCTTAATACCCTAGCCAGCTTCATCCTAACCCACAACTTCTTCACTTTTGAGGGCCGGACATACCAACAACTAAAGGGAACAGCCATGGGGACCAGGATGGCCCCCTCGTACGCGAACTTATTTATGGGACGCTTAGAGGAAGCCTTCCTGGACACCCAAGCCTGTCTACCCAAAGTTTGGTATAGATTCATTGACGACATCTTCATGATCTGGACTCACAGTGAAGAAGAACTCCAGAATTTCCTCTCCAACCTCAACTCCTTTGGTCCCATCAAATTCACCTGGTCCTATTCCAAATCCCATGCCACTTTCCTCGATGTCGACCTCCATCTATCCAACGGCCAACTACACACATCCGTTCACATCAAACCTACCAATAAACAACAGTACCTGCATTATGACAGCTGCCATCCTTTCCACATCAAACGTTCCCTTCCCTACAGCTTAGGTCTTCGTGGCAAACGAGTCTGCTCCAGTCCTGAATCCCTGAACCAATACACCAATAACCTGATAACAGCCTTCACATCCCGCAGCTATCCTCCTGGTCTAGTACAGAAGCAAATTGCCAGAGCCACTTCCTCATCCTCCCAATTTAAGAACCTTCAACAAAACCCCAGAAGTGCCCCTCTTGTCACCGGATACTTTCCGGGACTGGAGCGGACTCTGAATGCGGCTCTCCAGCAAGGATACGACTTCCTAAAATCCTGCCCCGAAATGAGATCCATCCTTCATGAGATCCTTCCTACTCCACCGAGAGTGTCTTTCCGCCGCCCACCTAACCTCCGTAACCTCCTAGTCCACCCCTATGAAATCCCCAAACCACCTTCCCTACCTTCTGGCTCCTACCCTTGTAACCGCCCCCGTTGTAAAACCTGCCCTATGCACCCTTCCACCACCACTTACTCCAGTCCCGCAACCCGGAAGGTGTACACGATCAAAGGCAGAGCCACTTGCGATATTACCCACGTGATCTACCAACTGACATGCCTGCACTGTGAAGCGTTCTATGTGGGAATGACCAGCAACAAACTGTCCATTCGCATGAATGGACACAGGCAGACAGTGTTTGTTGGTAACGAGGATCACCCTGTGGCTAAACATGCCTTGGTGCATGGCCAGCACATCTTGGCACAGTGCTACACCGTCCGGGTTATCTGGATACTTCCCACTGACACCAATCCTTCAGAACTCCGGAGATGGGAACTAGCCCTTCAGCATATTCTCTCTTCCCGTTGCCCACTGGTCTCAACCTCCGCTAAATTCGAATTCCCACCCACCATCTTAACATCTTTGCCTTGGTTCTCTGGACAGAGCCTCTGCCTCAAGTGGCATCTCTGTCTAACTTCTAACTTCTTTGCTTTCTACAGTTCTACAGTATGTCTGCGTAAGTGTACTTGTGTCTGTGTAAATGTGTGGGTGTATGTGCATTTATTTACCCTCCATTTTTTCCCCCAAGGTAAGTCTTTCCTGTCCCGGGATTGGAATGGCTCCTTACCCCCTTCCTTAAAACCCTCATCATTTCCTTTTCCCTCTCCTTCCCTTCTGCCTGATGAAGCAGCTAGGCTGCGAAAGCTAGCATTTTTGTGTGTGTGTGTGTGTCTGTGTGTTTATTTGTTGCTATTACTGCCTGTGCCCCTTCGCCTGGTAAGTGTATTTCATCTATTTTTTACGTGTGTGTGTGTGTGTGTATATATATATATATATATATATATATATATATATATATATATATATATATATAGAGGGAAACTTTCCCGGTGGGATAAATAAAAATAAAAATAGAAAAGAGATGACTTACCAAAAGGACCGGCTCGTCGAGAGAAACAAATAAAATCACACACAAACACACATACAAGCTTTCGCCACCACTGGCAGCTTCTTCAGGAAAAAGAGGAAAAAAGGGGAGGAAAAGGGAAGGATATGGGTTTTAAGGAAGTGGAAAAGGAGTCATTCCAATCCCAGGAGTGGAAGGACTTACCTTAGGGGAAAAAAAGGAAGGTAAACAAATACACACACACTCAGACATATCGCAACGCAAACACACCTAGACAGACATTTGTGGAAAGCAAAGAAGTTGGACAGAGATACCAATTGAGGCAGAGGCTCTGTCCACAGAACCCAGGCAAAGATGCTAAAGATAGTGTGCGGGAATTTGAGTTAGCGGAGATTGAGACCAGGTGGGCAACGGGAGGAAAGAATAAGCTGAAGGGCAAGTTCCCATCTCCGGAGTTCTGAAAGGTTGGTATCGGTGGGAAGTATCCAGATAACCCGGACGGTGTAACACTGCGCCAAGATGTGCTGGCCGTGCACCAAGGCATGTTTAGCCACAGGGTGATCCTCATTACCAACAAACACTGTCTGCCTGTGACCGTTCATGCGAATGGACAGTTTGTTGCTGGTCATTCCCACATAGAACGCTTCACAGTGCAGGCATGTTAGTTGGTAAATCACGTGGGTGCTATCGCAAGTGGCTCTGCCCTTGATCGTGTACACCTTCCGGGTTACTGGACTGGAGTAAGTGGTGGTGGAAGGGTGCATAGGGCAGGTTTTACAACGGGGGCGGTTGCATGGGTAGGAGCCAGAGGGTAGGGAAGGTGGTTTGGGGGTTTCATAGGGATGGACTAGGAGGTTACGAAGGTTAGGTGGGCGGCGGAAAGACACTCTCGGAGGAGTGGGAAGGATGTCATTAAGGATGGATCTCATTTCAGGGCAGGATTTAAGGATCCTGCCCTGAAATGAGATCCATCCTTAATGACATCCTTCCCACTCCTCCGAGAGTGTCTTTCCGCCGCCCACCTAACCTTCGTAACCTCCTAGTCCATCCCTATGAAACCCCCAAACCACCTTCCCTACCCTCTGGCTCCTACCCATGCAACCGCCCCCGTTGTAAAACCTGCCCTATGCACCCTTCCACCACCACTTACTCCAGTCCAGTAACCCGGAAGGTGTACACGATCAAGGGCAGAGCCACTTGCGATAGCACCCACGTGATTTACCAACTAACATGCCTGCACTGTGAAGCGTTCTATGTGGGAATGACCAGCAACAAACTGTCCATTCGCATGAACGGTCACAGGCAGACAGTGTTTGTTGGTAATGAGGATCACCCTGTGGCTAAACATGCCTTGGTGCACGGCCAGCACATCTTGGCGCAGTGTTACACCGTCCGGGTTATCTGGATACTTCCCACCGATACCAACCTTTCAGAACTCCGGAGATGGGAACTTGCCCTTCAGCTTATTCTTTCCTCCCGTTGCCCACCTGGTCTCAATCTCCGCTAACTCAAATTCCCGCACACTATCTTTAGCATCTTTGCCTGGGTTCTGTGGACAGAGCCTCTGCCTCAATTGGTATCTCTGTCCAACTTCTTTGCTTTCCACAAATGTCTGTCTAGGTGTGTTTGCGTTGCGATATGTCTGAGTGTGTGTGTATTTGTTTACCTTCCTTTTTTTCCCCTAAGGTAAGTCCTTCCACTCCTGGGATTGGAATGACTCCTTTTCCACTTCCTTAAAACCCATATCCTTCCCTTTTCCTCCCCTTTTTTCCTCTTTTTCCTGAAGAAGCTGCCAGTGGTGGCGAAAGCTTGTATGTGTGTTTGTGTGTGATTTTATTTGTTTCTCTCGACGAGCCGGTCCTTTTGGTAAGTCATCTCTTTTCTATATATATATATATATATATATATATATATATATATATATATATATATATATATATATATATATATTTTAGAGAGGAAAAATTCCTAACAGGAAAAGTATACGTAAAAAGTAGATGAAGTCCACTTACCAGGTGAAGGAGCACAGGCAGTGATAGCAAGAAATAAACACACACACACACACACACACACACACACACACACACACAAGCTTTCGCAGCCTAGCTGCTTTGTCAGGTAGAAGGGAGGGAGAGGGAAAAGGAAATGATGAGGGTTTAAAGGGAGTGGGTAAGGAGTCTATCCAATCCCGGGACAGGAAAGACTTACCTTGGGGGGGAAAAAGGAGGGTAAACAAATACACACACACCCACACATTTACATAGACGCAAGTACACTTAGGCAGACATCCATACAATTCAAGATCGATGTACTGAACACCATCGACACACAAGATTGCTTCAACCAGAGAAATCTGCAGTAGCCGAGCACTGTCTTACTGAGGGACATAAAATGAAATATGATGAAACACAAATGGTTGCTTCTGTGTCTCGCTATTGGGACTGCATTTTAAAAGAATCGATCACAATTCGTCTTTCAGACAATATTATAAATAGAGACAAGGGTTTTCCTTTGAGTAAAATCTGGAATCCTTTATTGTTTGACATAAAAAAACAACAGTCTCTGCTTAATAGCGATCTATCATTTACGCCGGCTTCTACTACTGGCGGCGCTGAAACGTAGAGTGCAGAACTGTCAATTTTTGTGTTCGCACCCTCGGCCTTCCGCAGCGTATATAGGGGCCGCCGCTCCCGGCTTGTACTCAGTCTCGGTGAGTCGGTGTACCAGCACTGTCACCTGAGGATGGCGGCCAGGTGGACCGCCGAAATATTGTGTCAAGTTGACATATTTATCCGGCAGGAAACCCGAGAAGAATATTATGGGAAATGGATCTTCCAGATAAACACCTAAACAACATACACATAACAATTTAGTCATTTCCTATTCCTCAAGATATGTTACCTCACAATTAGAAATAGTGTTTTCGAACATATTACTGTTGTGTGCTATCATTCACATACCAATTTCTCAAGAACCACATAAGATATCATTCTGCTCTAAACTTTAAATAAAATTTTGATAGCTTATCTACATTTCATACGCAGCTATGTGTAACCTAAAATCAACCATATGAGAAGTCTAATATGTTGCAATAGTTCCTTAAACTGGATGCTGCATATCAATTGTAAAGTAAACGAAAACAAAAATCACCCCTTCATCGACTGAAGATTTCAATCTTTAAGATGTACAAAAATCAAATGTTTTTACTGAGTACTTTTTTTCAAATCGCATGGTAAGTTTCAGAGCTGTCTGAACGCCGTCTTTCAGCACAACACGCACTTTTTCTAGCAAAATATCGTGTTTTTTGTCGGTATTTTACTAACGGACTAAGATTTACGAAAACTGAAATATGCCGTTTATAGATAAATGTCTACAGGATGTATTGTAAATATTTGAACAATTTTCTATGGTTAGTTATTTAGCTATTTGCGATTCACAGTGCTAAAATGGCTAAAAATTGAGTTTTGTGATTTTGTGCAAAACTATGATAAGTTTCAACGTCTGGATCTCGGTAATGGATTACGACATCGAAAAAATTTAAAAACAGCCTCAAGAATATCATCATGAGAACGTATGGTAAAAATTTTGAAGATTTACAATGAATAGCAAGTATCGAAGTGACCATCCCCACAATTCATTTTTTTGGTACCAAAAAATTATGGTTTTTTAAGATTTCCTCAGGAACCGCCCATGAAGGAATTGTGCTTTTGTAAGCCGTTTAAAGCCCACTATAGACTACACGTCATGTACAAAAGCCAACTGATTTGCTCAATTTGCATGATCTCCAGGAAGTGTGTAACTTTGAAAATTTTGACGATGTACTGTATGATAGCTATAGTATACCCATTTTTCTAATATGTACACAAATGATCACTAGGCCAAGATCTATCCAGAACACTTTACCCCTTCATTCTGAGATGAACAGAACCTGAGATATGGGCCCCTAAAGAATCGCAAATTCGCACATGCCATTTACGAACATATTAATACCGCGCACTGCCGTGCAGGGTATGATTATATCTGTTTCGGTTTTTTTTCTTCATATATGAAAATTTCTTGTACTGTTGTAGGTCATATGCACATAAATAAAGAGCATCCATTTCTGATATTTTAATGTATATATCTACATAAGGTATAAGAATAAATTAATCATCATATGAGAATAAATTATATGTTTACCTCAATGCGACAAGTAATTTTTATCTCATTTATTGATTACTTTAGATGAGTATTTTCACTATGAATCTTGGATAATAAGTAAACAATATATTGTAGCATTAAAATACCAGATAAAATGCGGCAGATAGAAATACCTCTTTGCTTCTGTGATTGTGGTAAACTGTGTCCACCAACTGTATCATTGTTGTTTTTACTATTAGAATCTCTAGAACAGCCCAGTTCTCCAGTTAACAAATCCGCTATAATAGAAGATCGACCTGGTCTTGAGGTAGTAGTTGTCGATTCTGGAGGGTCAGCTACTGCTGTAGTATGTCTAGTTTCCCGTTGATCATCTGCATATACAAAACATAATTCATTGTGATTTCAATTTAGGTAACACAAAATATTTGTGTATCACATAGTATAAAATAAAAATTGATTGTATTCTGAAACCAGTTACACTCACCATACTGATTATCCTCTAACTCTTCTTTTAGTTCTTTCATTTCATGAGCTAGATCCATCAACAAAGATCCACGCCCTTTTGGTGTGGGTAAATTTAATCCACGGAGTTTTTCTCGGATAATGTGTTGCATGTGTCTTTCTTGATCTGAAGCTGGTGGCTGATTTACCTGTTAACAATATAACGTTATATTATGTTTTAAACAGAATATATATACTGATATTCCACTTGTGATTTCTGAAATACATTTGTCTGCTCTTGTCATCATCTTACACTATTTACATCTCTTGAAACTAAGGTTTTTTGATATTGTGTTCAACTGTGATTTCGTATGGACAAATAACAATGTTCAATCTTGAATTTGTAAATGGATGCTTTTAATTGATGCAATCACTGGAGCCACAATTTTTTCCTAGCACTGAAATGGAGGAGGAATGAAGTGGAGTTCTTAAGTTATGTGCACAAATGTTCAATCTGATTAAAATAGTACAAATTAAACAACTCTGATTTTGAATATTTTCACCAGATCTTTTCTAAAATACGTTTCTTTGAAGGACAAAACTAAAAAGTGCACATAGTTCAAATTCAAACAGGCATTTGCAAAATAAAAGTTTCAAATTTAGACAAACTGTATTTATGAAACAACATTCATTTGGAATTTTCTGTCCA
Organism: Locusta migratoria; assembly: GCA_026315105.1. Taxonomy (NCBI): domain Eukaryota; kingdom Metazoa; phylum Arthropoda; class Insecta; order Orthoptera; family Acrididae; genus Locusta; species Locusta migratoria. Next base: position 204,662,306 of record CM048750.1, read on the forward strand.
AGCTTCTTAAATAAAATGACAAACTCCTAATACAAATATGAGAAGATTAAATAAATACAGAAAAAAATAACAGCTGTGATGTAGTGTAAAAAATCTTTCTGGCAAAGTGAAGTGTTACACAATGTCTAATGAATTGACAAAAGATCACTGCCACCACAAAAGTTTACTTTAGTAATAAGTTTAGAATGGTGTGCTGGATGGAAATTTGTTATCTTGTTTAGCATATAATTTTATGTAGAATGGATGCAGTGTATTCAGAAGCAGGGTCAATGATAGCAGCATTGATAAGTTCATTGTTATGAATTATGCATAAGTTACATAAAAACAGTACCTGATATGTTATCATGATTACCCATGGTAATTATTACAGGAACAAAGAGTAGTCTGAATCTTATATTTGAAGTAAACTTTTAGCAGTCAGTTACACAAGTGACATAAGTATGTTAGATAGAAACATAAAAGGAGGCTTTGAAACTATTGAATATTTTGGAATAATAAACAAATTACAAAAGGTAAAAATAATCAAATTATACACACATGATACTCTGGTAGAGGTGCATAAGAATAAATGGCTACTCAAGGAAGAAAGGAAAATATTTTATTCTGGAGAAAGCATAAGTAATCATATCACTTGGAATGTATAAACCAGAGATGACAGTTGTGTGTGCTGTAAAGTGTGTCTGTGTGATTGTATGGATGAGAGAATGTATTTTTCTGATGAAGGCTACGACTGAATGATAGTTATGTGTGTGTGTGAGTGTCTTTTTTATGTGCCTGTCATGGGTCAATGAATGTCTTTGTGGTGAGTTATATAGTGATCATATTACTGAAAGTTATGTTTAGCCACATGCCTAGGTGCACGGCCAGCACATCTTGGCGCAGTGTTACACCATCCGGGTTATCTGGATACTTCCAACCAACACCAACCTTTCGGAACTCCGGAGATGGGAACTTGCCCTTCAGCTTATTCTCTCCTCCTGTTGCCCACCTGGTCTCAACCTCCCCTAAATTCAAATTCCCGCCCACCATCTTTGGCATCTTTGCCTCAGTTCTGTGGACAGAGCCTCTGCCTCAAGTGGTATCTCTGCCCAACATCTTTGCTTTTTACAAATGTCTGTCTAGGTGTGTTTGCGTTTGGATATGTGTGAGTGTGTGTGTGTATTTGTTTACCTTCCTTTTTTTCCCTAAGGTAAGTCCTTCCAGTCCTGGGATTGGAATGACTCGTTTTCCATTTCATTAAAAC